>OX463842.1:21922058-22127381 GCA_949825065.1 Odontocerum albicorne | reverse complement strand
GAATTTTAAATATAAAAAATTATCACTTGGGGGAAAATCGAGACTACGAGTATTGAGTGATTCAATTCTTGGATACAGTGTTGAATGACATCCTTTGTAGCAACAAAAGTGTGCACAGGGCACTGTAACAGCTTTCTTTGGCGTTTTTATGGTATCCTTGAATTTGTACATTAATAACCCATAATACTTGTCAGTAACTATATTGTTTTTCTCTTTGATTTCAATATGTCAAGTAGGATTCCCTTCACAATCCCAAAAAAATGTCACCATAATCTTTTTGGGTTTGTGTCACCTTGATTTTTTAGGGCCATGGTGATCTCAGATGACGCCACTCCATCAGGTCCCTTTTTGACAGAGAATCCTGGTACAAAACCACAGTTTCATCCCCCGTAACAATTTACAACTCGGCTACTTCTTTTTCTTTCCCATCACAGGGCATTAAAAATTCATTGCAACATTTAACACGTGTTTGGACAGCACAAAATTTTTTGAAACTCATCTTACTTTCCCTGTTTCATATCAAGATGATTGTGTAGAATTCAATGCTCTGTGGTTTTGAAAGACTCACACCATGCTGCTATTTAAAAAATATATATTCTTCTATCTTGTAACACTTGCTCCTGCACTATTGTAACATTCTGGAGTAAGTGCGTCTGCTGGTGTGCCTTGACTAGGATCATTTTCAATTAATTGTCTGCTTAAGTGAAACTGTTAAAGCCCATTCTTTCACTGTGGAATATGAAGGAGAAGATTTTCCATAAACAGCATCTAAACGTTGTTTAATTTCTGTCGGGCTTTTCCCTTCTTTTTAAAGAAACTTGAAAACCACACAATATTCAATATTTCAGAATATAACGAAACAACATGCCTTCTATCAGCTCTAGTTGCCATACTACTAAGGGTAGATGTATCATTTTAATGTTAACGTCACCTAGCCACCGTCGATGTAGCCGGCGTGGTATTTGTCCACAAACGCTCTAACTTGTTCAGATTGGAAACTTTTGGACCTTAGTGGTATATGACCGGGAAAAATAGCTGGCCATATATTACGGTTTTGCTATGGGGTTTAATGACATGAGGCAATTACTTTCATCCAATCAAAAAATTATAAAAAACCTTTATCAAGTAAAAAAAATAAGAGGATTCATTGTTTTAAGATACCATTGAGAATCAAACTGGAAATTCCCAGGTGGAAAACAATGAGCTTACCTATAACATAGAGAGGTCATAGAGATTGTTTTATTTATTCCTTCTTATATAAGTGTTAAATTAAATCCCTATAGATCAATTTTATACTATATTCTGGCAGCCCTAATATGAAACAAAGATTTTTTAGTCATGGAGCTGAAAATATTTCTGTAGTGTAAACATTTTTTTTGTTAATTGCTCTGTTTATGACTTTAAGTAGTAAAATTTATTTGTATATAATTTAACTATTTAAAATATAATGAAATCAATGTACTTACTTGATCTAGTGAGAATTAGCAAACAGAGGCTAAAAATATACATAACCCTTGCAGATTTATTGCACCACTTGCTAATAAATGGGGATAAAAATCTGAAGAGAATATCAGAACCAGCTATGACTGACATGATGGTTGCAATTTGTGAAGTGTTGAAGTTACGGTCTTTGAGAATAAACGGAGTAAGCATTGCAAAGTTGATCTCTACGCAAGCAGCCAATGAGATCCCGATCATGATGTTGACGAATATTTTATCTTTCAGTAACTCGAGATCAAAAAATTTTACTATTTTGATCCCTAACGATTGTTGAGTTTCTTTTGTTTTCTCGTCGATTTTTTTTGAATCATTATTTTCTTTAATTGTTAGCAAAGTTTTGTTTTCAGTGATTGAACCCTCTCTTTGATGAATTGCTGAAGATCTTCTGGATCCAACACTTATATCAGTGGAATATTTTCGATTTTTTTCACTGAATATGTCCACAGAACTTCCTAGGTTTATCTCTGAAGTACTGGTTTCCCACCATCTGATCGGTTTTATTTCATTTGTATTATGCTTATTTCTTATATCAGGATTAGATATGGTCTTTTTTTCAATTTTGCTGATACCATTCTCATTGCTCTGATCTAAAGACCTCGTCGAGATTCCTAACTTTTTTTTATTATCGAGATAGTCATCTTCATTCTCACTCATTTGCTCGGAGGTTTTTGACATATCTTGCATCTCAACTGCAATAGAAAAAAAAAACAACATTATTACATCCATTGATAACCTCTTAAACAAATATTATGTTAAGTGGTACAAACTAAATTCCAAATACCACAAGCGACATTCAGTCACTTCTCAGCAAGTAGATTTTATTTTGAATTGATTATTCTACGAAGGAAACATCAATGAATTGAAAAAAAAATATGTATATAATAAAATGTAAGTATCAAAATTAAGCGTAATAAACAAAATGAAAAGATTTTATCATTCAACATTATGTGAATCAAATATAAAATGGAAGGCTTTATTTAAATTATTATTTTATTTCGAAATTTGTTATTGGGAAATACTTTTATAACAAATTACATTTTTAAATGCATAAAACCAAGTGTTTATGAGACAACATTTAAAAAAATACATTTGGAATGAAAAAAATTAAAGTCTAATATTCTAAATTTATAATTTTTTTCTTCTATTCCAGATATTCTACGAGTATGTGATTTGAATGAAACACTGTTTTAGTCAAATAAAAGAAGTTATGTAATACCTGAAAATAAAATATATTAGAATATTGTTAAATTCAAGAAAATGTAGGATGGCCCCTGTGACATTTGAAATGTCATGTCTCAAAGGGATGGGGTAAAACCGTTTTTTTTACAAATCAAATTATTTTTTATAAATCGAAAAATTGTTTTTCTCTAAACTGACATTTTAATTCCTAATTTTCATTATACTGACTTTCTAATGTATTGTATGATTTGTATGTATCGTTAAGTAGGCCAAGATCCACTATGAATTAATACTAATTACGAACATATAATTTTATGTATAAAAAATCAAAAATCCAATTATCGAATACCCCATCCCTAGCCAATGCAGACTAACGTAGTGACTTTTGACAAACCTCACCAAATATTATTTGATTTTAACAAACTTGTAATAAGATGTATTAATTTGTCATTATTGTTAGTTTTTTGTAATGTATTTACCTAAACAACTTGCTATTTATTAGAATCGAGGTTTATATTAATAAAATAATTAAAATTACTGAACGTCGTTACAAGGTTGTATTGGGGCAAATTTGTTAACTGTCATAGGACCCATCCTAGATTTTCTGAAGTATAACGTAGTGACTTTTGACAAACGTCACCAAATATCAACAAACTGCCACATTTTTGCTAATTTGTAACAAAATGTATTAATTTGTCATTATTGTTAGTTTTATGTAATGTATTTACCTAAATAACTTGCTATTTATTAGAATCGAAGCTCGTATTAAAGTTGATAAAATAATTAAAATTACTGAATGTCGTTACTAGGCTGTATTGGGGCGAATTTGTGAACTGTCAAGGGACCATGCTACATTTTCTCTAGTATAGTTATTGTACTTTAATAATATTTATATAGATTTCACAACTTAATAGTTACTTTATAATATTGTTACTATCTAATATTACAGAGCCCCATGCTGTCTATTATTTGAGTAAAAAATATTTGAAAAGTCTTAAAACCGAGGAATTCTTGAAAATGGTGATTACATAATATCAATAATAGACTCTTCAAGATAAGCAATAAAAAAATTAAGGAAACTAATAATTATAGCTTACTACTCTTGGAAGGGTCATCCTCTTCTTCAGCATCCTTTTCTGGGTCTACGTCTTCTTCTGCCGATTTCATGTACCACTTGATGGGCCTCAAGAGTAAAGCTGCTACCAAGGAGTGGAGGGAGAGGGCGCCCAGCACCAGTACTGCTCCAGGGATTCCTAGGGCACCAATCAGGGAGTTGATCACCTGTTAGTGATGTATATAGTTTAGCCTAGGAACCTTTTGTTCTTCCGTGTTTTTTTTTCAAAACTAGTTTTATTACTTCCTAAATTTTAGCCTCATTTCATCAGACTTAATGAGATTAAAATGAAATATAAAAAGTTGAGAGAAAGCTAAAAATGGACTTACAACAACATTGCTGGTCTATTGATTCGATCATTACTTTGCATTCTAGCATTTGGCACTAGTTAATGTCAGGTCTATGATATCAGAGTACAGAAATTCAGCATGATGGAGGAAGGAATAAATGTTTTTTATATGATTATTGAAGTGTCTTTAAACAATTGCTTTGTTATTCTTATATCTTATTCTTATTGTGTAAAAAAATATAAAAAAATCAGGTTGTTTGAATACTATTTCAAATAGTAGCTGTCTAAAAGAATTCAAATAAAATTTGTTTGCTAAAACAGCACTATACTAGTCACCAGTTTAAGTTAGAAATTTAACATCATTTTAGGATTTATAGTAGAAGAAAAGCATAAACAATATTTTTTTTTCCTTATTAATATGATATTACTATATCATGAAAAACAAAAGATATTGGTTGAAAATTTAATAGCATAAGTATACGAGTAAAATCATAGTTAGTTAATCAACACCTTGCTATATCTATTAATGTACCTCATACATAGAAGTGAGTAAAATAGAAATAATAAAGGTATATACAGATGTTTGGGACATTTTTTCACATAAATGAATTAATACAGTAGTTCCCTGTCATGATGTATATATTCCAAGAAGTCATGAGGTATAGACCCCCCCCCCCCCTAAATTACCATATATTTATTTATACCTATTAGAACTCTTGTCTCCATTTCTCACTTCTCATATTTATCTGTGCGATTCGGGATGGCCTGGTGCAATGTCGATTATCAAAAAAACTTTAAATGGCAAGTTTTCTTTTTCCAAATGTTTTTTCACTTTCAGCGTGAAACAATTACTGAACCAATCAAAAAATAGCACAGGGGTCATCCAAGCTTTTTTATTCTGTTGCCAATATAGGTGGAGATAAATTTTAATTTCGTCTTTGAGAGCGCATGGATTATTCGCTGGGTAGACAATGCCGGGCTTTATCATGTGTCCGGCAGCATTACCACATAACATAGTATGAGAGTTAATCTGTCTCCATATTTCATGACTTGCTGCTTGATTAGCGCATTTGTGAATGTTGGGCTTGTGTACTGATCAGTTCTCTCATCACATGCTCTACATTTATATCTATGTACTATTTTACATGTAAACGGTAGAGGAATAAAAACTATTTCAATGAAAAAAAAAATTAAACCTAGTTGCTTTATGCAAGATTTTTTTATAATATATTTCTTTAGCATTTGACAAAACAAAATTATTTACTTAGCATTTAAGTACAAATATTATATTATATGGAAGTTAATTATAAATATTAGCCTTGATGATGTATTTCCAATAATGATAATTTCATTTTGTATATTAATGAGATAATTTATAAATAATATTACCATTGATGCATATATTATATAATTTTCAATGTTCTGATTTCAATAAAACATGACTAATACGAGTATGTTTACAATATCATGTGGAATTAATGTAAATACAATTTTGAAATATGTTAAATATTGAATGCCTAAAGGTAAAATAAGTAAATACACTGAAGATCAAATCAAATATTAAAGATCAAATATTACGTGATCAAATATTACAAATATTAAAAATCAAATATTACGTGTTTTATTGTTTCCACTGAGAGAACAAACAAACAAATATTGTTTTTATAAAATATTTTATCACAAGGCAAACAGAGTAAGTAACATATTGACATTCTCCTAATAAAGCTGTTGAATCAGAATTTTGTAAGAAATATTGAATTTGTCACCGAATCAATTTTACTCAAGCTCAAGTTATTAAACTAGGTTATAAAATGAATCACCTGAGGCATAATTATTGGACCGAATCCCGTGATGGACATTCCCAGGGCCATGGCTTTTCCTCTATTCTTCCTGAAGTATGAATTGATGGCGAGGGAGAAGGATGACATTGTAAGAGCTATGCCGATTGCTGAAAAAAATTAAATAAAAGTGGTAACAATCTTCCCACACCTGTTTAATTTGTACCATCAGTGTTAAAACAAAATTTTAAATTGTTAATTTTCAGTGCAAAATAAGGATATACATATAATATTATTTCGTATATCTCTAGTTCTAACAAACCAGCAAAAACTTTACATTTAACAATACTATGCACTAGAATCTAGTGACTAGATCTTCATTCAACATTGTTGAGTTAGATGCCTGATTTGCATCTCAATGATATAAGAGGATGGCGCCTGTTAGATTGCACCAATTTATAAAACATAGCTCTTAAATATTTTAAGTCGAGAATTATAATTTATTTTACGATGGATTGTGAGATTATTATTCAAGCTCACTTCTAAACGAGATGCAATATCAAAATTTGTTCTGTAAGAACACATAAGAACAAACACCCTTCAATATATTTTTTAACTTTTATTATATATTAAATAGAGGATCACTACTTTTCATTAATATTTCATTGAATCACATTTCTTCTAAAAATATTGAAACCAACTTATCATGATAAATATCGTGTACTTAACTATGACGTAAATATTATATTTGTACAAAATTTTAATATAAATATTTTTTAAATTCAATGTGGCGGTAGATTGTACTATATTTGCACCAAATAAACTTATGTTATATGAATGATAACACACTTCCTATACCTAGCTTTATAGAACAGATTCATTTCTGAAAATTTGTTCATAAATTGAAATTCCGTAAATCGAATTATTTCTTTCCATTTAAATACATATTAAGAAAAAAATCTATGAAATATTAGAGAAAAGTCTAGGGTATTCAGAAATATGTAGAATAAAGAAAATATATACATATGTAATACAAATATATACAACATGAAGAATAAGAAAATTCCATAAAATAATTTGTCAATTTTTATTTGTAAAATTAAAAAATCTTAAAAATAAGGCTTCATTTCATTGCGGGGGATTCGTTACTCTCAAATAGTAGAGATCCCAAAATAAATTTCAAAGATATCTCTACAATTCGTATGTGCAGTTTCTACCCGTGGTTTATCCTACAAGGTTTACTCTAAGTATGTTGAGATACTACTTTCTAAGCGTGAGGAGGGATGTGAGAGTCTCTTCTTATATCTTTAAATTGCTGATGAGAGCAACATCTAATCCAACTATGTTGGAAAATACTCGTATGGTTTTATGTTCCTGACAACTATTCATGATACATAAATATTGACCTATGTAGACTGACAAAAAGTAGAACTAACTAAGTCCTGTTTCACTGTTTCGCAGGCTGGCATTTTTTAGTCTCAGATGTTGACATCTTCAACATTCTGAAAATGTTTTTAAAGAAAGCATATTGAGCTTTCTTAGTAATGGGACTTAATTGTTACGGCCAATAATTTCTTATTTGTAAACATGTATAGCTTATTACTGTATATATTTATTTTTAAAATTTGTATGTTATTGGGTTTAACTTGTATGTGTAAGCTTTCTGATAGGAAATTCCATAAAGTTTAAGTCGAACCCTTTGATAAAACATTTTTAGTAAAATCTTCATGGATTAAAACAATTCAACATATCCAAAATAAACTGATTTGTTGGAAAAGATTGATTTATAGCAATAAACCTGCCATATGTACCGTGTATGCATACAAGAGAATAAATAAATAAAACTTCGAATATCCATTAAAACGAAATTCTATTAAAGAAGGCTCATAAAGCGATGTATAGGTGTATTATATTAAGTTGGTGCATAATTGACGATCGTTTTACTGGTGTGGTGTGGTGTGGTGTGGTGTGGTGTGGTGTGGTGTCCTTCGAATCTGTCATTTTGTTTCAGTTTTTTTACTAATATATTCCTTACTATTTAGGTAGTAAAAAAATACGTCGATAACTACCTTCATATTCGTCATATACTTGATCAAATCGATAACTACCTTCATATTCGTCATATACTTGATCAAATCGATAACTACCTTCATATTCGTCATATACTTGATCACATCGATAACTACCTTCATATTCGTCATGTACTTGATCAAATCGATAACTATCTTCATATTCGTCATATACTTGATCACATCGATAACTACCTTCATATTCGTCATATACTTGATCACATCGATAACTACCTTCATATTCGTCATATACTTGATCACATCGAACACTACCTTCATATTCGTCATATACTTGATCACATCGAAAAAAGATGGACTGCAGCACAGTCATTCCGCGATCTCAAAGAATTGAATTCACGTTTCACATATTTGTCATCCCACCAATAGCAGAAGTCTCCCAGTGAATTATACCAGAGACGGCCTTTGGAATTACTTTCAGAGTCTGGCCGAAATTAATTCTTTCGTTTGATATTTTTGAAGAGCCATGACTCATCATTGGTCACCACATGTTGAAGATAGAGATTTAATTAAATAAAGGAAGTTACATGGTCGCAAAAAATAATTCAAAATATTATTCATTTTTACGAAATTTATGGACATAAACATATTAAAATAAGGGAGATATCATCAATCAAATAAAAATGACAGGATGGTGGAGAGGAAAGAAAAATCCGGAATGAAACACGTTATGTTACTGACTAAAAGTAAGAGATTTTCCGTCGCTTCTTAAAGTATGCCAAGGGCGGAGCGAGTCTAACATTGGTTTGTAACTGGTTCCAGAGGCGCACTGCATGGACAGTAAAGGACAATGTAAAAAAAGAAGAACGGTGAACTGGGAAGGCCAATAAACAATATCTGTCTGAGCGCAGCGCAAGTCCATGTACGCAGAAAAATTCCGACGAGATAAAATGAGGCGGCGGGACAGTTAAGGGAATTGTACAATAGAGATAGTATGTGAATTTGGCGTCTTTTCTTACGTTCAACCAGTTCAGCACCTTCTGGTATGAAGTGATAGATCGTACTATCTTAGGTTAATAAATATTAGACAAACATTTTGAAGACGCTGTAATTTATCCAGCTGTCCCTCCGTAATATCCGAATAACAGACGTCCGCATAGTCCAAAAAGGGCAGAGATTGTACGAGTAAAATTTTGGTTTAAATTAGTTAATAAACAGGAGTCTTTGCAACACTTTAAGGGAATGAAGGCTGAAAAAGATCATTTGGCTTACCTCATTTATTTGATCTCGTTATGAGAGAGTGTTATCCGTTAAGCACTCCTAGGTTTTTAACGGTTTTATTTAATGGTATGATAAAGCCATCGAGTGATATTGGAGGGAGTAAGTCAGTGTTGATTTTGCCGAAGTAATTGGGTCAATATACGGACTCGGTTGGCCTTGTTGTCGTTGGAGGATGGTCGACATTGAATGGTTTATTTTTTATTTATTTTCTCAATACAGGCTTAGCCTAATTACATTGAAAAATATAGGCTTAGCCCAATTACACTGTTCAGCCAACATCTTTGTTGTCAAACTTTCGTCTTCTTCCACGATCATTTGAAGAGTATGATCATCAAAATCAGACGTGTGACCTCTTCCTTCCTCATCTTTTAAACTTGTGTCGCCGGATTTAAAACGATTGAACCATTTTCAAACTTGACTTTCACCGATCGTTCCTTCACCAAAGAGTTTGTTGAGATCGCGACATGACTATGATGCAGTCTATGCTTTTTGAAGTGATAAAGCATGATTTATGTTAACAAAGATGAAGGTGGTTATCGACACGCATTTTCATCGAATAAATAGTAAGAAATATATTAGTGAAACAATTTTGAAACAAAATTATAAATTTGAGAGATTCCAAGGGCGCCGGTAAAACGATCATTGATT
Organism: Odontocerum albicorne; assembly: GCA_949825065.1. Taxonomy (NCBI): domain Eukaryota; kingdom Metazoa; phylum Arthropoda; class Insecta; order Trichoptera; family Odontoceridae; genus Odontocerum; species Odontocerum albicorne. The sequence continues at coordinate 22,117,565 of OX463842.1, read as the reverse complement.
ATGCACCAGCTTAATAGATATAAAGATCATATGTATAAAAATAGGTATGAGAAGATGAATTAACAAAGTGATAGTATCAAATACCTCCGTGGTCTAAGATGGTAAAATGCCTTCCTTCCACTCGGGGATTTTGAGTCAATTCCTGATGGCACCCAAAAAAATAAATAATAAAATGGGTCCTTGTCTGGTTCGAAATTCGTCAACAAGCTTGTTGTTATGAGGTAGATAGTTGAAATAGAAAGCCTTACATGTCATAAGACTGTAGGTGATGAGGAAGTGTATAAATGACTCAGCATAAGAAGTAAGCAGAATTCCAGCAGCTACCCAAAGTGCTCCAGTCACAGCCACCTTCCTGTAGCCGAACCTTTTTAGCAACGGACCGATGAAGAGGGACAGCACCATCCCAAAGGCGTGATTCATGTTGATTATGACGGAAGCCTGCGTCCCTGTGATTCCCAGGGTGGCGAAAGTCTCTTGGAATATGAGACCAAAACCCGATATGAGTGGTAGAACTATTACCTGAAAAAAGAAATTAACTGAGTATTAGGTATCATTGTTATTTATATTTAAATGAGACGATTATGATAAGTATTTATTTCATTGTTAACAATACATAAAATCTCTCTAAAACATACACGTATGTTATATGCGTTGACCGTGAGGTTAAGTAGTTCTCACACATGTTTAAATTATGACAAAAGTGTTGAAAATATTTACACGAGCACAACGAAAAATTGAATAGAAAAAAAATGTTGCCTTAGATCCTAAAATCGAGTACAATTAAGTCAACACAATGAGGTAAATCTTTTTGAAAATGAATAAAATTGAATCAACTATGTGAAGCTATTGTGACGAACTATCATGGCTTTTGAAAATGAGTGCAATTGAGTCAACGCAACGATATGAAGCTTTAATGTGGATCGTGGATCGTGTGTCTTAAAAATAACCACCTCCGTGGTCTATTTGGTAAGACGCCTGTCTCCCAACCCGACGGTTAATGGTTCGATTCCCGTTCGAACCCAGATATTTTAAAAAGGATTTTAATCTGATTTTCACTCAAGGCTTCTTTAACATCTTCTGGTTAGTTGGAAGAGATTTCCACGTGGTAATAAACCTGCCAGGTTGTACTGTATACGACGAAAGTTTAATAAAAAATGTTAACAATTGAGTCAACAGTGTGAAGTTTTGTTGATCATAAACAAATTTGATAGCAGTGTTAAGAAAATGAGAATCCCATGAACCGTGAAACTCAAGAACGCGTCTATTCTTGAACAAACAGAATATCGACTGTCTGCAACGCAATCTACAATACAATGCGCAGATACTATGCGCAGATGATAGATTGGACTAACATACGTGTATGACTAAAAGGTTATGTATAAAAAATGTGTGGCATAAGGATGTGTTATGTATCCATGGTTTCTTAATGTTTTCCTAATGAAAAAAATACTGTAATTCCATGTCCTATATTTCTATCACAAATGGGTTTACATATTTATCTACGGTGACACTAACTAGCAGTATCTTAATCCTACACTTTGTACAGTGTCCTCTATTATACTCGTCTCGAATAACGGGCATTAATTAATTAATGCATATATTTCTATTGATTCCTGTATAGACGAAATGGCAAATGTAAAGAAGCGTGATGATGTGTGATTTAATCGTAATTGATTTATTATACGAGTATGCTGATAGTATAGTGATACTAACTAGACATTAAAGGGATTTAGCTGTTTTTGTAAAAAAATATGCCAACTGTTTCAAAATAAAAGATAATAACGAATGTGATCAAGACAAAAATGATCAAGACGATCTCCGTGACCTGGTGGTAAGACGCTTGTTCGCCGATCCGGAGGTTGCGGGTTCGATCCCCGCTGGAACCCAGATTTAAATAAAATGGGATCCCAGTCTATTTCCACTTAGGGCCCATTAAAATATATTTCTGGTTGGTTGGAAGAGATTGCCATATGGGAATAAGATCGCCAGGTTAATAAAAAATGTTATGGTTGTCAAAAAAGTTATTAAATTTATATTTACAGTATAAGGAAAAACAATGAAAGATAACAATTGTTTCCTATTTGAGAAATATGTTTTCGAGAAATTGTATGAGAAATATATGGAGAAGCGTATAGCATGAAGAAAGGTCTAGGGTTCGCTTCGTATTGTATTCGCTAATAGCTCACATGCAAAATAATAAAAAAATATATTGCACAGTAGTAGTACGCGTATGCTGATGCTCACTGTAGATATGCAAAAATAACCCAATCCTACTACTCGTAGTTTATTTGAAATATCGATAAAACATAAATAAAATGTTGTGCGCAAAAACATCAAGCCAGTTAAATAGGTATTTATAGTTAATTTATGTTTTAAAGTTTTTGTTCCATACAAACTCACATAAACCGGCAACATATATTTTCTCAGTAATCTTAGAGCTGGTAAAAATGTGGGTTGGCAAATTTTTGCATAGTTACGAGCATATGGACGTTAATATGCGTAAAATACCCAACCCACACGTTACATGTTCTGAGATAATTGAGAAACCATTATGTCGTTTTGCATGGACTTGTAAGGAACATTGTTTTTAATATTGAACGTAACTGGGAAATGCCCAGTAACATACAGGATTGAGGTTTGCTTATGGAATATATTTTATAACAAAAAATAATTAATGAAGGCGTGAAACTAATGAAATTAAAATCCTTAGAACCATACGGGCAAAACGCTTAGAAAGTCAGAAACTCCCGTATTCGAGAAACATGTGACGTAGAAGATATTGTGATATAAGGTAGGGTAAGGAGCACATAAGACAATGGCGAGGACGTGTGGAAAGGATGGATAACACAAGATTTCGCTAAAGACAATGCATAAAATGCCAGCTGATCATCGTTCCTCGGCAAGACCTCCAAAAAGAAGGAAGGATAGCTGAGAGTCAACATCTCATGAGAGGCAGTCCTGATGATAATAAACCACAGGTCTGACTTAAGAGAAAGAAGAAGTAGACATAAACACATTACGTAGCACCTACTTAATTGAACCATCTTCAATCTGATACGCTAACATATACTGACCACATTATATAGGTTTGCTTAATTTCCGTATTTTCCAGCCAGTATCTGTGGACCCGTGGGTTGGCATCAATTACAATTTCAAAAGTAAACTAAATAATTGACCTCTTCACATCGCGAGAAATGCTTGAATTTGCTATTTTTGGCAAATTAGTCCATACTTGAACAAACTCCATTCTCATTATTTTGTCACATAACTCCCAGCTCGTGTTAAATTTATGAAAGCATCAAAACTAACTTAACATTATGGAATCCAAATGTTTTCAGCCCCGTTGTCGACACTTCTGGTAAAGGCACATAACTCACTATCCATTGTCGTACGTGTTGGTAATTGTCGTACGTGTTAGCAATAATATCATCGAGGATCTCGGAACCAGATTGGAACCCGTTTATGACGCTCGTATTTAAGAATATCATACTACTATAACTCCACCATTGCCGGTCCAAAACTCGGCCGTTGCCGGTCCCAAGCCCAGATGAGAAAGGAGGAGGGGTTATGGACCAGGTTAGCCACCTATCCATAAACAATTAAATGGCTCATAGAACCACTAAGAAAACCTCGGACAAGGATTGGAACGGAAAGACCTCGGCAAGAATTAGGAATAAGCGAGATTGGAAAAATAATCAAACAAGAATCGCCTACTGGAACATCACGTCATGGATAAAAGAGATCAGGAGATAATAATGGAACTTAACAACCATCAAATAGATACCTGTGGAGTCTCGGAAACCAAAAAGAAGGTACAAGGCACCTCGAAGTACTCCAACTACATATTGATTTATAGTGGCAAAATGAAAGAAGAAAGAGCACATTCTGAGGTAGGAAATAAAAGATACGAACAGCACATTGAAGATATTAAATACATCACTGACAGGCTAATCAAAGTAGCGATCAAAAAGGACAAAAACATCTATCATATAATAAGTACGTATGCTCCTGATATCACTAAACCAAAAGTTGACACCGAAAACTTCTATATCGATTTGCAGTCGCTTTTTGACACTATACCCAGAAGGGATGGACTTATATTTCTCGGGGATTTGAATGCTAGAATCGGGAACGATCAACTGAGTGGAATTAAACAGAGATACAATGAACCCACTATCAACGAAAATGGGGAGATGCTGATTGACTTCTGCGCAAGGAATGAGCTACGAATAAACAACACTTTCTTCCCACATAAGAGTCAACATAAATACACATTCGTCAATACCCGAGGTGAAAAATCCATTATAGACTACATAATCACTAATAGAACCATACACCCAATACAAATATTAGACATTCGCGCACTTACCTCTGCTAATGTAGGAACAGACCATCACCTCATACTCTGTAGACTGAGAATCAAGAAGCCGACGAAAAGAATAAAACCATCTAAATACATTAAAAAGTAAAATATTGAATCGCTGGAAGCAGATAGCACTAAATATCTATACCAAACTAGACTTTCTGACAAAATAAGACGAAACGCAATCACAGAAAGTGATGACATTGATCAGGCGTGGAACAAGGTGAAATTCAACATAAATGACGGCGCAATGGAAGCATTGAGAAAACGCAAGATAAACGTCAATGCAGAACCATGGTTTACGAATGCAGAAAACCATGGTTTACGAATGAGGTAAAAGAATTAGCAAAGGAGAAGAAACAGAGCTACCTATCCTACAGAAACTCCCCATCTCCAGAGGAATATGCAAAATATGTCAGAGCGAGAAATAGAGCAAACTTAGAGATTAATAAAATAAAGAAAGACTACTGGATAAGATTCACAAAGACATGGAGCATGATCTCTATAGAGCACAGATAAAAATCTGGAAAATGCTGAGAAATGCAAAGAAACCTGTAAATGAATATATCCAATCGACAAAGATAACACCTCTGGAATGGGAAAATTACTTCCAGCACCTGTACAGTGCAACGAATGGAGACCACGAAACGCTGATAGACCTCACCACCAAGGAGAATATTGAAGAACGAGATGTGAAGAAGGCTATTAAAAATTAAAAAAAAAACGAAAATCTCCAGGCTTGAACGACATAGCAAATAAATTATTAAAATATGCAGAGGCGACAAACTACATTATGAATTATACCAACTCATCTCAAAGATATTCGACTTAACAATAATCCCTACAGAATGGCATACAAGCATAACCATCCCAATATTCAAAAAGGGAGACAAAGCAGACCCAGCCAACTACAGAGGCATACGCCTTCTCAGTTCAGTACTGAAACTGACTACAAGCATAATCAGATCATGACTGGAAGGGCATTTAACAAACAGAGACGAACGATAGGGCTTCAGAAAGAATAGATCAACCACGGACGCACTCTTCGTGATCCGTCAACTAACTGAAAAATCAATAGAGTATAACAAAACAACACACCTCTGCATTGTCGACCTCACTAAGGCATTTGATAAAGTTAGACAGGAAGATGTGATAAAAATACTCAGTGAGAAGAATGCCCCTTCGAACTTAATACAAATCATACAAGGATTAAATAACAATAGCTACACCATGATTAAAATAGAGAATGACCTGACAAATGCTGTCCCTACTCCGATTGGAATTAGATAAGGGGATAGTTTAAGCCCGTTCCTCTTCAATCTAATAATGAACAAACTAACTGAGGAAATTGCAGGCATGGACATAGGATACAGACTGGGAGACGGAAAAGTCAGCATTGTATGCTACGCAGGCGATGCAGTACTCACCGCAGAATCCGAAGATGACCTCCAAAGGATGTTATATAGACTCCATCAAACCTAACTAAAATATAACATGTTGATATCCACGGACAAAACGAAGAGCCTCACAATATCTAAGACCCCGGTGAGATGGAAACTAGCAGTGAATAACAAAATAATATAGCAAGTGATGGAGTTTAGGTATCTTGGAGTGAGCGTCAGTAGTAATGGAAATCTGTATGATGAAACCTTGAGATAGGTCAATAAGTCGGCTGCAATATCGGGATGCCTAAGAACACCGGTGTGGAATAATAAACACATGATAATAGATAGTAAAGTCAGAATATACAAGACATGTGTGAGACCGATAGCCACCTACGGAATAGAGACCAGAGCAGACACATCTAGAACAAAATCTCTCCTGAGAACCTCGGGAATGAAAACACTGAGATGTATAACCGGAAACACACTAAGAGATAGAATCAGAAACACCGAAATAAGGATAATGTGTAGTACGGAAGACATTGTCAGGTGGGGAAGACAACGAAGGCGATACTGGAACGAACATGTAAACAGAATGCAAGACGACAGACTTCCACATGTCGCCCTTCAAGGGAACCCAGCCGGAAGAAGATTACCGGGAAGACCTCCGAAGAGATGGCGTGACAGCTGGCAATCCACGTCATAAGAAGAGGAACAAGCGGAACAAACAGATCATGATCTATAGGAAGAGGAAGAAGATACTATAATATGTACTGGTAAACGTCTTTAAAAATCGACAAATTAAAAATATACTCGTACACTCGAGATTACCATCTAATAATTTCAAAGGATTATAATGAAATATTAACTAATGAATACACTGTTATATAAATACACTGTTATATACTCGTACCCTCTCAAGTGAGGCCCATATCACTGAACTCCAAGAAGAACTTGAGCACATCAATTGGGATATCGTAGGGCTAAGCGAAGTCAGAAGAAAAGGAGAAGATCTCATAGAATTGAAAGATGGACACCATCTGTATTTCAGAGGTACAGAAGATGGAAGAGTGGAATTTATTGTCCACAGGAAATGGATGAATAACATCATCACGACTGAGAGCTCTTCTGACAGAGTGGCGTCCCTAACTTTCGAAATAAACAAGCGATATCGAATGCAAATAATACAGACATATGCCCCTACACAAAGTTACTCTGATGATTGTATCGAAGAGTACTACCAGGAAGTTTAAAATATGTATGATGCAAACACATCCCACTTCAAATTTATAATCGGAGATTTCAACGCAAGAATCGGCGGTCTCCACAAAGATGACGAATCAGTGGGAAAATTTGGGATAGGCACCCGAGATGACAGAGGAAACAGGCTTGTGGAGTTTGCTCAAAGCAATTCATTTTGTGTTATGAATTCATTTTTCAAAAAGAAAAACTCTAGGAAATGGACATGGAAAAGCCAAACAGGTAACACAAGTGAAATCGACTACATCCTGTCAAACAAAAGATTTACTGTTCAAGACTGCACTGTTCTCAACAGCTTTAAAACAGGCAGTGATCATCGCCTAGTAAGAGCCAAAATAAGGATCAACACCAAAACTGAACGTCTCAAAGTGATTAACAAAAAGGAGAAAATAATAATAAACAACGATCTACTTGCTAAAAAATGGATTCCAACTAGACCTCAAAAATCGATTTGAAATCCTCAGCAAACCACAGCTTCCGATTACAATTGAATCAATAGCAGAACAGATAGTACAGAGTGCAACAAACTACGTTAGATCTTATGAAACAAAGAAGAAAAATGATATCTACACAACCCGCTTCTACATCACCATCTTTCTCAGAGATCAATAGAATGCTACGCAAAAATATTCGTAAAGATATCCGCGAATATAACACAAAAATGGTTCAAAGGACGATTGAGAATAGAAAAAGTCTGAAAAAGCTAAAGCAAAATATGTCTTTAGGAAAACGCCACATCATTGCACTTAAACTGTCTGATAATACTGTAACTAAGCAACGAGACCTTATCCTGAAGAGAGCGGAAGAATTTTATAGGGAACTATATGCCGATACAGATACTGTAACTGTACCAGATACAAATCTGAATCTAGAAACAACTGAGGATGAAAATATCCCAATGATCTTGCCAGGAGAAATCAGATACGCAATCAACGGAATGAAATCCGGTAAGGCCACTGGTACCGACGGTTTGTCCATTGATGTCCTTAAACAAACAGGTCGAGAAGTGAATACCATCTTATCAAAACTTTTCAACAAGTGCCTTCAAGAAAAAGACATTCCAGAAGATTGGAAATCTGCAACTGAAATACTTCTCCATAAGAAAGGCTATCAAGAGGATCTTAAGAACTACCGTCCAATTAGCATGCTACCTACCCTTTACAAATGTTTTACCAAGATCTTAACTAACCGACTCTCGAGTACTTTTGACACGAACCAACCACGAGAACAAGCTGGATTCAGGAAGAGTTTCAGTACCATGGATCATATTCAGGGGCTGCGGGAAATAATAGAACGATGTGAGGAATACGAACTCCCTCTGTACCTAGCCTTTGTGGACTACGAAAAGGCATTTGACTCAGTCAAAAAAGCTGCCATACTAGAAGCTCTAAAGACACAAGGTATTGATAGAGCATACATTCAGTTGTTCAATAACATCTATAAGGATGCAACAACAAAAATACATCTTCACAAATCCTCGGAAACCTTCCGAATCGATAAGGGAGTTCGTCAAGGAGACACTATTTCCCCAAAATTATTCACAGCTACACTGGAATACATATTTAAAAAACTAGAATGGGAAAATAAAGGGCTGGCGATTGATGGAAAATACCTGAGCCATTTGAGATTTGCAGACGATATCGTTATATTCTCACAAAACCCGAATGATCTTCAGCACCAACTGCAAGAATTGGCAGAGGTCAGCAAAGGAGTTGGTTTAAAAATGAATATCTCAAAAACCAAATATATGATGAACGGCTTTGCTACCCCAAAACCAAATAGATGGAAAGCCGCCAGAACTTGTCCAGGAATATGTGTATCTGGGCCAACTTATTTCCTTTGTAGGTGGCATATCGGAGGAGATAGCACGAAGGACAAAACTGGCGTGGAGCTCATTTGGACGTTTGAACAACATCTTCAAAAGTAATCTCCCAATATCCTTGAAGCGAAGGGTCTACAACCAGTGCATTCTTCCAGTACTTACGTATGGCTGCGAGACATGGACGCTCACAGTAAAGAACACACAAAAGCTCCAGACCGCACAAAGGGGCATGGAGAGATGCATGTTGGGATATACTAAAAGAGACCGTAAACGAAACACCTGGATTCGCAATATAACAAAGGTAGAAGACGTTATAAAGGTGTGCAAAAGAATGAAGTGGCAATGGGCCGGACACGTAGCCAGAATGTCAGACTCCCGATGGACATCCGAAATAATCCAATGGTACCCAAGAGGCATAAAGAGGCCCAGAAGAAGACCGAAGGTACGCTGGATGGACGAAATCAAGAAGCATGGCAGCATCACGTGGCATAGGCGAGTAAAGGACCGAACTGTTTGGAGTCAACTTGGGGAGACCTTCATCCAGCAGTGGATCGACCCTGGTTGACAATGATGATGATGATATAAATACACGTTTATAACTCAAGTACGAGTACATAATATACTCGTGTTTTGGTTTTACATTTGAGTTATTTTGAAGAAAACAGTTTTATAATTACTAAACGAGTGAAACAAAAAAATAATTTGAGACTTTTGTTTTGTTGAATGTGCTGAGCTCGGGTGTGACGTGAAATACTTACTAAGAGATATCAAATGACATCCGGTTATTTGACGTAATTAAAGGCAGTAAATGAAAGAGTTTTCAGATAAATATTTGCAGAGACACATACACATTGAACACAAATTTCATCTAACTACCTACAAAAAAGTCTGCCCGCGACATAACTCGCACATTTTAGGTAGAAAACCTCTAACTCTCAACTTGTATAAGAATATTTGAGGAAAATTAATATCACTTAATACAAGAATATATGGGAAGGACCTTTTAAACCCTTTTTTGTCGAAATTTGTCGACTTTCCGATATCTATACAATATACGAGTATAATATTATTTGGTAATAATGCGAAAATAAAGCAAAAACGAGCAGATCTACTGCACAGGTGTTCTAATTTTGGAGTATGTTACATTTATCAAATGATTTATCTTCCTCGAAAATATTTACAAAATAAACAAAAATAAATTTATTGTCATTCGCATTTCGAGTACATACACACACTGAAAAAATGTTTAAAAATATTTAGGAGTATTCAGATATTTAGTTATTGTTATCGCATGTTATTATGAGTTATCCAGGCTGAACGTAACAAGTAGAGCTAATATAAGTTACTCGTACTTAGACTGAACGAAATACTAAAATGTAAACTAAATATTTAGCTACTAGCTGTACCCGGTTGTACGAGTATCATACGTTAAAATCCCAGACCCAAAAATGAAAAAGGGTTGAAAAGGGCGACGTTGTAAAATTAAACGAAATCTAAGATATATTTTTATTACCAAAGAAAACATTAATATCTACGTTAATATAGTATAGTGCTGATACTACCTATTTAGTTTCGGAACTGTCTATATTTACTGTCCAAATTAATTCTTCGTTTCTTCATAGAAAGCTACAAAACTCAGTGCACGAGATGACATTCTTAAAATAATATTGTATTGTGGCCTTCCCTGATTTTACATTAAGTTTATTTTGATCTTTTGTCCACTGAGCATCAGCGGAATCAGTGAAAAAAACACTCAACGTTTGCATTATTAGCAGAAATATTCGAACAGAAATCAAATTCATATATTTGAAGTAGTTTATATATATTTTTTAATCTCACTCATACCAATATCGATTGATAGTAATATATTGTATATATTACTATCAATCGATATTGGTATGAGTGAGATTAAAAAAATGTCTCAATTGTTCATGCAGCTAATTATCTTAGAATGTCTCTTTTTTCAGATTTGAGGAGTGAAACAGCAAATTATCAGATAGAAATGCAACATGTCGAGATTTTTCTCCTCTCTCGGGTTCTCGGCTGATATCTGAGATATGTGAAGTAATGAAAATAAGAACAATTTGAAAGTGGAGGCAGGATATTACATTTCGAATAAACAAGGACGACACGTCCTCCTTTGCGATACCATATATTATAGTAACTCTTATCACACGCCACTATATTAGGAAACCTTTAAAGGCCTATTCCACCGTAGAAATAGGTCCATGATAGTGGAAGGGAAAACACGGGTAAGGAGAATGCAAGAAGAAAGTGTGGTATTTTCATTATTTCATTTACATTTAACCTAATATTTCACTTACATTTTGAAACAAACATTCCTTCAGGAATAATTACGAGTATTAGATACGGGTGAAGTTTCAACTTTTAAATATTTATAAACAATATTATTTCTCGTTTAACAATACATAATATACTTACATTATAATATACTTATATTATCTCCTACACGGTTACAAGTTTTTATAATACAGATCAATTGTATTGAATTTTATTCAACATACATAACACGCGCATTTTCTACATACCTATGGTGAGTATACCGAATCCTTACAAACATTCAACACGAATAATTAAGAAAACTAACGAATAATAACAGAAATATCATCACTTCACAACATTTTGCATAGCAAATGTGATTTTATCTTACATTTTTTCATGTAAAAATATGTAATTTAGTACAAGCCATAAACTCAGTCCTAAATATTTTATTGTTGTTCTCTTTCTTCGGTGTTATCACAAACTATTTGATTTATATAATAATTCCGTGTATTTAGTCCATAATAATCAACTTCCATTTAAAGGTTTCTAAGGATTACTGTCGAAAAGCAAATTTCAAATCTCTGTTAAAAACATGACAACTAATATTTTAGAATTTCAAACAAAATCAGCACACAGGAAATGACAAAACAGGAATTAACCAAAGAAAAAAAAATTGGTCATAGACCATAGAAATCTCTTCTTGAATAATGGACGTGAACTACTATAACCATAGAAATCTGACCAATTATATCAGCAATTATTTTTGTCAAATATTGCTGATAGCATTCAAAGAAAGCGAATTTGTAAATTTTAATTACTGCGGTTTCAGAGTTATATGGCCAAGATTTAACAGTGGCGTATACTCCTTCATATAAAGGAGTTCACGACCATTATTCAAGAAGACGAAGAGTTCTACGGCCATCGCTTGATACTAGCGTCTACTTTTTCATATATAGGAGCTCACGGCTATTATTCAAGAAGAAGCGGAAGAGTTCTATGGTTATCTATTTTCGTCGGCCCGGGAAAAACAGTTGTCAATTATGGAAAAAAAAACAATTTTGTTTTTTAACTAAATTTGGTATAATTAGATTATTTAACAATATAACTTTCACTCTACCATTATTTATATATGTATTGTATTATTTCTTAGTTTTTTTCCATATTTGTGTTTACTTTCATTATAGATAGGAATAGAAGTAAGTAAGTCTTTTGTATTGTTTTAAATTTTAAGTTTATTTTTATTTATTGAATATGATTTCAAGCAAACTCCCTTATGTTAAATATCCAGATATTACTTTGGATAGTGAACTAATGACCGAAGAAGAAATTCCGGTCTCTTTATTCATAGAAGTCAAGGAGAAAATAAAAAGAACGAGAAAGCTAATATGTAACATATAGTTTTCTAATTTGGCGAGCAAAAGTTTTAAGAGTTATTTTAAGTATTCTTTTACTTAATGTTGTAATAAGGGTTAAGTTGAACTTGAGGAAAGTTTGCTCTCTAAACAGGGCTATGTCAATTGTCATTTTATTTTTATTATTAGCTCCATCGGAAAATCTCTTAACTTCGAAGGCAAGCTGACGTAAAAATTAGAATTGATCCTGGACTTAAACAAAGAAAATTACTGGAAGAATCCGATTCGATTTCACTAAAAATGTTGTATAAAAAGAAATTTGATATTTTTATTCCAGATTGTTAACTACGTAAGTATAATACTCGTAATAAAAAAGTATTACATAATTGTCAAAGTATACATTAAGTTATAGTTTTTTATGGGTTTTCCAAAAAGTTTTAAATAAAGTAATAGTGTATTTTGTGGGTTTGATATGTCTTGGATATTATAAACATCATAATATGTTCTGTGTTAACTAATCTAAAGCCCGCTCGCTAGACATTCCATACAATTTATATATTTGACAATACGATTTCAAAATTTTCATTTAGTTATTGACTGGCACTTCACTGTATTGAAATCTGTAAGGGCCAGGTGGCAATGTTTTCCAACCAATCAGACAAATGCAAATAAAATACTTACATGGTAACAATAAAATATTAAAATCAACGTACATTTGTACAAAATAAACATTCATAAACAATGATGAAAAGTACGGTGAAGAGGAAAAGCCTTTCGGGAATATAAAACACGTAACATTATGCTGAATATGTTCGATACGAATATGGGGGGGGGGGGGGCAGATTTTGTATAAAAATAAGAATACGTGACCTTTTTGACACAACAGTGGAAAAGTTAATACCTAAAATACAAAACACGTGGGATACGCGTAATTATTTTGAAAATAAAATGTTGGAACTCTGTTGTACACGTATCTGTTTTAGCCTATTTGTCACATTTAGCCAATCAAGTACTTTCTGAGGTTAAAAATGAATCTCAGAAAAATATTTTAAAAGCGCTGCGGTTTATCCCATTGTTCCTCCGCAACATTAGTATTAATTCTTTCGAATTATATTATTTTTAAATCGATATCGATCGTGGGTGACATTGATACACATTATTAGCGCGTAATATAAAAAAAATGTACTATTTGGTAAGCTGCATGCGATTTTTGAATTAAATCAAATGGTCTTAACTCTGTTTGGCAAATATTATTCATTGATCCCTGTATGCATTCGCATCTCTTGAAATGCTCTGGTCGCCAAATATATTTTATAATCCCAGATGGGGCTATATAATATGTTAAGCGACCAGAGCATTCCAAAAGAAGCAAAGCTGGCTTCTAATAATGGAAGATTGGTCTCAACTGCAATATACTCGTATGTGTATGCAAGATATGCAACCGAGACTTGAACGTGGCAAAAATGTGATAAAAGTAAGACAAATACAGTAGTAATGAAAGCGTATGTGTATGACTGGATAAACAATGATGAGATTAAGAAAAAAAGCTGATTGATAAAAGATGCAGTGCTTAAGATGAAGAAAGGAAAATCGATGCGGTTCGGCCATGTAGAATGAATGAATTAAAAAAATAATCCATACTAGTAGTAGGTATAGAAGGTATGATATTTTTAGAAAGACAGAAAAACAAAGTACGACAAAATTAATGAAATTCTGATCGAGAGAACAGGGAAAAGCCTTAATAATAGGAGAGTATGTATGACGCGGTGTATAGACATGGCTGAAGCGAATAATGTATGCCAGTATAGGATAGATTAAGTGGATATTTGCTCTCTCTCTCTCTCTCTCTCTGCATACCCCAATAGGGAAAAGACATGATGGTGATGATGATTCCAGCATTTACGTATAATAGAAACCATTTAATGTTAAATCTATTGTGAGTCAGACACGTTTTGTTTTACAATACGAAGAAAAGATGATAATGAAAGTGTATCATAACATACGAGTATAATAGTATCCTGCCTGGTGATAAGATAACGTTTACGTGTGTTTAAGCCCATTTAGTAATCAAAATGTATTTAATCATTAGTACCTATTTATCGTTATCGTCCAATGATATTGTAAGATAAGTTGATCCCCTTGTGTTGAATTCGACAGCCGAACAGTTAGCATTCCATCCCTAGAAGTTATAGAACTATAAGGTGCGTTTATCTATAAGCGGCGTTTATCTATAAATTCTTAAATATTAATTAAAAAGCAAAATAAAAAAAGGTTGTGTTAAATTTATTCAAAACATATATTTTTTAATTAATGTGAAATGTTATGTCACGTAATTATACTCAATTTTTCACTATCACAATCCTTTTTCGACTGCATTATCCATCATATCATTCGGGCTGTATCGCTGGCATTTCTTGTTGGGTGTAATTTTTAAGTTATAGTATTTTTGCTGGCTTATTAATATAGACACGTTTCTTCAAATATCCCTAAGGCCTTGGCCACACAGGAAGGAGTCTCGCTTGATGCTTAGAGCTATGTTGCGAGTTAGGCGACATATCCTAGCGAACCAACGTACCGCATACTATCGCAGTGGCCACACTGCACGTTTCGTGCCACGTTGCATGACGATTAGTCGTCGAGTGAATCTCCTAACGAACAGACGCGTTGGTTAATTTACAAGATGGCGGAAGTTTTAATGACAGCTGCGTATAAAAAGGAGCCTCTGTGGAACCCATCGAGCAAATTATATTATAGAAAAATGTACCTTTAATAAAATCACTTTGGAATGAAGTAGCACAGAAAGTAAATAAAGATGGTAAGTTATAATGAAATTGGTTAGTTTTGAGAGTGACATCGTGTGTTGACCCAACCGCTCCCAACTGTCAAATGAATTTGTGCGTAGCACTTTGGTGTGACCAGACATGAAGTCATCTAGTATATGAGTCACGTAAAATCTAGCTTAGCACCTAACGAAGAATTTTGGTGTGGCCTCGGCCTAAAGGAAAAAGTCTGGCGCGCTCAAAGTAAATTCCTGATTTCTTGAAATTATTCGTTCTCCAAAAATGATCCGCAAAAGGTCCGTTGACATTACTCATAGGTTGTTGCGATGAAATACAGAATCTTAGGCTACGGCTACACAGGTAGGAGCCTCGCTTGGTGCTTAGAGCTACGCTGCGAATTAGGTGACTTATCCTAGCGAACCAACGCACACAATACTATCGCAATTGTCACACTGCACGCTTCGCGCCAAGCTACGTGACTATTAGTCACCTAGTGAGTCTCCCAGCGAACAGACGTGTTGGTTAATTTTATTGTGTCACCAAGTGATTTTACCAGATGGAGGAAGTTTTAATTGAAGCAGTATATAAAAGGGAGCCTTTGTGGAACCCATCGAGCAAATTATACAAAAATGTATTTATCGTATTTCCGCAATTCTTTGTAGAGAAGTTGAAACTCTCCACGAGTACCTCTAGATAAATTAACAGTATGCACCCAACAAGATCGAATTTGAGATATTCGAAATTTTAAACTTAAATTCTCTGAGAGAAGTAGCTTTCTGGTTAGTTTTGAGGGTGGCATCGTTTGTTGACTCAACCGCTCCTAAATGTCAAATGAATTTGTATCAAAGCACGTAGCATGCAATGTGGTAGTATATGTATCTAGTAGATAAGCGTAGCATCTAGCTTAGCACTAAGCGAATCACTTCGGTGTGGCCTTAGCCTTAGTGTTTATGCATAATACACGTACTATATTTGTGTTTGAGTGTGGTTGTTTATGTTTGAAACATGTTGGTGTCATTGTTTTTTTTTTATGTTGTTTAAACTAAAAATAGTGTAAATCTCGTCTATATATGGTTTCCCTTACCTTATTGATTGATCCTATTTTGGTTCAAACTAGAACGCAAGAGATTTGAAATTATATTTGTTTGTAAAATGTTGCTATTATTGTTTTTTCCCTTACACTAAAAAAGTGTACTTTAAAAGTGTGTTTTATTTTTTAACGTTTTTTTCCAGTGATGAGAGTATATGATTGACATATATAATAAACTGGTTGACTTAAAACAAAATTTCTAGTTAGTCGGTCAGTAGGTCTACGGTATCTGAGCATACTCGTAAAAATAAAATATGATGAGGAAGGTGGAATTTATTATTAATGGAGTGAATCTTTTTAACAGTTCCTTTTTGCTTTTATAATACGTTTCCTTATCATGTGAAGAAGAATGAATTGTATGAAAATCGCTACGCGACAGTTGTGTACCTTACGAATTCATTTATTTAAAATGGCCTTGCCGTAAAGCATGAGTTACACGGCCTATGTTTATCAGTACTGTTCGTTGACCCTATTGATACGCATGAATAGATTCACAACCAATATTAGGGACATAAATCAAATACATTAAATTAATTATAGTTCGGAAATTCTAGGATGAGTCCTGTGACAGCTCACAAATTTGCCCCAATACAACCTTGTAACGATGTTCAGTAATTTTAATTATTTAATCAACTTTAATTTAAGCCTCAATTCTAATAAATAGCAAGTTATTTGGGTAAATACATTACATTAGGTTGTATTGGGGAAAATTTGTGAGCTGTCACAGGACTTATCCTAGAATTTCCGAACTATAATAGGTTATATTCAAAAAACCTACTTAGAGAGCCATTAAAAACGCTTGTATCGAAGAAATTCCTTCACCTAAGGTTAGTATTTAGAATACTAATAATAATAATTAAAAAACTTTTAAAACAATGTTTCTTGATCAAAGACATGTTATAAGCATACTATATTCATAGAATAAATACATTTATAGTATGTACACACAAAGGCACATTATAAGCATACTATATTCATAGAATAAATACATTTATAGTATGTACACACATAGACATATTATAAGCATACTATTGTATATTCATAGAATAAATACATTTATAGTATGTACACACAAAGACATGTTATAAGCATACTATATTCGTAGTTTAAATATATTTATAATATGTACACACAAAGACATGTTATAAGCATATTATATTCATAGAATAAATACATTTATAGTATTTACATATATTATAAGCATACTATATTCATAAAATAAATACATTTATAGTATGTACACACAAATACATATTATAAGCATACTATATTCATAGAATAAATACATTTATAGAATGTACACACAAAGACATGTTATAAGCGTATTATATTCGTAGAATAAATGCATTTATAGTATGTACACACATTATAAGCATACTATATTCATAGAATAAATACATTTATAGTATGCACACACAACAATATGTTATAAGCATACTATATTCATAGTTTAAATATATTTATAGTACGTACACAAAAAGACATGTTATAAGCATATTATATTTATAGAATAATTACGTTTATAGTATGTACACACAAAGACATGGTATAAGTATACTATATTCATAGAATAAATACATTTATAGTATGTACACACAAATACATGTTATAAGCATATTATATTCATAGAATAAATACATTTATAGTATGTACATACATTATAAGCATACTATATTCATAGAATAAATACATTTATAGTATGTACTCGTACACACAAAGACATGTTATAAGCATACTATATTCATAGAATAAATACATTTATAGTATGTACACACAAAACATGTTATAAGCATACTATACTCGTATTCATAGTTTAAATATATTTATAGTATGTACACACAAAGACATGTTATAAGCATACTATATTCATATAATTGCAGATAATACATTAAAGACATAAGTTATCAAACGGTCTCATCTAATAACATCCCCCCGGCTAAGATACACCCCACCAATATAGGGCGAGCCCAGTCACGGGGACACCAAATGTTTTTCAGCCCACACCCTTGCATATGTTAAATAAGAAGAGAAAAAAATAGAAAACACAAAAAATAAATAGATGGCAGAAATCAAACAAATCTACAAATACCGCCTCAGATCAATTCAAACAAACAAATAAAGGTTCCTTGACAGCAACACAATGTGTACATATACCATATGTTACATAGTAAATTCCTTCCGAGTATCGCACATACATCTCAAAATAAACTGCAGAAAATACATTTAAGAGAGAAGACATTAAAATACATGATAGTATGTACACGCAGAAGACATTATAGTATGTACACACAAAGATATGTTATAAGCATACTACATTCATAAAATAAATACATTTATAGTATGTATGATACATATAAATTAATAAATTTAGGAGGAGTAATGTCTGGAAAAGGATATAAAACCGGGATGTCAATATTTCATAATAAGTTGACTATTCATCAGACTTAAACATCTTGCCTCTGATGTTTGAGTATATGATATATGTAGAGAATAATTTTATTGAAATTACATTTCATCACAAACACAGAGATGCCCTAAAACGCATTCATGCAGGCTTGTGTACAGCCTAGCACTTCGACAACGGAAACGCCCTTCCATGTCATAGCTGAACCAGCTTTGAGGCGATTCATAGCTATTGAGATAGGTTATTTTAAGGGCATTGGTGTTTGCCCAACTGCACTAAAACCTGAGAAAATCTCTAGGATGGCTCACACCGACATAATAATAACATAAGACAATTCTAATTTAGTCGACTAAAATAAACTCCGAGAAAAATTTTCAAAGCCGCTATCTGGTTAGCAACAAAAAAATTCTCACGTGTTGCTGTATAGTAAAACTTCTTATTAACTCTCTTTGAATAAATTATTTGACGTAAAGAGGGCTAAATGAAATTCAGCCAATATCCTTAGAAATAATTAATCATTAAACTAAGTCAAAGATCTTGTAAAAGAATAATAAACTGAATTTGGTCCAGTAGTAGTCGAGTTCCAAATTATGTTGGATTCTGTAGATGAATAATACTTAAAATTTGTTTAATAAATGTAATAATTCTGCGCCAAACTTGTTATATCCCTTCAATAACCGCCCTCTGATTGCGTTTTAGAACTTTCGATAAAACATTAATCAAGAGGATTTAATCAGAATTATATTTTCTACCTTTTGAAATAAATCATATGGAATGTACACATAAATGTAAAAAGCAGACGAATGGTTGCTTCTTTTTCGCTATAAGACACGTTCAATTTAAATTAACTCCTAGAAGACATCAGGTAGTGATCAAGATGCAGCTACGAGTACTTAAGACGGATACTTTTTTGACACCAAATTCAATATTGTGCTGTTATTTTTATGGTCTTTTTAAGATTTCGAGATGATATATTGTGTATATTTGATTGACATTATCTTGAAATATACATGTAATTACAAGAAATATGTATATACTATGTTGCTATCAATAAACCAATATTTATTTAGGTTCATACTTTAAAAAATATAAATGTAAAGAACAAGATACACTGATATGAAGCCATTTAAAAGCTAAAGCATAGCATGTTACATTATGTGGTGCCCATATAACAGATGAACACAAAGGATTTTGAATTGTCACTAAGATCCAGTGAAAGAATTGTTGACAGTTACAATTATGTCCGTATGTTGTTTTTTTTATCTTAATCGTTCATACGTTTTATCTTTTTGGTTCAAAACTATAATATAAGGTAAGAGGTTCGAAATTATGTAGATCCTACTAATTATTATAAACATTGTTTGAATGAACAATTACTATTGTGAATTGGGATTGGGAACAGTTTAGAAATCCCTTTTTTTTATCAATATGGACCTAAAATGGACGTTAATTGTGCAAAAATACCCAACTTACATTTACCTAGTCTAAAGTAATTTAGAATCACTTTGTTATAATCTAAGGATAACTGAGGATCGATTATTTCGCCGCTTTGCATGGGCTTGAGACACAAAAACTTGAAGACGTAATTTAACCATTAAAAACCTAGTGACATTTTTGCCCATGTAGAATTTTTCGACATTTCATATAAACCAAAAAAATATGTTTTATGGGTTGGGTCCGTTTTGCAAATATACTCCAAATATAGGTAACATTTTCAAACATTTTTTTAACATCTTGCTGGTTGATTACAACATGCCAATAAGCCCACCAGCCCCGTATTGTATTATACTTTCGTTGTATACAGTATGTTACAACCTGAATCGTTTATTACCACGTGACAATCTCCCAGCTCCCAACAACAAACCTTAAGTGAAAACCAGACTAGTACCCATTTTTATAAAATCTGGGTACAAACGAGAATAGAACCCGCAGTCTCCAAGTTGAAAGACAGTAATCTGTCTGATCAACTAGGCTGCGAAAGTATACAAGAAAGTGTAATACAATACAATAAATCCACGCCATATGTCAATGACAAGCAGTAAAATATAGAGCACGGATCTATTTTCACTTTATAATATTTAAAAGTAAGAGCAGAACTTTTAAGCCTGTATCTCAGTGCATATGCACCCTTCTCGTCTCCTTCAGACCGGCGCGGCATTTGGAGATATTTCAAGTTTATGATTTTCTCGGAGTGTCGGTCCGATTGTCGGACACCTTACTCCTTCATCGGTTTTGTATGAACGGACTTTGGGTAATTAAATTTGGGTTGTTTGGTGGTGGTGTTGGAAAAGTTTTTGTATAGAGAGGAGGGATAGAGTTTGGTACATACATTAAGGTTATAGATACATATAGGTTACATAATAATATACTTATATTTTTATATGTCACGAGCGTTGATAAATATGAATACAAAGAAAGAAAGGATAGTGATGTATACATAGACATAGATATTTCAATAATTATAAATATATTACGAAGACGGGGGTGAGGGATAACGCTGTGACTTTAAAATAGTGTACATATATAAATAAGGGGGTATGATAGATACCTTATGAAGCGCGGGTATGTGCACTGGACACTATTCGGCGCCTACCGTTCCGAATAGGGGGTCGGGGGGTCGTTCGAAGCATTTGCTTGGGCCTGGGGTGGATTAGATTAGCGTTCACGTCGTAGTCCGTGAGTGAGCTGATTAGGGGGTTCGGGTGAGTCGAGAGAGAGCTGTAGAACCTCTCGGCCAGAGAGATCGCGTATTCTCGGATGGTGGGGAGATCTAGGTCTTCGTGAAGCCGTTTGTTGCTGACAAAGTAGGGCGCATCCATAATGATGCGCGTTGCCTTGTTTTGCAACACCTGGAGTTTGCGCATATGGGTTTCGGCCGCATGGCCCCAGACCGGGATGGCGTACGTCATCTGAGGACGTATGATGGCCTTGTACAAGTTTAACTTGATACGAGGGGACATCTTACTGTGTCTGCCCAAGAGTGGTGTGAGGGCTTTCAGAGTGCCGTACGCCCTCCCGGTGATGTTGGTGGTGTGCTTTTTCCAGGACAGCTTCGCGTCTAGAGTGACGCCGAGTTATTTCACCTCGTCGCACCACGGAACGCTCTGGCCGAAAAGTCTGAGTGGTCGGATGAAGTCCAGACGTCTTCTAGAAAAACGGACTGCTGCACTCTTGGAAGGGTTTATCTTGACCTTCCAGTTTCTACACCAGCGTTCCAGTCTAGGAATGAAGTTTTGAATGCGAGAGTGAGAATCGCAAGAGTGTTTCGAGGATGAAAGAAAAGCCGTATCGTCCGCGTATTGTGCAGTGATAGATCGACTGGTCTGGAGAGAGGGCATATCGCTGGTGTATATGTTGTAGAGAGTGGGGGAGAGGAGGGCTCCTTGCGGAACCCCCGCTTGTATGGGCCAGTGGGATGAATTTATACCGCTCACCTTGACGGAGAAGGTGCGGTCTCTGAGAAATGATGCTATGATCTGCACGAGGCGGAGAGAGATTCCGGCCTTGTGTAGTTTGAAGAGCAGTCCGTTGTGCCAGACCGTGTCGAAGGCTTTCGCCACGTCCAACGAGAGGAGGGTGGTTTGATGTTTTCTGTTGTAACCAGTCACTATGTGTTCTACGACGCGAAGAAGTTGATGAGAGGTCGAGTGTTGGGTTGGGTCCGTTTTGCAAATATACTCCAAATATAGGTAACATTTTCAAACATTTTTTTAACGTCTTGCTGGTTGATTACAACATGCCAATAAGCCCACCAGCCCCGTATTGTATTATACTTTCGTTGTATACAGTATGTTACAACCTGAATCGTTTATTGCCACGTGACAATCTCCCAGCTCCCAAAAACAAACCTTAAGTGAAAACCAGACTAGTACCCATTTTTATAAAATCTGGGTACAAACGAGAATAGAACCCGCAGTCTCCAAGTTGAAAGACAGTAATCTGTCTGATCAACTAGGCTGCGAAAGTATACAAGAAAGTGTAATACAATACAATAAATCCACGCCATATGTCAATGACAAGCAGTAAAATATAGAGCACGGATCTATTTTCACTTTATAATATTTAAAAGTAAGAGCAGAACTTTTAAGCCTGTATCTCAGTGCATATGCACCCTTCTCGTCTCCTTCAGACCGGCGCGGCATTTGGAGATATTATTGTAAAACCACCCTTTATAGCCGTAGCTTGTTCCCCGTCCCCATCCTAATACCAATAATTCCAGGTAAAAAGAACTAGGCAGGTAGCAACTCGACTTAATAATCTCTTTTCCCTATTACTTTATACGAACATCTATTTTTTAAACAGATCCAACCACATTTTTATTGTTTATTTGTAATATTCAACGAGAATACTATATTCTTATGTGTACACGAAATCATATATTTTATAGTGAGCCTAAGTCTTAAAAATATTCCGATACATTCTAGAAAAAACCAACTTTTACTCGAATAATAATATAATAACATGACAACTTTGATCGAGGTCGGTTGGTGCATTTTTTGTATGTTAACGTTAATATTCATTTAAGGTTGATTAGCAGCACTACATGTACCGCATATTTGAAATTATAAATAATATCTAAAACATTTAAAAAAAAAAAAGAAGATATTAAAGTGTCTCGTATATTTAAATAAGGTAATATTTGTTTTTCATATATTTCCAAGTGATCTCCGTAATTATGAAAAAAATAACGCTTGGAATGAAATATTATTATATTCGCGCTGCTCACATTTATCGTTATCATAATATATTTTAAATAGTGAATAAACATGAAAAAAGTTTATTTTTTCGCACACAAAAATAGTTTTAAAACATTGTAATTTCACAAACTTATAATGTGTTTTTTTGATAAATTTCATATTCAATGGAATGTCGGCGTAAAATAAATTATTTGCAGTTTGAAAATAATTATAAAAAATCATAAACAATTTAGAAATAAACAAACATATCTCTCTATGAATTGCTTGTTTAAAATTTCGTTTTAAATACAAAGTTACATTAAAGATAAAATATTACAAAGAAAATGGTATTTTTTTATATAATACTCGTATAACAAATAAATACTCACATTATTTAAGGCGTAAGCGAAACTAACAATCCACCCCCATCCACCATCAGGAGGGACCAACTCCTTTTTATTTCTATCTATTTTAGTCATTGTGAATTTTTCGTTACAAACACTCACTAACAAAAAAACAATATCACACACACATCTGGTAATGTCTCAGTTCAAATAAAAATTAAAACTAAACAACACACGTCTGCCTGATAACATTTGGAATAACAGAATAAATATTAAAATTACACAAGTTTTATTTTTACATCATGAAAATAGATGATAAGGCAATTGGGGAAAAATACTTTTAAATTGAATTTATTTTGCCACGCCTTCTAAGACCGGAATTAGATTGTTGTAATTAGTCTAAAGTTACGCGCTGTGCCCTTATGACACCGGTACGTCGTCTAAACGCATTATAAGCTACACCAGTGACGAGAGGTCACTAACATCTAACTTTTACTCGAGTATCTGTTCTGTGCGTGGCGCTCTTACTATGTATATTGGAAGGGGAATGGAGGAATTCGAACCTTATAGATAAGCAGTCAACTGCCGAAAATGAAGCTAGTGTGCCAACAAAGCTGTCGATATCTTCTTACTCCGCTTGAAGAGATAACATTTGATTACTTAAATATCTCGTTAATGAATGGATTTATTGTATAAATTTGATTGATTTCAGATTAAATATGTTTGATTATTTATATAACGTACAATATACGAGTAAAATGAAAGATTTTGATCGTATAGCAACGTAACAAATTTGGGTTATTATTGTATAAAGTATAGTTTGTCGATCTGAAATTGGGTGGGTTGGCATTTTGTGCAAGTTTCGAAGTTCAATAATTGCAATTATATTAATAATTATCCAGATCTATCCAGAACGCTCTGAAGATCGTTCGAAGTGGAAAATATGTAAAATTTTAAAATAGATATTGCACTAATAGTGTATTACTGTCTATAATAATTTTGATAGTTGTGATTTATAATAACATAACATATGTTGCACTATTTTTACTTTTGTAAAAAAAAACATCAAGTTCTCTCTGTAATAATTTAATTATATGTATGTATGGAAGAGTATGGGTGGTATTGTGTTTAATAATTGGTTCTTGGGATGTGGTTTCTAGTACTGAAGTAACATTATTTTCATGGTTGTATTACGGGTTTTCGAAATGTTTTTATGACTGTTCCAGCGGGATATTTTTTGTTTGTACTATTCGTCATTAGATTTCTTTCTTCTCATTAACATCTTTCACACATTTTTGTTTGAACTATTCGTCATTAGATTTCTTTCTTCTCATTAACATCTTTCACACATTTTTGTTTGTACTATTCGTCATTAGATTTCTTTCTTCTCATTAACATCTTTCACACATTTTTGTTTGTACTATTCGTCATTAGATTTCTTTCTTCTCATTAACATCTTTCACACATTTTTGTTTGTACTATTCGTCATTAGATTTCTTTCTTCTCATTAACATCTTTCACACATTTTTCGGACTCTATAAGAGTCGATTTTCATATGTTTGACCCAATACTTCTTTTTATACTGTTTATTTCAACATTGACTCCGTTTTGAACGGTCACATTATTTGTACATTCTTTTATGATGGTGAGCTACTAATGTTTACGTAGCAAAATGATTTTTTTCAGAACTAGCGTGAATTTTTCAGGAAACCATGACTTGGTTTGGTGTTCATAATTAATTATTAATTCAATATATTCATCACGTATATTGTTAAGGTGTCTACTGTAAGATATATACGCCTGGTGATAATTAACATGTTTTTAAAAAGTTTTACCGATATATGTACTCGTATAAACAAAAATTTCAACGCTTTTATCGAGCTGTTAGCTCTAGGAACATATAAATTTAGAATGTACATAAAAAGAGTTATAACAAGTCAAGGGTATTTTCAAACGAAACCTACTCGTATGTATTTTGTCAGGGGCCGATGAATGAAGGATACTCAGCACCCAGAGAGATAGAGAAGTAATGACGTCTATAACCTACAATTGAGTGATACAGGTTGAAATGGTTACGATATAATAAGTAGCCTAACTATGTTATCATTCGCATGTTTCAATGAACATGATTTTCTTTTTCAGAGACGATGTTAAGGTATTTAAAGCAATATAATGTATCGGACTGTAATGTATTCCAAATAAGTCTCAAATTGTTTTCGTTGTGTTAGAGTAATAGCCTGCGCTTGAACACTAATAAATGCCAGATCAGTTTCTGCAAGAACAAAAACCCCATCAATTTTTATATTGTAATTGCATCTATTTTGGTATTGGAAGCACTTTCAGACATACAAGTTTTGGGTATTATATTTGATAGTGGTTTGACTTTTTCAACTCATATTGACAAACTCATTAGCAGTTGCCTGAAATTGGGATATATTCTGAGAATTTCAAAACCATTTAAGGGAACACAAGCGATTCATTTTATTTGCATTACCTTGGTGAGAAAAAAATATATAAAAATTTTAGTATATGGACTCCCCATTATACGATCCATTCCAATGCATTGGAGAGAACCTAACACAGGGCTTTTCACCACGTACATTTTAAAATGGAACTTAATATGAATTATATCATTTATAAATCCTTATTATCTTATCTTAATTTGATACGTCTCTCTATTAGACGAATAATAGTAGAGTTGATTACTTTTTAAGCTATAAATTGAATGATCGATAGACCGAAACTCCTACCTAGACTCCATGGGATCGATAGACCGAAACTCCTACCTAGACTCCGTGGGATCGGAACGCTGTAGTCTCGGACATTTTTATAGTTAGTTTGTTGAGCTGTAAGCTATAAGGGATGTGTGAAAAGACTCTTTTAAGGCAATGGATATTCGATACTTGAGATGGAATCCTATATGTCTCTCGAGGACTTTAAAAGGTCGTTTGAACTGCTTTTTAATCGACGGTTGTATTTTTTAACGAGTCTTGTGTCTTTCTCCGTGCAGGAGGAGGTGTGTGAATTTACTGTTGTCTGATTTCGTCCCTTATATCAGTGCTCCACAACCTTTTCTCACCTACGACACACCAAAATTCTTCCTAGAATTCCGCGGCACACCAAAAGCTAAAATATATAGGTATTAAATTAGGCATGAGTCTTCAGCGACGCGCATGAGGGTCATTTTTCTTTGTCTATGACTAATTTGGTGCGGCCATGGTGTGTACAAAGCACACTACGCAGTTTTCAACAGTTGGCATCAGGCGCTGGGGGACCATTGAAAAATTATTTAGTTATAAAAATTATTCTATACTACATTTTGAAAAATAGACAATATTATGAAAAATTATTTGTCATTGTGTATTAAATACATAATGAAAAATTGTAAAATGTCAAATACATTGAATTTGACCGCGGCACACCTGTATCCGGCTCACGGCACACCAGTGTGCCACGGCACACCGGTTGCGGAGCACTGCCTTATATGATATTTTGTTTTGAATTTGTTGTTCAATGATTGGTCTTTTGTGCCTTTTTTTCAACTTCATTCAAAATTTATACATCGGCATCTAGATATATTGAATGTTGTGGGGACGATTTTAGTTTTTGGTTAAGCTTGTGGTGTGTAAATTTTGATTTTTGTTTGTACGCAGATGTATTCTCCTTCCACATTGATGTTAAGAGTGACGCCCCATTTGGTGTAGGGTGAGCTGTCTGCCTTAGGAAAGCCCCTTATTGTATTGGTGACTTAATAGTTTTGCACACTTTTATACGCTTGTTTTCTTCGCATTTATTTTTTGCTGTAATTGTTTTAATTTTTTTAAATTTATGAAGCAATCTACTTGGTGTTGTTATAAGGCACACTGTACCATTTATTAATAAATATTAATAAATGGTACAGTGTACCTTATAACATTTATTAATAAATAGCATATATGCATAATAGACTATTAGTCGTGCAATCAATTTTTCATGTTACCCACAGAGCGATGGAACGAGGATACTTCGAATAAGTCGGAGATCACATCTGGAATGACGATATCCGAAAACGGACTTAGTAAAAAATGTGA
This sequence comes from Odontocerum albicorne, assembly GCA_949825065.1. Taxonomy (NCBI): domain Eukaryota; kingdom Metazoa; phylum Arthropoda; class Insecta; order Trichoptera; family Odontoceridae; genus Odontocerum; species Odontocerum albicorne. Next base: position 22,089,739 of record OX463842.1, on the reverse strand, counting down.
TCTAAGCCCTAAGCAATAACAAGAGTGAGGTGGAGCTGAACAGGACATGCGTTTAGACAAGCAGAATATTACTGGACGATCAGAGTAATTCAATGGAGGAGAATATCGATTCATCGTGGAACCAAGGTCCTAAAGTTTACGTCCAGCCCGAGTATGTATATACAAAGGTGGTGGAATGAACCAAAAAAAACTCAATATAGTCACCTTGTAGTTCAATGTTTTTTTTTAAACAATGAATTTATTTTTCAATATCACTGAAAAAATATTCTGTAGTTTTGTTCTCAAAATGCTGTAACACTGGGGAGGGGATATCACATCTTTGTCACTTTTAACTTTTCCCACCCAAATCAGATTTCAGTTTTGAAAATAAATCAATAAGATGCCAAGTTTGGATCATAGGGTGGGTGATTCGATTCTTGAAAACCAGTGTTGAATGACTGCCTTTGCAGAAACATAAGTGTGCACTGAAAAAATATAAAGAAGCTCCATCAGCATGGATTGAACGAATTAAACATCCATAATTAATATCCCGATAAATATGATTTACTCTATAAAAAGCTAATTCAATATTTGGTGTATAATGTATAGTTAATAAAAGTCTAGTAATAATTCGGATTACTAGGCACATTATCGTGTGATAGTCTCATGCTTCGTGACAGCTTTTCCAGGTGTTTTTTATGGCATCCTTCAATTCGTAAATTAAGTGAGAATAGAGACTCGGGCTATGTATAAAAGATCACCTATTTTACATGAAATTCAACAGTTCGATTTACGCGGTTTATATTTATGACATGTTTCCTGGAATCTATTACCTACAAAAATGAAGGTGTCATTGTAGTGCATAGTTGAATAGGTTGTAATCAATTACTTATTTATTTATTTCAATAACTTATATTTTATCAACTCATAATAAATCCAGGTTGTCAGTAAAAATGCTATTAGTGTTTCTCCGGATGTCTCTGGTTAAACGTGTTATTGTATTATTGTGTATAAATGGAATCATTATATACAAGGAAATAAAAATATGAAGTCAAGAGATTGTTAACGTGTAAACAACTTCATACGTATGAGTAGTTCAATTTCAGTTCGATTCTTCTACTAGCCACGCTACTATGGGGGACAACTTAAGTACCCATCTAGCGTGACTCTTCTACTAGCCACGCTACTATGGGGGACAACTTAAGTACACATCTAGCGCGATTCCTCTACTAGCCACGCTACTATGGGGGACAACTTAAGTACCCATCTAGCGCGACTCTTCTACTAGCCACGCTACTATGGGGGACAAGTTAAGTACACATCTAGCGCGATTCCTCTACTAGCCACGCTACTATGGGGGACAACTTAAGTACCCATCTATCGCGACTCCTCTACTAGCCACGCTACTATGGGGGACAACTTAGGTACCCATCTAGCGCGACTCCTCTACTAGCCACGCTACTATGGGGGACAACTTAAGTACACGTCTAGCGCGATCAACACTAGATGATATAAATTTTCTTTATTTATTATGAATGCGAAGTCACATAGTGACCAGAGGGAAGAATAACGAACTGTCCAAAGGAATTTCTCTGGCGGCGACACGCCTAGGTGAGAAAAGGTTAGTAGTGACGATAGACCCAAGGTCCAATGTCATAGGAAAAGCGAAATGATTCGCAGCGCAGTAAATGGGTAATACTTATAAACTGGCATAAGGTTACATTTCAAATATCCTACAAGTTATCAGTACTTTCGCCGAAAACTTTGAATGCTGCAAAACTATCCTTTGACGTCACTAGATCAAAGGTCATTCCACAAGAAATCATAACAATTTAAATAAAAAATTTACCTTGCCCTTTTAGATTTCCTTGGTTTATGATTTGTACCTATGGAGTACACCAAAAATAAATGAAAAAAATAAAAATAATAAAAAAAAACCTTTTTTTTATTATTTACCATACCTATAACATATATTATATCACCAAGTTTTGTCTTGGGGCATGAGCTATAAACTGTAAAGATAAAGACATACATGTCATAGAAGGGTTAAAATGTGAATTTTGTTAATTAGGTGGAGTGTATTTAGTTGACATGAAATAACTCAAATATTGTAGAAATATACTATGTTACGGGTACATATTATACAAATTCAATTCCGAGAGTGAAGAAACGTCCGCTAGTTACTTAGTTTAAAACTACCGTGCCCTCTATTGATGTTTCGGTGAACTAAAATGAAATTTAATTTAAGGCTATTATTGAATTACTTGGTAAGTGGAACGAAATTGAATTAAAAAATGTTTGATGCATATTTTATTAAATCATAAGGAATGTGATTTAGGAATCTCCGTATAGATGTCACGTTGAAAGAAATAAGATCAATAAATTAATATGAAAATTATTATTCGACGATTTCAAAATGTTTTTCTAAAAAATCCGTGTTGGACATGCTGTGGAATTACTTCAACTGTCAAAATATTTTATTCGAAAATACTGAGAGCTAGTCAAGGGACAGTAATCTTACTGAGTACATATCATAAATGGAAGTGATTTGATTAATGCCATACATTAGAACTTAACTGCTGACATAGTGATACGAAATTATTCCCTAAGATCTGAGGACGCCTAATGTTTTAAAGTTTATAGTTGGCGTCATTTTACCGATGGTGATTAAAAAGTAGGAAACGAGAAGTAAATGTGATATTTAAGTGAAAAATGAAAGAAAGAGAGAGTAAAATAATTCTGCTATTTGCGAACTATGTTTTAAGATGGTGGAAAAGAGGAAAAATATCATACATTGCAAAGCGAGTCAAAATAGGAAATTAAGTTTTTTTAAACACTAAAAGATATACATAAATTCGAACAAAGCATTATCCAGATCTGAAAAATATGATACATAACAACGTTTTTGTCCCAAAATAATCATCATGATCACTATGTAAGGCTGAAATATTATTATACACTTTAAGTATTATATTTTCTTTGCGATTAAAATATATTTTACATTAAGAGGCTGTTATGATAAGCTTTACGTAAATGCAGAAACCTTCATCACTATCACGCCATGTTCCTATTGGAGTAGGTAGAGAGATTCTATCTTGCCATATATCTTTCGCTTCTGCGACGTCCTTTTATAAACGTTTCTAAAACTTTCGGATTTGGGTTCATCTGGTCGTGTCATTTTTTTAGGTGTTTTTCCAAACTTCTCTTATCTTTTAAACTACGAGTACTTGTATAGATTATTTTTGTAAATATTTTTTCATTCGTTCCTTCTAAGCGGACCAACCATCTCAATGCCCATTTCTTCATCTTAGACATTGCATCATCTTTCAATCCGCATTCTTACCTTAAATCCTCATTAATTATTCTGTCATACACATTCTACGCAACATTCTCGTTTCTGCAGCATTTATTTTAGTTTCATCACTTTTTTCCCATGTTCATGTTTCGTTTGCATATCCTAATGTTGGGATCAATATTCCATTATAATAAGCCAGCCTTCATGCTGAAATCAATGGATAATATTCGTAGAAGACTTAAGACTGAAAATATTTAAAAATCGCATTTTTCACAAATTGTATATATTTTAGAGCACACGCTAATACTCGTACATCAAATATTTTCTTCATCTACAGTCGATACGAATTTTAAAATATCATTCGAATAAATGTCGTGGAGGAACCACTGCGCACCAACTTTGTCTGAGATTAATTTTCAACCTAAAAATGTAAGATAAAGTCTTACGTTCTTTTTCTACTTATTCTACGCAACGCTCTCATTTTAACATTGATTGATGAAATACTCGTATATGCTCTAAAAAGGCACAGTCCGAATCAGCCTTCTTCGGAAATTCTAGTCCGAAGAAGTTTGGGAAACACTTAATTAATTTTATTCAGCACATATCTTTCTGTTTTTATCATTATTAGAAAACGATCGATTTCTGTCCATTATGTTAGACTCTGAAACTAGCTACCAGCTAATATGATACTCGCTCTGTCAACATTATGTTACATCTGGCTTAATGGCATAACATAGATTGTTGTTCCTGATTTTCCGTCATCTTTTTTCCAATCTCTTTTTCCTCCTCCGGGACCTTGATGACCTTGTTAAATATTTGTTTTTTTTGGTGAAAATAAGATATTACTGTTTATGAAATGAAGGCATCCAAATAAACAGCTTCGTAGACGATACGACACTTATAGCCAACGAGTTCTTATCGTGGACCAATTTGAAACTCTGATGAGATGTGATTCGCTAAGGGATTACGAAGAGGTCAACGGGTTTGTTCATCGAGGTGTTCTTATTTTTAAGAATGAAGGATGTGAAGCAGAGATCCGAAGACGAATAGGAATGTCAAAATTTGCTATGACAAGTTTGACAAATATATGGAATAACCGGTTTATACTCAAAAGAACCAAAACCCGCCTAGTTAAGTATCTAGTATTCTCCATAGCATTGTATTGAGTGGAAACATGGAGGATGAGAAAGAAGGAAAGAAACATGATAAGTGCCTTCGAGATATGTTGTTGGAGGCGGATGCTTTATATCCCATGGACCGTAAGGTGCTCTAATGTCTCTATCATCCAAGAATTAGAGATTACCGGAAAAAAATCACAACAACAACAGAAAAATAAATATAACGTACTTTAGGCTTGTTGGTAGAAAAAAATGATGAAAGTCTGAATAAACTGATAATAACGGGGGCAGTTGAGGGAAGGCGTGCTAGAGAAAGGTGTCCTTCGAGATTGATCCTCCTCTTGATCAAATAAAGAATTAACACGATCTTCAACATGGGCCAGGACTGTGGTACACCGAGTTCGAGACATAATAGTGGACCACGACGTCCAGCATTGAGCACGCGATGAAGAAGACAATGCACAGAAGTTTTTCATTTACAAAAAAGCGAAAACTTTCCTATGACATCTTGTCTTTTTTGATATTTCCATCGAATTAAATTATTTCGTTCAAGAATAAAATTTTGACAGAAAAGTATTAAAATTACACATATAAAATAATATACGAGGAGAGGTCAATAAATTCACGGAATTAAGGGGTTAAGGGAGGGGGCGGTAGTGCGCATCCAAATATTCTGATAATATGACTCATTATTAGTATATTCACCAAGTTTTAGTCTTATTTTGACAGTATTGTTTAAGATATCGTCGGTAGAGTATATCAAATGTTAATAACATCTCAAGTATGGAAAAAATAGTATCTTGCCGTCATTAAGTTTCTTACAAAACAAGTGAAAACACCTCAAATCATTTTGGAAGAGATGTTTGCGGTTTATGGGGACTGTTGCCCAATTCATCTGCGTCCACGTTAGTTTCGTGTTCTATCAAGCTCTCCATGCTGGTATCATCATTTCCATTATACAGCATTTCCAGGTATCTTTTCCATCTTTCCCCGATTAGAGATTCTTCAAACAATATTTTACCGTCTTCCCTTTCTATAGCGTTGCGTTTCCCAATTTTTATTTCAAAGAACTCTTTTACAGTAACGTAGGCTGTTTCCACATTTCCCTTTTTCATATTCTCGTTTATTTCATTGCATGGATTCTGACAGTATGTTATAATCTCTAATGATATTAAATGTATAATTAACACTTCTCAACATTGATTTATAGCTAGTAGGTACCCCTTTTTTGTTACAAAAATGTAAATTGATAGCAGCGTAACTTTAGAAAAAAAAACGAAAGAGCTCGAGCATAAAAATCAGATTGATGGTAATTATATTGATTTTTCAAAAACTTTAAATACGGTGTCCAATGATTTGTTGCTAAAGTATTAAATGTTTAATCGTCGATCTGGTTCAAGAATTACCATATTAGGATGACAGAAAGCTTCATGTTAGAATAGGCTCTGAGATCTCTTATTAATTCGGGGCACTGGATGGGGCCCAGCAGGACTCTCATCCCATCTTCTTTCTTTGTTTATTCAGTTTTTAACTATGTTAATGTATTGTTATTCGCGCCTTGATCTCAAAATGTTCAAATCCGTAAAGAATGAAGGCAAATATTTAATTGTGCGGGAATACCTCAAGAGGTTAAATTTAGATACCATATATGTCAAAACCAAATGGCGAAGAGTGTCTTGTGAGATTTTCTCGTGCAAGGACTAAAACACTCTTCAATTATTTAATTGATGCTCGGGTCTTAAAACGGTAAATGAGGTGAGAGATTTGGATATACGTTTTTAAGAAAAGGTAAGTTTTCTTCCTTTAATTAATATAACATCTTGAAAAATGATGAAGACTAACTAGGTTTTGTGTTAAGAATGTCAAAAAAAATTCTCCCACATTAAAAACGTTATACTCGTAAATATACATATTTTGTGAGAAGTCAACTTGAGTATAAATAACTCCACCAGTTGGTCTCATTACTTCCAATATAATATAAGGTTGTTACAAAAGGCTCCACATAAATTCTTGCGACAAATCAAATTATTTATACATACATTGTAGACTCCTATAGAGAACCTTGATTACGGTGCCATTCAGCGTCTTTCAAAATTGTCCGTAAGGTGAGTTGTCTCGGACAGTACATTTTTCATTAAATAATTAATACTCGTAGTAGTATTGACTGTTGTATTTTCTTGAGCTTGTTCCACTCCGTGCACCAACAAGGGACACTAGACAATAGGATATATTTATGATTGCAAAGTCAAGGACAAATTATTTTCAGAACTCGGTAATGAGTAGATTTTACCTATTGGGAAATGAGTATGCTATGATTGTGAATATTCTTCACTTAAGCTTATATCATTTTATTATTTTGTTCTGGAATTACATTTTTCAAAATTGTGTGTAGTCGCTGAAACTTTGCATATGTTGATTAACTTCTCTTGTATTGCAAAGCAAAAAGTTCTTTTATCGTGTCGGAATAGTTTGGGATCGGGGAATCTGAAACGCCATGTATGTTAGTATACTCGTATGTGTATTTATATTCATTTATCGTTTATACTATATATTTTTTATTATACTTTAAAGATGATTTGAAAATTAATAATTAACTTTTGATTGAAAGTTTTTTTCTTCTTAAATTTAAATATTTTCAGATTTTAAAATGTCTATTAAAAGTACGAATGATTAATTGATAATTTAATTAATATCATTGAGATTTTTTATATTTTATAAAATATACATAAAAACTTTTAATCTGTTATGAATATATTCGTCGCCATCGTTGCTGGGCATCGTAGTCGAGGTCAAATTTGTTGGAAAGCGAAGCTGTGCTGTGAAGTTTTTTTAAGTGAGTGAGTCGTTGTACACCAGCAAACTCAGGTCACATCGCTGTACTGGATCCGATGGCACACCTGAAGTGAGACGATCGGAGTGAACCGGTATGTTTTTCCCCCTTTTTTCAAAGAATAAATATGACTGAAGTCATAGGCATCCTTATACCCCTGAATACTAGGCGGAAAAAAATACCTGTGTCATTCGAGGGGAGTAGCACAACGCGGGGTTCGAACCGACGACCATGCACCTCATAATGAATATATTAAAGTATATAAGTACTCGTATGTACTATGAAATGTGTTAGTGATGTATAATATTTTGTTGTTTTTTTTCTAACACGGCATGCGAATCTGTACTTTCTGAGCCCTCACCTATTGTACAGTAAGTAGTACGAATGAAATTCTTATATACCTACACCATGTTGGTGTTTTGATATTTATATCTTTATTGTAACATCTTACATTTTCAATCGCATCCAAATATTTTATTACATCTTGTAAAAAATGTTAATAGTCGAAATTGACAGCAAATAAATATATTTTATACGGTAAAAATCAGAGAGAATTGAAAACTTGATCGCCTGCATGATTTTCTTTTGGTTTATTTTTAGTTATAATCCTGGGAAAATCGTCGCACTCCTTCTGTGATGCTATGAAGAAAGAGACATAATACAAAACAACGCGTGCGTGTTATTTCGGAAACGCAACTGGAGGGAACTTCAGAGGTTAAGAAACTTTCGGCTAAGTTTAAAAGTTTTACTGCTTACCATCCTTGTCAGTACTTTTATTTTATTTTTTATATTGTGCTGTTTACATGATTGTTGGTCAATTCATATGTCTTGCTTAGTCAATGAGAATCTATATTCATTAATATAAATTAGGTAGACGAAATTAGAGGCTGGGATTAAGAGGGCTATAAACAAGAGAGTGCAATTTTTTGTTTTTACCAAAACAAATTATTTAGATAATTAATCGTCATTTTACAAATTTAGAAAAAAATGTACGCTTTCTTGAATATATGTGATATTTACATAAATTGCACTTTGATATAAAAATTGGTGAATAAATTCGAGTATTTTGACTGTAACATTAAAATAATACATATTTTTATGGTACCTGAATTATAAAATTCAAAATGATACATTAAATTGATTAAACCAATCATCCGTCGGGATGAGATTCACCATCTCGAAGCAGCAAGAAAAAAATACGTCACAAAATGAATGAATGAAATAATTCGGTGATACGCCTATCGAAAATTGATCACACCCTAGCCACATCCATTTCCATTTCGATACCGATTCCAATCGCGACCGTAATATAAACATAATTGATTTAAATGAGTTAAGCAAATGCTTGACACGCTATGCGAACCGCTTACGGTATCCAAAAGTATATCATGGTCGCTATAAAAAGAGAGTCCTGAATCAGCGCAATTCAATCTCCACCCGACTGTCTTGCCAGATGGATTATCCACCTGGTGGGAAAGAATGAGCCGTGATAAAAATAATCGCCAGCTCCAGCCAAGGACCAGTCATTAGACCTGTCAAGACGTCTCCACTCCAGCGTCCTGCTGGACTTGCCAGCAGCCCTGCCGTGCTACTTGGACAAGCCTGCCGTCCAGTAGAGTCACCATGCAACTGTGTTTGAGCCGCTTTGCTAGAGCCACCCTGCCGCTTTGCTTGAGCCACCCTGCCCCATTGCTTGAGGTGCCCTGTCCCCTTACTTGAGCCACCCTGACCTCCTACTATGGTTGCCACCTTGCTTGAGCCGCCCTAGCGCTCAGCACAGACCACCTCTGCAGACTTACCTGGACCGCTACCAATCTACTGGTTCAATTCATATGAGTGAACCTTCCGTCATATGTTCAGTGAATCCAGTGAGAAAATACATTGACCCGTTTGCGCAAAGACGCTTAAACTATTATAATTAGTACCTTAAAAGTTCGTTATTATAATTCCGTCTTAATGTTGAAAATAAATTATGTGTACATTTTTGGTTGAATTTTCATTGTCGCCCTGAGCCCCTTAAATACTCGTACACTACTCCATACACGGTAATAGTAATTATTACTAGGAGGGGGTATCAAAATACATAATAATATCTCTAGAGGTAAATGGCAAAAAAGTATATTTAAACCGTTGCCACCATTTTAAAACTAAGGAGTAAATTCTGCACGAAGAAAGAAAATATTTGTATTTGGGATATGGCTTCCCAATCTTCTTTTGATATGGAAATACGTCAGGTATAATATTAGTAGTCGTCACGTTGAAGTAATTTAGTTAGATTGCAAATAAAAGGTTAGCTTACAATTAAAATGAAGGGTTTAATTTTCGAAGGGTGCGTTACCCCTGGATTCCTCCTAGCCCCGCCACATGGCTGGCCCCTCCGCCCTTCAGTTGTCGTCATCGTTCCTCGTGCTCGGCAATGGCCGCCTGCTGTCATTTTCACGGCTTCTCCGACATTGCTTATCTAACTTTTCCAAATATACAACGCGCATCCGACATCTCTCGCGAAAACATTACCTGAATATTAAAATATTCCATATATTTATTCAAAATGCGCCGCCGTGGCTTACCGCTATTATTGATTAATGCGAAGTTCGCGCGAATCGCTTGCGATCGTAAACAAAAAAAAAACTAACTAGTGTCAAAGGAAAATGTGGATCGAAAATCGAATAAAAGTTATTCTTGTGAAAAACTTTAGTTTACTTATTGCTTTGTAATTTTGGCCATCAGCTGATTTTTGGTGTTCACATTGGCCGTGGTGCGCAGAAGCGGAAAGATTCTTTTTTATTTATTTGCTCTCGTCCAGAGTTAACTTTTCTGGTTTCTTTTTAGTACATGCCTAATGCTCATCTCGCAACAGTTGTTTTATGCGAATTTGTAGCGTCAATTATAGTGTTTTTGAATTAGTGCCAAATATATTATGAATTTTTATTTGTTTATTTAGCTGAAAATTTGGATACCTAGTGTTTTTTCAATATTTGTTTTACATTTTTTCATAACTTGGTAAGTGTAATTTTGTTTATAGCATTTCGTACTTATAAATTTATTATAATTAAATGTATTTTTAAGATCCGTCAGTCTACTTAATATTTTTTTCATACACTTGAACTTGATTAAATAAATCGCGCTTTATACATTAATGGTATCAACGTGTTAAGTATTTATTTGAATATTTTGACAGACGAGAAAATGTAAACCTTATTGCTTTTCGATATCCAAAATTAATATTTTGCATTGAGAATCCGAAAATCATTGCATCATATTTGAGCTCGCTGAAACCTCTCATTGGGTGTTTCGTTTACGAAACGAATGCCACAACTTAAATGTCATTTGCATAAGAATATTGGAAAACTGTTAAATGTGTGAAAAACTTGTTTTCGTGAAGTCGAGAATTGGTTTTGAAATAATTTTATCTATTTCAGTATCTGCAGAAGTTTTATTTTCCGTGTAATCTCAGTTTTTTTGCAAGATACATGTAAAATCCTTGTTTACCAGGTTCACGACAAACGATAGGCAAAATATTCAGATTCATATGATTCTAGTGTCCACTTGAAATTACATTGGTTTGTCTGTCTTGTTTTATCATATATTATGTATAAATATCATATATACTTGCCTGTTTTATCATACACTATGTATAAATATACTACAATAAAATGAAACAATTAAAAAGAGGTTTAAAATTATTTTTTATACTCTTTGGTTAAGTGTTAACGCTTTCTTGGTTTTGGAAAATCATACGGTGAACGATGCCGTTGGTCACTAAATATGTATTTCTTGGAATATTCTAAATTTGGGGGCATCGAATGCATTCAAAGTCATTTTCAAACTCATTTTTCACAAGTCCTTGGACAGTGGCAATTATTTCTGACATTTTTTTTCGAAGCAGAAATGTTGATCTTATAATATTGATACGGTTTGAAATGCAACGGGGCGCATTTGCCGTTGTCTGATTTTGTGCGCCTATAAAAATAAAAATAATGTCTAAACCAATTGACTAAAATAAAAAATACTTGTTTAGTTTTTTTTTGTATTCATAAAAAAATATCGGCCAAGTCGGCAGCCTCTGGCAATATGTAAAGCTGGGCTCTTCTTATGGTATGTACAATATTTGTGCCAGTCGATTTTTGCCGCATGTCTTTAGCTCTTAAAATGTCAGTGGCTTGATTACTTACACATCGTTCTTTCAAATAACCATAAAAACTGTCTAGGGCTGTCAAATCGGGTGATCTTGGTGGTCAATATATGTTACCGAAAGGGGGCTTATTTTAGATATAATCATTGCGGTATCTTCAAATACAATGATGCTATCTGCGCAACCTTCTGAAAGAATACTAGAATTATTTTGGATATTACACTGTTTGGTACATTTACGGAAATAATCGATACATTTTTGGAAATTTCGTTATTTACGAATATTCCTACTTCATGACTGGATAGATAAAAAACACGTCTTAGTTTCAACGATTCATGAATATTTTAGATTTTCTTATTTAATTATACTGATCGTATTTTTTTATCGAAAAGTATCGTTAAGCATAGTTCATAAGCACCCCGAAATGATGTGTAATTAATATTTTTTACTGCGTTATTTTTTTTAATAACAAATAAAGTTAAACACGTGGAAAAAAGACAGATTTCCTTGCAAAATACATTTTTATTTTCATCATAAACGAGTATGTCTAATAGATGTTTTAATTATTCTGATGAGTTTTGATTCACTAATTTATGATAATTATCATGTTTACCAATCAGTTCTCGTCACGTTTTTTTGTGGTCTTATGTTTTATTCACCTTACATGAATTGTGACAAAATTGGAGCAATATTTATTACGTAGCAGTGTTTTATAATAATAATGAATATTAATTATTACTTAGTTATTTATTTTTAATTCATAAACAGAACTGTTTGTTATTTACTTGAAAATTAAATTGACTTTATAGAAATCGGAAATAAAAAAATGGATTTGTAAGTGCTTTCGTAAAATCGTGATAATATTAACCTTCCCAAACTATTATTCTAATAAATACTACATATTGGAGGTGAGTATTATCACGAATTCCTAAGAAAATGCATAATTTTTTGATAAGATCTAGATCTAGAAAGTTTGAAGCAGACTTTTCGCGATATTCAACACGAAACAACGAACAAAGAAACTTGATTTAATGTTGATTTTATCTGACTTGGCTACAGCGCCTCGCTGTCTACCACCACATGAATGATTCAGTGGCTCAACGACCGGATTCAAAACACAAATCAAAAGATACTCTCAGAAAAAGTTACATTTCAAAATGTTCTCATCAAGTTTAGAAACTGGTTTTGAATAAAACATTTTTATTAAAGAAACCTCCGACCGAGGCATCATCTCAGAAGTAGTTAGTCATTCTGGATTGTGCGAGTACATGGAGCGATCAGAACATTACGGCCGAACTGATTCTGGTTTCAGTATAAAAACGTCAGTGGAAATTTCCACCCGTTGTCAATGTCAGAGTTGGATTGAGAATTTCTCAAACTTACCCATTTTTTGTTAGTCATGCTGTATTACGAAGGATTTTGTAAATATATGATTTCATAACATCCATTACTTTTTTACCAACGCAATTTTTATTGTATTTGGGTTCTTTGTACCACTGTTGGAGATTATTCTTAGGTTTCTGGGTTGGATTTACGCTTGAGTAAAAATCTCGAGTTTGAAATAAACGCTTGTGTGCGTCAAAGGGAGATATATTATTTTTAAATAAATTATGTATGGCAACATAATATATATCATTCCGCCATTTCCCTGTCGGGGTAGGCACGACACATATCCTTAGCTTCCTCCGCATCCATACGCCTTCTCATATAAGTTTTCTGACTTTCTTTCTTTCAAAATATCATTAATTTGATCCCACCATATTTATTTGGTCTTCAACTCACACGCCTTCCTCACACATTTGCGCTATATATTTGTTTTGTCAGTCTTTCTTCTTTCATTCGTTCCACATGCCCGAACCATCTTAACAAGCTCTTATTCATCCTACTCAACACATCAGTCTTAAGTTTACATACATCCCTAATCCCTTCGTTCCGTATTCTGTCATGCATTGTCACCCCGTGTATTCTTCTAAATACACACTTTTTTCAGCATTTATTCGGCTCCCATCAGCCGTTTATAGACTATTTATTTTCTTAGCAGATTTTGGTACTTTTCAGTTCGAACATATACGTTTTTGTGCCTCTAAGACCTGGTTTTCTATCTCTACAAGCCGTTCGATATCCGTCTTAACTCTTCCATCATTAGAGAAAATACTACCCAGATAGCAGAATTCCTCAAATTGCTCAAATCTTTCATTTATCGCAATTACTCCCCCATATATCGCAATTAGTTTACCTTTCACACTTTTTACCTTGAATTTTGCCATTACCTTGAATCACTATTACCTTGAATTTCGCAACACTCATTTTCAGGGCTTTCTTTTCACACCTCTCGTGCAATTTTCTAATCAAATTCTACACATCTTCACTCTCCGCCAACACTACCATGCCATCAGCATACAGTAATCCGCATACGTTACCATTCGACATTTGTATGTCACCCATTGCCCTTTGTACTTCCTTCACACATGAATCTATATAAATATTGAACCACTAGGGTGACATAATTCATCCTTATTTCACCCCTTTTGAAATATTGAGCCATTCAGTTAAGGCACCTTTCACTCTAATACATGCTCTATTTTCTGCATAAAATGACGCAATACCGCGTATTAATTTACATTTAATACCATATACATTCAATATTTTCCATAGCTTATTCCTTATTACGGGGCCCACAAACGGACAATGTCTTTTTTATTTTTTGCCACAAGCATGCGTAAAGCTAAATTCTGATCCACGCATCCTCTTTCAATTAAAAAGGTATCCTGAGCATCCTGAGAATCCTGCACTTTGTTTTCAGTGTTTATTCTTACTCTTTCTATCAAAAATTATGACGACATATTATTCATAATCAATAAAATACCGAGGTCGTAGATAAGTCATCGGGGAAAAAACTTAATTCAGAAAAAAAACTGAATGGACTCTCATAGAAGATCTTAGCGCATTTCAAATAAAGACATTTTAAAGAGCATATTAAACTTTTTTTTCTTCTCATTAACAGTAGGTTAACAAACGTGTGAACATAATTTAACGTAGGCATATACTCCTCTAAATAAGGAGTTCACGGGCATATTTCAAGGGACAGAGAGAGGAAAAGTATAAGGTACCTGTAATTTTGTCCATGTCAAATATTTTACGATATTGAATTTTCAATATTTTAGTGATTAGTTATCCTAAACCTCTCATCAGGTAAAACAAAATTTGGCAGAAAAAAAGAGGAAATACATCGTTATGCTTACTGGTCTGAATGCCCATTTCATCTCTGCATCGTGCAGGCTGCCGGACACTGGATGTTGTACCGTTTTAAGTGAATATGTGTTGCAAATATAATTATGTATTGAGTTCATGAAAATAAAAATAAAACATCACGATTTACTTTCGTTATATACTCTTATACTAATTTCAAATATTCATTTGATTCAGCGTCATGATAAAATGAATTAAAACATGCATGCAAGACAACTGTCTGTCCTCCTCCATATTTTTAAGGCAACTGTCTGTACTCCTCCATATTTTTGAGACAACTGTCTGTCCTCCTCCATATTTGGCTCTACCGACTTTAATCCTAAGTAAGGCATCGTTCGTTTCCTATTGCAAGTGTTAATACAAGTATTTTGTTGGATGTCTTTCTCTCATATCGTCATTCGTTCTTCTTCTATATTCTTTTCATATCCCATTCTTTTCTTGCCAACTTGTCATCGTCCTTTGCTGTTGACGAGACGTTTTGGAGCGCTAGAGTCATCCATTCTTTTTCTGAGCTTATAACAATTAAAATTATCATCACCAATATCGTTTCCTCTTCAGAATGAAGGCTAAAATCATGATTTGTCTATAAAATTTGCTCCTAAGTAGTTTGTTATATTCGTTTGCTTCCTATCTATACTGTATGGCATTATTTGTTCAACATTCGTTTCTTGCTCGTGCTTGCAATTTTTTATGAAAACGAACTCGATGCAATAAAATAAAGTAATACTATGTGTTGAAATCAGAAACCATTTAACATTTTCTCTCTCTTTTGATAGTTTAAACTCTTTTGATAGTTTTTAAGTGTAAATTGTATTTATAACGTGCGCACTTAATACTCGTCTTGTTAACTTAAACCAAAGGTATTTAAATATTGTATAATTAATCTTTTGGTGTTTCTTATATGCACCTGGCCAACCCACTTCAATATTCTCCCCTTTATTTGCTGGTTGTCGTGGTCAACACCTACTATATCTTACAATTATATCTTACAATCTACGTGTATATCTAACAATTATATCTTACAATCTACGTGTATATCTTACAATTATATCTTACAACTTACGTGTATATCATAGAATTATATCTTACAATCTACGTTTATATCTTACAATTTAAGTGATAAACTCTGAAAAAAAAATGATCTGAGTTCTACGTAAATCGAACGAGTTTTATTAGAACGTATTAGATTTAGAGGAGAGGGCCGAGTTGGCATTCTGTCTTCCTGCCTACCCAGCTGGGAAAATGTAATGATACGAGTATATACAATATGTATATACAAAAATATTATATCCACATTTTACCTGTTTTGAGATATTTTGAGAAACTTAACATACGAGTTGCTTTGTCAAAAAAGAATGAGACAAAATTTAACAAGTACCAAATATAATATATTTTATTCAGACTTGATACTTCAGTACACAAAAGAGTTGAGGTAGGATTATATTTTAATGAAACCAAATTATGATATATGTGTATAAAACAAACAAAAAAAGGGTTTGTGAGGGCTGAGATCCATTTGTACATCGTGTATCATATGTGGAAACTAAAGCTGAAAATTAAAATCGGCGACCACAAATCCTGAAATATAAATGTTGTATTACATTGTATCACAATTTCGTTCTATACAATATCTTTTTGTACATTGAGCATGTGGATATTACAACTGAAAAAATCTAACCGGTAACCATATTTTTGTTTATTGGCGGGCTTATTGCCATGTCACAATCTCTTCCAACCAATCAGAAATATGTTAAAGAGGCTTTAAGTGATACTGAAAACTTTTTTCGAAAAATCTGGATTCCAACGGGAATCGACCCGTAACCCTGGGTTGTAATACAGGCGTCTTACCAACTAGGTTACGAAAGTCTTCAAAGATTCATGCGTTTCAGATGTAAAAGCAAGTTTAAAAAGAGCTTTTTATTGTTTTTTATGCAAAGGTTGCTACATATCACACTGATTTACTTATTCATAATTATATATACATTCAACTAACAGATACATTAACGAAATGAAAGTACAGATTTAAATAAGATTGACGCCAAATGAAATAACGTATGACAAATAATAATGTGAAAAAAGTAAATGATTTATTCTAAGGGACTTTGGACCAAATCGTATCTATGAAAGCAATCTAATAATAATCTTAGAGCAGAACTGCTGTTATGTATGCGGGATAAATTGGCATCTGTTCAACACTTATATTAAAAAGCAAATATGCTTTTGGGATCTGTATCCAATCTAACAAAACTGCAAAATAAACATTGTGACAGAAGTAAGTAACTTCTCGAAAACGTCAATTTTAAACATTTACATCATCCCGCGCCACAATCCTATTGGAGTAGATAGAGAGAATAAATGTCCCCTTCATTGTATCATACTTTTATACACCTCCTCACGCATACTCTTATATTATAAAGGCTTAGATTTCTCAAACTTTGATTAATTTGGCTGGATCACGTTTTTTGGTCATCCCAAATTCATCGCAATTTCTATACTGCCATGTAAACCTATCATAATTTATTCTTTGTATGTGGCCGAAGCATATCAACGTTTCTTTCTTCATGTTAATAACTGCATCTTCTTTCAACTCGTATTTTTTCCTAATGTCGTAATACCTTTTTCTGCCATAAATTGTTTTTCCACACAATATAGGTTTTCCAATGCTTGACATTTAATTTAGAAAAAAGATTTAATTTAGAAAAATGTATACATGTGTTTGCCCAGTTTTATATTCATCCAGCTAACGAACAAATGAAAGTGGTTATCAATGCAAGAAGCAAAAACAGCAGAGAATGCTTTTGTTACTTTTCGTTCGGACTTGTTGTTGGAGAGTAAAGTGGATTTCAGAGTCAAAATACGGCTGCGTGTTTATTCTGCGACAACTTAACTGGTTGATTGGGAAAGAGAATACTGAATAGATTATGAGGTTGATATTTTGTAAAAAGGGTTGTTGTACGAGTCGTCTTCGCTATATACCTCTAAGTTATGTGAGTCAGATATTCTGGTGTTCATATTAGGGGCCAATTAAGGAGCGATAATTGCAGTGCGTGTCATAAATTTTTGCGATTTAGTATATGCCATATATTTCAGATAAACTGCTAACATAACTTTATGAAAAAAAAAACCTTCTAGCCATAGAAATCTTAGGACACCTCATTTTTGACACTTGTCGTTATCGCACGGTGGGATTGAAGAAGGCTTTTTTTAATATTCTCCAGAAAGAAACACTCCCCACCTCACTTTATTCACACAATCGTTAGTTAGGTTAAACATGTTAAATATTAGACTTAATCATTAATGATGAAGAGCTTGGAAAAGGAGCTCGAAACTTGAATTCCAAGTATTAAATGACTACCCAATTTGTTAAATAACATGTTACAGATATCGCTCGTTAATATATTAGCTGTAAAGTAGCATCGTTTTATCATACTACTTAACAGTTACTCGTTGTCATAGTAGCTGTAAAGTAGCATAGTTTTATCATTTTTTTTTATTTGGCCAGATGATTCGAAAAATAACTCAAAATCATTAACAATCTGCATAATGCAATCAACATAATAATAAGAATTATTGAAGAACGGAGTTTAGAAGATGTTGTTTCCCTTACTATATGATTTTGAGTTGGCATGCCTTGAGCATATGAGAAAGGAAAATCATATTTGACATTCCTAGAATGTGCAAAAAATACTGCATATTCTATTTTTGTTACATAAAGTATTGATAAAAGACTCGACGGAAAAAATGATGGAAAGAGTGAGAAGAAAGACTGAAAAGAAAATGTGGGATGCTTAAAAGAGGATGCGTGGATCAGATTTTCTCTTAGCGTATGCTTGGGAAAAAATGTATGGAAATAAATAAAAAAGTACATTGTGCGTTAGTGAACCTGGAAAAGTATATGACCGCGTGATAAACGACAATCTATGGAAAATGTTGAATGATAATGGTATTGAATGTAAATTAATACGTGGTATTGCATCATTATACGTCGAGAGTATAGGATTTATTAGAATGAATGGTACCTTGACTGAATGGTTTAATCTTTCGAAAAGGGTAAAACAAGAAAGCGTTATGTCACCCTGATTGTTCAATATTTATATATGTAACCATGTTTGAAGGAACTACAGAGATCAATTGGTGGCATACAACTGTCGAATGGGAACGTATATGGATTACATCTAGATGACATGGTAGTATTGGCGGAGAGTGAAGATGAATCGCAGAGTTTGATAAGAATTTTTTTGAGAGATGCGAATAGAATGCTCAGAATGCGTGAATTATATTCTGAAAGATAGAAAGTCAGAAAAATCGTAGAAGTTGTATGAGATGGTGTAAGGATGTGGAAGAGGTGAAGGACGTGTGTCGATATAGGAAAATTTGGTCTTCTGTTCCCTCTGCCTACTCCGACAGGTAAATTGCCTTATGGTATGTATGTATGATAAAAGTTATTGATTTTTGATAAAATATTTTTGCTTATAATATTGTCTCACAGCATACACGAAATTTTCTGAAACCTTCTTGACAATACCGTAGTCTTTTTGTTTTTAATATGATCTTTTGACTAAGTGTACAACTAAAATTGTTGGGTTCTGACTAGCGGCATGAAATAGAACACGTTTATTTCTTGTCATACTTTTAATAAAAAAATAAACCATTCGGTTTCCTGGATAGACAAACACTTTTATTATTCGTGAAATATCGGGCAAATAGCTAAATTTAATATTAAATGGACGAATGTGTATATGCAAAAAATACCCAACACACATTCCACTTGTTTTGAGAGGTTTGTTGAAATTTAGTATCTGCTAATCCAGGTCTTTATTGAGTGACTTGTTTTTATAAATAAGTATGTTTTGTGGGTTGAAACTTTTTGTGTAAATGTCCAAATAATGATCCATACAGGCCATACCTAGTTTCTTCCGTGTAGTTCCTGTTTTCTAGAAGCACTCTTAAACAAAATGATCCACTTAAGTTATTTTTACCTGCTGCTCTATTTAATTTTTTTCTTTGCATGAGTCTTGAAGTTACCTTTTCCAAGAAAGTAATCAAAAATCGATTAGGCTATTCAGGTCCTATTTAAGGTTATAAAACACCCAAATCTTTCCCCCTTTAAAATACAATAGTGCATACATACATACGGCCTCCGTTATCTAGTTGGTAAGACGCCCGTCTCCAGACCCGGGGGTGCGGGTTCAAATACCGCTGGAACCCAGATTTAAAAAAAAAATAAAGTCTGGTTTTCACTTAATGCCTCTTTAACATATTTCTGGTTTGTTGGAAGAGAATGCCATATGACAATAAGTCCGCCAGGTTGTACTGTATACAACAAAAGTGTAATACGTTACAATGATATAATACGTATCATTACGCTGTCTCCCTTAGAGATAAAATATTTCCATAATATTCTATCCAAACTAATTGCTTTCGCTTATTCCACATTCTTACATCTCGTTAAGTACAATCCTGTTATTTTCGTACTTATCACTTTACGTACGTGCGAAATTTCGTCTACTTGATCCTGCTACGTTTTTTTTTCTGTCTACCACTTCACGCAATCGACTAAGTTTTCTATTTTACTCACATTTGCGATGTAAATTTGTTTTGTTAGCCTTTCTTCATTAATTTGTTCTACATGCCCAAACGATCTCGGTGTGCTCTTCTTCATCGTAATCAACACATCAGTCTTAAGTTCATATTCATCCCTAATCACTTCATTCCGTATTCTGTCACACAACGTTACTCCGTGTATTCTTCTCTGTGCACGCATCTCTACAGCATTTATTCGGCTCTTTTCAGTCTTGTTCTACGTCCACGTTTCACTCTCATACATCAAAGTTGGTACTAAAATAGTGTTGTAGATCATCATATCAGATGTTGATGCTGTCCGGTTCGAGTGCGTATATTTTAGTGATCCATTGACTTTGTTTCCTATCGCTACACACCGATTGATGTGCCTTTCACTCTTCCATCATCTGAGAAAATATTACCCAAATACTCGTAACATAATTCCTAAACTCGGTCCTATCTTTCATTGTTCACCATTACTTTGGATTTCGCAATATTCATTCTCAGATGTTTTTCTTCCTTTCATTAATATAATTTACTTATTAAACTATGTGATTCATTCTCAATTTCCGCTAATACTACCATGTCATCAGCATACAGCAATCCACATATAGTACATTCCTGTTTGAGATCTCTAAGCCTCTCATGCTTATTTAAAAGATAAAAGTGTATATACACTTAATCGAGTTATTATAAAAATGAGGCTTAAGCAAATATTGGTGATGAATAAAGGTAGCCCTGCCCTGCTTTGTGTGAATTGTAATTCTTGTTATTTCTTAACTATAGGGTTGAGTTTGAAGCGATGAATGTATTACTCGTACTTTCACATTGTTACGATTCACTGTAGTGTCCCTGATCTTCCATTCCATTCTTAAACATCTCTTTATTTGTGATTACACTGTCTTTGAAAAATACATTAAATGATCAAGTACTCGTATAACGTATCACAAATAAGATCCTCCTACTGTATGATAATTCAGAAAATATTGCCAATGGTAAATATGCTTAGATCGATACTTATTACAAAGCGACTGAAGCGTCCTTTCAATAAAACTTATAAAGTAACACTTTCAATTTTACAGAAACATTTTCAGTTGATAGAGTAATCAGTGATACAAGACCAAAGCTCAAAGCGAAAAAAAAATCGCCAAGATATTCATCGCTAAAAATACTACGAACAAATCACTCCCGCCTTTACAACTTTTTGGACTAGTGCCAACTTAATACCGAGTTCGGTGACATTCGTTGTCAATTTCGTAATTTAGTCTATGAAAAAGTAACATGTTTATCCTCAGTATGTGCAGCAATGGCTCGACATAAGAATTTTTCGATGAGATTCATTCACAAGCACAGTATAGGTAACACGTATTTTATTTTCTTATAGTTTTTTTAAGTGGCAACTTTATAATAATATTGTTTCTTTATTCTAATATTCTATGTCTAATACCCTCGCGGATTTGTTTCCCGGCAGATTAACTTACAGATTGATTCAACTGTTAGTCCTTATGTCAACCTGAATGTGTTTTTTATAACTTATTAGCTACTTCACATAAATTCTTAGAGCTCTGTTTTGCAATTAAAAATAAACTCTTCACATAGTTCTTTGTGAAAAACGTCTTAGTTGTACGAGAACTTAGGACTCCTCATATGGACAGTAATATTTTCACAACAGACACAACAGATCATAAATAAAGTTATGTATAATATTAAACATAATATTTAGTTTGCTTGACGAACAGCTTGGGGATGGATCTTGAAACTCGAATCACGAGTTTTAAATAAATTTACAAAAGTTGTAAAGTAGCTCATTACAAGTGGTCCTCTTTGTCGGGTGAATTGTTTGCAGCTAAAAATTAAACGCTGCAACAGATTGAACCTGCCAATCGTCTTGGAACTTTGATCTCCTTGTTATCGTATTTTCTGTTTGATCTGGAACGGCTGTGGATATGTTGAGGTACACCAGTTTGTACATACAAAAATAAGGCATCATCTATCCATAGGATGGCTGGAAATAATTCTCCATCGCCGATGAATTACCATCATCATCATAATCTAGAGTATTTTAGGTATTTATGTTTTTTAAACAGAATGAAAATGAATAATAAACGTGTTTTGGCTTATAGCCTTGTATAAGAAACAAAGTTTTTTCTAGTAACTGACTTTGTAAACTGATACGTAATTTACTTAATGCGAATGTCACATCTTCTTTTTTATAATAAAACTTTTTAAAGATTTTACATGAAGTTTTTTTTTTATTTAACCTTAAAAACCTTTTATGTGTTACTAGGCTCAAATATTTTCTATGATTTATGAAAAATGCATCCTTTGGAAAATTTAAGATCCTGATCCTGATATTAAAATATTGCTTTCTGCTGTTCATTGACCAAATCCACTCCAAGGGCGCAAATCGATCACAGATATTATGTACTTCAAAATTAACTAGAAGTTGGAGCTTCGGGTTATTTCACGCTCAAAGGCTGTGTAATATTTATATTGCATAAATGTTTGATAACATAATATGTAACACATTTATATATCAGTATACGTTAAATAAATATGGATACATTAATGCTACTCGTAGTTCTATATAACTAGGCCCGTACCTGATCATTCACGTCAACGAACTTATTTCATGGTCAGGGTTGAGGTAGTGTAATGCGTGACATTGGTGAATGTATTATTTATTTAGACCATTTAATAAAGATTCGTTTCTTTCACGCTTTAAAATAAATATAAGTGTTAAAGTGACATCCATTAAAAAATAATTTTCTTTACTTGTAAAATGTATACAGCATGCATGCCCCGTCCATGAGTGGGGATCATATATGTATATCTCGTCCTGAGAGAGGATATATCTTCACATATTCCTATCCATCCGCGCGCACTACCTTTACTTCGTCAATATTCATACATCTCAAAATATATAGTGCTCTTCTATTCTTACGTCTTGCTTTTCTTTGGAATAAAATTTTTCCTACTGTCCGTCCAGTGACTTATTCCGAAGGCTCGATTATTGGTGCCGAAGACAACTTTGTCTCTCGGCCACGCTCTTCAAAATGCCCGCATCATCACTTCAAACGTTTTGAGTGGTATCATACAAATGAATACACTTGATAATTTTAAAAATCAAAGGAGCCCGGCATGGCATTGGGACATCGAATGGTTCATGACTTGGAATGTGTATGCACTGCCGAGTGAGAGAGAATATAAAGTGATTATTAAGGAAAATATTGCTTACATATTCATTGTAGTATGTAGGAAGTATGAAATCCAAGAATAATCAAATACAAAATGTCTTTTGATGTCTTGCTATCCCCCCCCCCTCCTAATTCAGACAAAGTATTGAAACAATAGCCACTTTTTGTACACGAGACATCTTTATAACAATACATATTGATCAACGGTTCTCCGTTTGTCCTTCATATGGTGGAATTTTGGTATATTTTGGTAAATTATAAAACATTTATTGTAATATTTGAAACACATTTTTCTCACAAACAGGAACTACAACATTTAAACAATGTAATGACATTGCATTGACAATTCGGCGTTGTGTGTACACAAAGATTGCTTCCAATTTCCTACAGCTTGGAGGTACGAGTTTTTCTTAACGAACTAGCTAATGTATTATTTTATTTAATCTTCAATGAAAAATGAATAGGACAATTAAATCATGCTTGAATCAATTAAGTTAGTGAGGGTTAATATACTCGTAATTATAGGCACGTAAAAATTATGAACTTTCTAGCGTATACTTTACTAAGATCAAACGTCCATATGGACGTAATAAGCCCAAAAAAGACTCAACCCACATTTCTTACCAGTTCTGAGAGCATCTCGGTTGGTATAGAACATTTTTTTAAATGGAATTTAAGCATGATATACTCTTTGATATGACTTGAAATTTTTCCACATACGTAATTATTTTGTCTCAAATAAGTCAAAAATTGGTTTGTTGGGTTGGGTCCTTCTTGAAAATACACATTCATATATGTTATGCAATGTATGCAAAAATGTTACACTATATGGTTGTATGTTCTCTATTCTTGCTGTGATATAAATAAGCAAAATATGGACGTATTTATGCAAAAAGGATCCATCAAGCGTAAAAATACGAAGTCAGTAAAATTTGTATTTCATAATTAAATTCCATCATAAAATATTTTCAATCCGTACAAGCCCATGCAAAGCGATGCCATGTTTCTTCAAAACGTGTGTAATGTGAATTGGATTTTTTTTACAAATACTCGTATACGCTCTTATTTTCTCTGTATCTCGATATTCCGCATCTTTTCGACAAAATATTCCTTCTTATTCTGTCTGTTGACCCCTTATTAGACATGCTAAAGTCATAGTTGTGTTGAAAGCATTTCGATATCTCATTTTTTCTCTTTCTTCCCTTCATATCCATTTCTTACTACAAACATAGTAAATGTTATGCTAGTATGGTTTTCTGTATGTATTACTTGTATGCATGGTTGAATCATAGCATTGTCATGTTTTTATGTGTATTTTCTTCATTGTTGTCTGGACTTCAAATTGTAATCGTTAGATCAACCGAACCGTGTAGGTGCAGCATGCAACGCTAAATATTAAAATAATTTCGTCCAATTTCATGTTATTTACCTATTTCTTATATTGGTGGCATATATTGTATTAAGGAATTTTCTTCATTTTAGTATAAGTAACAAAAATGTACAAAAATGGATATTTCAAATCTTTATTTTTTATTATTGTATAATCTACTTTTTTTAAGTAAATAAAAAAAATGTTGGTTTCAAACTTAATTCTGATCAAATCCACACATTAAAAGCTTAGACATGATTTTCTTACTGAAATCAAAATATCAGATACGTAAGGATTGTTTTAGTTATGATAGTCAATTTTCAAGCGACTCGAAGGATATTTGTCTTAATGTTCGCAAATTTAGTTTCAGATTTTAAAAGAAAGAATAAATGCGTCAATTATTAGGAGATTGGAATAAAATTGAATCTTATCGGAGTTTAAATAGTTATTTCCATCTTCGACTTCCTTTTATTTCCATTAATATTTGAACATGAAAGCTTTGTACTCGTATTTAATGTACGTGTGTAATAATATATTTTGACGTTTTATATTGTTAGATAATTGTGAATAGATTAGGGGTATACGAGTATGAAGAATACGTATTCAATTATTGTATTGTCCTGTCTGAGAGCCGATATGAAAGTGTTTTTTTAATTATATTCAAATTAAAGGCGTTGCTTGATTGTCAACTAGCATCGTCAACACTCGTAGTGTAATTATAATTGTTAAAATAAAACTTATCACATGTTTGTCACAATAATGAAATCCCATACAGAATATACAAAACTTAACTATTATACTTAAAAATATGTTATATTATTCCACAAACGTTTGGCCTATTTACTAGTATCCGTTCAATGCTCGTCTGACCAAAGTGACCTTTATTAGGATGTTCGCTGCAGAAAACCTTTGAATGGGTAAAAGTTCATGGAACAATACGAATACTAAATAAACTTTTTGATTTATTTTGTATATTAATAAGTTCCACCAAGAATTGTCAATCGAGAAGTTTGGAATTTCATGCCAAGTGAGTAGCAGAGAGGCGATAAATACCATATGTTGGATTTTCGCATTTCAAAATTATACCCGATTTAGCGAAATATTCAGGATAGTATAGTAAGTATAAATCTCCTGGAAATGTGCCTGACATTGAACTCTTTCATCCTAGCTAATCATAGTTAGACCGAAACAAACAATAGTCCATTGCGTTGTCAAATTGTATTGATCCTATTATTAAATTATAAAAGAAGTTTAATTTATAAGTTTGACAAACTCTAGGTCATATATATTATCCAGAGTTTCTGTTTCATATTTTTCATTCGATACTGATTTTCCGCACGTATCCAGAGATTCTGAGCACATACGGATCTCTCCTTTATTTTTCAACCCTATATTTTAACTGAATCGACACATCATTTGAGTGCTCTGGAGGAGATTCTACTCTCTAAATAATTTACCGTTTTATTATTATCACCACTAGAGTTGAACTATTTCCCAACGTACTTTGTTGCTGCATTCTAAATGTCAACTCCAAAAATTCTCTTCATTCCGTCTAATATAAATCGCTGAAGTCTTCGGATTCGTCAGTCTTGAAAATTATTGAAATATTATAAGAATTACAAAAATATATTCCTTGAAATATTCAATTCATATTTTCGTTGTTTAAAATTATTTTGATGATATATTTTTATAAATTATCATGGTTTTTGAATTTTAATATATTATTTTTTGTTATTATTGCGCTCTCGAGTTGGATGCCTTGACAAGTTTCTCTTGACTAAGATTGACTTCATCAGGAGCATTGACCTATATCCCAATTATAGTCTAACTTTTGGAACTTAGTCAGTTCATATTTGAATGGTTGAAGTAAAATAGGCGCTAAGTATAATACAAAAAAAAACTAAGTATGCAGTTTCGTTCTATATGTCACATAGAATGAAACTGTATACTTAGTTTTTTTTGTTTTTTTTTTGGTACTTAGTGCCTATTTTACTTCAACCATTCATTTATTTACTCTCTTTTATGCTTGATAAATTCACTGTTTTTTATGTCATCTTTTGTACTTGATAAATTAAAGAAAATGCGGTTTTTAGCTATTTACTTTTATTTATTGTATGTTAATACACATTGAAATAGTTATCCATTGCGTGTATTTCTTTATTATCTGATAAATGTGCATTATTTAAATCTTCGAGCGGCTCAAGTGTAGAAATATACTAAGTACGTGGTATAATCGTGTTACTTTTAAGTTTTCAAAGGTTACTTTGGTTCACTAGGTTGTTTGCCTGTTTTATTTTTCACAGTTTGGCTGTATGTAAGTTGGTTGAATGACGGGTATAATTTTATATTAGTGCATTTTGGCTAGCTCGCGGTTGAAGTCTGCAAGTAGCTTGCCAGAGCAGTCTGCAAAAATGCATAATTACTATCAAGATATGAGTCGTAAATTTTGTTTCGTGATGATATAAATATATTTTAATGAAAAATGAGTTTAACTGTAATACACATTTCTTTAAATCAGTTTATGTGAAGGATTTAAATAACAAAATAATTATAAGTTAAATGTTACCGGAAAATGTTCTAGGCAAATTTAGATGAAAATTGCTTTGATTCTAAGGACATCGGTATCGTAATAAGTCAAAGGTTAGCTTGATTGAACATAATGCATTATGTTGAAGTACACGTCGATATAAGAAAAATCAACCTTTATTGATTTTAGTGCATATTGCAAAGTACTAACCTATCGATCCGCTTTATGTAGTTGAAAATGCTTATTGTTGGTCACTTTCAATATTATTCCACAATTTCACACTGAAAGATTTCTTGATAATGTCTAACAGCTGTTTATAATTTTTCTGTCGAAAATGATGTATGAGTATTTACAAATTTGTGTCATGGAACAAAAAAGGATGTCTCTACACTAAATAAAAGGAAAATGCAATAATTCATTGAAGCATGTCAAGTAGAAAGTGAATTTAACATTGGTTTATATATTATTAAGCTGTGTACAGTTCTGTAAAAAAATACTAAGGAATCACGGTACTAAGGGGTCAATCTTACGTCAGTGTGGACAATGTGTTAGAAGGTACTTTACGCAGATGTTGCTTCTTCCAACAGACTATCCTTTCATTGATAGATAAAATTGAAAAAGATGTACTTGACAATTTTATAATAAGAAAACATATAATATTATATTATCTTCGACGTCACCTTTTCTTATGAAACTATTGTGTTATGCCGAGGTGAAAACTGGACATTGTTTCAGGAACCGGAGCATACTTTATTGGTGGTTGAAGAGTGTCTGGATTGAAACTTACATTGAACACATTTAAAACAAGATTCCAACTTTTTAGCGTTAAATATATTAATAAACCGCCATTAAATTGAAAACTTCATGTGCACAAAGATTCTGCTAGGGCTGTCTAGTATTTGAAAGAGTCAATTGTGTTAAATATTTGGGACTGATACCGGACAGCAGGCTTAGATGGATGCACCAACTGGTGATGGTAATTCGTCGTATGAGAAAACTTCTTTCTGTATTTAAGCATTTAAAGGGAGGGGGGGGGGGTATTTTGAATGCTGAAAGAGCTAAAGCAATATATAATATTTGGAACTTATTCAATTCTGTTTTCTCTTCTTGGTTTTTAATGCTTAATAATATGTTTTATTTTTTTATTCATTTTGTCCTTTTTTTGGGATCCCTCTTGTTTTTTTGTTTTTGTAAAAATTAGTTACGTTAGTCACATTAAAAATGTATCTTAAGCGGAACCATATGTTGAATTAAAATATTGACGTTAAGGTATCCAACAATGCACAGACAAATGCCTAGTTTGTAAGATATATGCGATACCATATTTTACATTATTATATTTTATGTACGAGTATGTATGTCTGTTTCTTCATTAATAATCAAAAATATGTCGCTTAAGAGCTAATAAAGTGAGAATAATAAAATTAACGTATGTTTTGAGTTGCAATTTGAAAAAAATACACGAACAACTTTCAAATAAAATATAATTGTGGTCTAATCAAAATCCTCGAACAACTTTCAAATAAAATATAATTGTGGTCTAATCAAAATCCTCGAACAATTTTCAAATAAAATATAATTGTGGTCTAATCAAAATCCTCGAACAACTTTCAAATAAAATATAATTGTGGTCTAAACAAAATCCTCCAACAACTTTCAAATAAAATATAATTGTGGTCTAATCAAAATCCTCGAACAACTTTCAAATAAAATATAATTGTGGTCTAATCAAAATCCTCGAACAACTTTCAAATAAAATATAATTGTGGTCTAATCAAAATCCTCGAACAAAAATTGTTTAGAGATTTGATGATTTTTCTTGTTTTACGTAGTAGAGGTTAAAAATGAACGTTTGAAGGAGCGGTATAAATCATTTTGCTTGACATGTTCAAGTATACTTTCGATCTTGAAAGTAATAATTCTTCGACCAAATAAGATTCAAAGAAAAAATGGATAACCTTATGCAGATAGCGAACTGGAGAGGTCGTACACGGGTATCAGATTTGAATTGAAATGAGATATACAGCATTTCTCAAACTTCATAAATAAAAGAATAGTGGGTGCAAATATTCTAAATGCGATATATGTTTATTTCTCAGATTTTTCAGAATATATTTAATATCATTGTTTTGTTAAAGGAAATACTTCATTGTATTGGTCTATTTTATCTTGAGTTATACATTTAAAAGTTCTCAAAGATAAAACAATACTCTTTCATCATTTTATAAAAAATATCGTTGTTTATAATATTGTATGTATTATATTTATTAACCTTCATGTACTTTAAAAAAATATTTTCAACCTCAAAATCCGCAAAGCAATTTATGTGCTCCTAATATATCGATTCGAGACTTCATTGACATAATCTTTGTTCAATTCCAAAACATTTTTTTCAAATTTTTTAATCAAAATACTATTTTAAGCCAGGTAACCAAATTTATTGAAATAATTTGCAGTGCCTGGATAATATTAGGTCCTTACATATGAAATTGGCGTTTTGCCGTACTGGCAACTTTGATCTCAAATATCTTCTCTTTGGTTAGGAATTCCAAATTCAAATTTATACAGCTATTTACTCAAGTATTTGTGTTTCGAAAATTATAATTCATTTGTTTTTTCCTCAATTGTTTTTTTTCTTTGCGTCACTCAGTTTACAAAATGGAAAACTTGAAATATCGCGTTATTTACGAGTACGAGTTCCACCGTGGCACCAGTGCTGCAGAAACGGCTCGAAGGATTAATGATGTGTATGGCGACGGTGCCGCAAAAGAAAACACAGTGCGTTTTTGGTTCTCCAGAACAAGCCCCGTGGACGGCCGGAGACCAAAGTTGATAATGAAGAATTGAAGGCTATTGTGGAAGCGGGTCCATCGCAAACCACGTCCGAGTTAGCTGCAGGCTGCGGTGTTAGTGATAAAACTGTTTTAATCCACTTGAAGCAAATTGGGAAGGTGAAAAAGCTTGAAAGGTGGGTACCTCACGAATTGAGTGAAGCAAATCAACAAACGCGCGTTGACTGCTGCGTTGCATTACTCAACCGGCACAATAATGAAGGGATTTTGAATCGAATCATTACCTGTGATGAAAAGTGGATCCTGTATGATAATCGGAAGCGCTCATCGCAATGGCTGAACCCTGCCGAACCAGCCAAACCATGCCCCAAGCGAAAATTGACTCCCAAGGGAAAAAATTCAACTCCGATGGGGCAGTCCAAACCGACTTCAAAGATTTTATTGATTCCCGTCCGAATGGTTTTTTTAGTAAAGGGATCGATGAACTACCTATGAGATGGCAAAAGTGCATACATAGCAATGGTACATACTTTGATTAAATAAATATATTATATTAAAAAAAATCAACTTTATGTTCCTCCCAAACAAAACGCCAATTTCATATGTAAGGACCTAATATTTCAATAAATATCAAATAAAATATTCTTCTCACGTTATTTCCGGATCTCGAATTGATTCCAAGTTATTGCATATGATGGATGATTTTTTTATCGATAATGATAAGTAATATGGTATACTCATTGTTTAATTTATAAGTCTTGGATTATTTCTATACAAAATGGTTTCATTTATGAGTACATTGTGTTGAAAAATAATTCTTTAGTTTACCTTTATAATAATTAAATATTCATGGAGGAACACAAAATTTCCTCTTCAGATTCTTCAAATTGATTAAGAATTTCTTTTCGATTAACCTTTTTTTTCGATGGCTTGAGGCGGGAACGGCGTCAATAGATTTTTCCACTTGACTTGGTATTTTGAGATCACAAACCATTCACCCCGCTATAAACTTAAGCCCTCATCCATTTTCTTTGTTTTCTAAAGTCTTTTCATGCCAGCGTTGTTTATGAAGAAAGTTTGTGTATTTTAATATAAACAAATATTTGTCTATCTGTATTATGTGCAGTAGATACCTTGAAAAGATTTTTTTATTATAATTTCTATTTGTCATCTTACAGTTATCAATATATTTTTTAAGTATGGGTATTTGATTAATTAAGAAATTACGACTAACAAATAAATTGTTTCATTAAAATTTCGAAATTAAAAGTATACATATACTATTTATAGTTAAGACATTAACATTGTGGAGGTTTAAGTATATTTTAATTTGTTGTATCAAATACTGTTTATTCTACTTTATGTAACGGTATAATCCTACCGGTTTCAGGGGTTTCACCTCATCATCAGGGGAGCACAAACTTTTTGTACTTCCCTGATGATGCGGTGAAAACCCTGAAACCGGTACGGTTATACCGTTAAATAAAGTGGAATAAACAGTGTTTGATAAAGCAAATTACAATGTCAAAAGTATACGTGTTTAAAATGTATTGACATAACTCAAAAACTTTCATGTAAGATAACATTGTTTTGCCAAGAGTGATTATCGTTCAGCATATCTTATAAGTAGCATTTCATATATTTAGAAATACATCATCTTGCTGGTTACCCAATACTTTGGACTTCTCGAAGGTTGAAGGCTCTTGAACTAACCTGGAAAAAATACTGATTTCTCAGAGCGAAATATTTGAAATAGACCTGGAATAATGTTATTCTCGCCAACAAAGTATACGAGTGTAGAAATGTATACTTTCTTAGTCGTCCACACGAGTATGATTACCGTAATCACCATCGTGATTACTCATCCTTCTTCAGCACGAGTAATCTCATAGATTACGAGTAAGTAGTTCCTCTTGAAATGAGGGCAAAAAGGTAGAGAGAGGAGTGCTCAATTCAGAAGGCACTACAAATGTGCATTTAGAATACGATTTTAACAATATTGTCATATAAATGCAAACAGCATCTATTGTTTTCTTTGGTTTTCATTATATTTTCTTCTTGTATAGACCACCCACGACTCTAATTTTGAACAGTACAGCACTGTTGAATCGCGCCTTGACACATAAACTCTGTCAATAAAATCGATTTGCCAATACTCAATGTGAAATCCAAACATCCTTCTTCCTATTTCCGAATTCATTGCATATCCGGGTTAAGGCTGGTGTACGCTCGTATAAAAGCGGAAATGTATATTTAAATCTCATTTTAGTACCATTAAAGACACATCGTAATATTTAATATTCGGATTGTTAATATTTGTACACATTACCTTGCAGGAATAGCGAAATAATATATATTATGTCTTCCCTCTTTTTCAAGTGCGTCATCCACCCACTTCTATTAAATGTATTTATAGTCAGGTGAAATTGCCAATGAACCGGGACAAAAAAATTATAACAATATATATGTTATTAACTTCCACTTTGCAATGAAACATTCGGCATCGAAACCTAAATACTCGTACGAGGATTGTGTAAGAGAGAAAGTTTGGGATTAATATACTAGTACTTTTATAAAAACAATATAATTTTGATTGATCATGTAGTAATCACATATTTTACCAACAAAAGCACTACAAAATTATGGAACATTTGAAATATTTCAAATTCATTGACCTTCCATTTGATTTATTAAACTTAAGTATTTAAACTGTCAATCAATTTTTTTTATTTAAGTGAAAAAAAGTTCAGCCAATAATACCACTATGGTAGGGTGGAGCTACTTGTGAATTTATTGATTTATTTATTACACTTTCATTGCATTTAATACAATCTGGTGAATTGATTTTTATATTGACTTGACCTTTTAATCAACAATTAATTACCCATTATTTCATGAGTAGACTATTGAGGACAAATGAATTTCTACTTTACTCAGAGACATATTTATATTTTTAGAGAACACTGCATATTTTAATCCATATAATTGAATTGTATTTAATACTGCTAGTCCTAATCATTTGTTCTATTATCCATTTATGTTTAATATATCAAATAATTTTTTGAAACCCATATGATCTCGTTAATCACTTAATTTGAAATTACTCAGAAGATCATTTCTGAGAGTCTGTTACGAACATTGTCATAAGTATCTTTTTTATGGGCTATATGCCCTTCTTATAGAGAACATATTTAAAAAATATGCCATTTTATAATAAAGGAAGTCTGGCAAGCGGCTGGTCATTAGCTTTCGAAGTACAATAAAAGTTTCTAAATCGCTTTATTTTAGTATCAAATCAATTCGAAACATCCAAAAGTATCCAAATAACATGTGTTGCATGCAAAATAGATTAAGACGTTGTTATTTTAATTAAAACCTTTTTTGTTTTTTTTTATTGACTGAGTGATTTAGGAAAGCAAGAAAGAAGTAGACTGAGGAAAAAGCGCAAGGAGATAGTTGAAGAAATTTTAACCTAGAGAAAGATAAGAAGTGTGAGAAACAGAAGAGTATGTATGACGAGATGCAATGATATGGACGAGGCGAGAGCTGTGTACATGGATAGAAATACGGAGATATCTGAACTCTGTCTACTTCAAAATATACGTTGAGTAATGGTATCTATGCATGTGACTTAGTTTTAAACAAGGTCAATTTAAATTATATAATATTATTCTGATTTGACTAACACGTACTTTACAATCTCTTGGCATTTCAATGTATTGTTTAATTAATCGGGTAAGATTTGACTCATTGTCCATTGTTCTATCCGTTGAGCTTGTCATTACTATTATAAATAAGCACTATTGATTGAGTATCCGCATTTGATATGCTTATTATGTGCTAAAGCGCGTTCATGAAACTTTTTTTAAATAGTTTTATCCGAAATTCTAGAATTAATAAGGAAAACCTTGGATTCCTTAATATTTTTGCTGTTTTGTTTCTTGGTGGTGGAAGATCGAATTACCACCCTAGTTGGATTTTCAAATACAGGGATTGAATTATCCCTGGTTGGTTTTTTAATGTAGGCATTATTAAAAATACTTGCTTCCAAATAAATTTCATTGCAGACAAAGTCGCACACTGTTTTGAAATATTTTCAATGCTATTTTCTTTACTCAAGTAATATCATTTACGAGCTACTGACAGCTTCCCAAAAATAATTAAATAAATTTATGTAAGGTATTCGTTGAAACGTATCTCTAAATATATCACATTTCATTTTTAAAATATTTTATAGTTGTAATTTTTTTTCTGATAATTTTAAGAGTATTTATTTGGTTATTTTATAAATGAAAGAATTATATTAAATCAAAAACTCTTAGCTGCTAACCGGAGGTAGGTGGTTATAAAAGTTATTTAAAAATTTTCACCCCCAGCTTATTTTTTAGCCTGTCATTATTTTTAATAAACAAGATTATATCTGCTCTAGCACCAGGGGCAACATTATCGGTTATTCATTATTGATATCATGGTTTTAATTTTATTTTCAGGCATCATTTCATTTTAATTTATTTAGTTTCGCATATGAGCTACCTACAACAAATTCAGTAAAAACAAATTCTTAAGTTTGCGATGTAGTATAGTACATTTTCTATGTAGACTGTAGAGTCTGGTGGGCTTATTACAATGTTATAACCTCTTCCAATCAACCATAAAGGAGTTAAAGAGGTCACTAGTGAAAACGAGGCTGGAATCCTTTAAAAAAATCTAGGTATCAACGGGAATCGAATCCGCGACCCCCAAGATAGAAGAAGGCGTCTTACCAATTAATTATTTTATTACAAAATAGGGTTATACAAGTCGTCTACTTATATTGTAAACGTCGTATATTAATCAAAATTAAAAATAAATATGTCAAATATGAAGTCTCTGAATATACTATCTAACGATATAAATAAACAGATGGATCATAGATAATTCGTATCAATATAATTATTTCAAGTGCGACAGTAAATTGTTATTATTGCTTAATTTTTATTTATGACTAGCTTTATACCTGCATTTAAATGTAATAATTTGAAATTCCCGGTATATCATTAAATCACATGGA
This sequence comes from Odontocerum albicorne, assembly GCA_949825065.1. Taxonomy (NCBI): domain Eukaryota; kingdom Metazoa; phylum Arthropoda; class Insecta; order Trichoptera; family Odontoceridae; genus Odontocerum; species Odontocerum albicorne. The sequence goes on along the minus strand of OX463842.1, from coordinate 22,054,639 downwards.
AGCCGTCCTTATGTTGCCCAGCACCAATACGGGGCTGGTCCGCGTAGCTGCCAGAGGCGGTGCCCCTAGTGACGTTTATTAATGTAGTAATTATAGTAAAATAATAAAAACACAATTTATACAGCGCTGTTTAGAGCCTCTCGCTCGGGATTCGAACCCATTATTATTGACAGATTAAACATATTACAAGAAAAATAAGTTGAATATAAGGATAGGAAAGTGGTGGTTGGTCATTAGATTGGGTACTTCTGCGCATTTATATATTTATCTTCAATATACCGAGTATATTTTAGTTAAAACAGCGATACTCATTTAGTCACTCCCTTGACGAGTAAGTGAGAGTGGATCGTTATTTTCATCAGAAGAACTTTTCCAGATAGATAACAATCAATGCTGAATGAACGCATGTTATCCAAACATCTTCAATAGGGCCCGAAACGGTGATAGTCCATTATAGTAGTAACTTCAATGCCTCTGCCATGAGAATATTTAATATGCAGTCTTGCAATATACAGCTATTTCATCCTGTCAGCGCAGTCACGATCTTCCAACTCGTCTTCTTTCGGGTTTCTCGTTGAGTACCATTTTCCAGGTTTCTTCCACAATGCTCAAGCAACGCATTCTTCCGATCTTAATATTCCGAGCCTGGTATAATGCATATAGCTAGGCATTACATCGTTTCCTTCATGTGTTCCCCTACCTCACTGGTCAGCCAATTCGACGGAGAGTTTTGCTCTTGTCCCAGTGCACTTTAGTTAACAGGTACGAGTACATGGGGGCCAGGCTTCGGAGGCATAAATAGTAATGAGGGTATTGTATTAGTTACATTATATTTTACAAATGTCGAATGGGAATGTTTACGGATCGCTGAATACTGGTGACATGGTGGTGTTGGCAGATAGTGAATATTAATTGCAGGGTTTGATAAATAAATTGTATGAGAGATGCGAAGAGAAAGTTCTGGGAATAAAAAAAAAACAAATAAGTTTCTGTACTTGTGATTTGATCGATGTAAATTAAGATTAATTTTCACGGCCTTGCGCTTTAAGTTTCTCTTTATTCGCTTTCAATTCTACATTTTCAACTAGTATAGTTTTGACGAGAAAGTTATAAATAATGCTATGTCAAAAGATTGTGTGGTTTTGCATTCAATTCCAGTTAATCGTTTTATAATACGTGTTTTAAACACTTCTCACAAGGATACGTAGAAAAGTGAAATGTTTTAAGTAGCACAATAACTCTGTTGACATAGTAGATGTAGTGTATTCATAAGTTTTCTGAAAATATTTCTTAAAATGCATATTATGTATTTTTAAAATTAAAACTAAAGTTTGATTACATTTTTCTCAAGTTGGTATATTTTATTGGGAGATGACTTTAATTTATATTGAATATATTGTATATAAATCATTTCGATAAGGATGCTTAACTTTTCAGATCAAAATGAGAAGATCCACAAATTATGTGTAAATTGATACATATTTTTTTCGCATTAATCATGGGATTTTGTTTTACGTCTAGATAAATTCGAATAATGGAGAAAAATACAAACGTTTTTGCATCTGTTTTGCCATAATATGTACTCCCAAGGTGGAACACAAAATTACTAAGTGATGTTACAGATCGGCATTGCAAATTTATATATATTCAAGGCGATAACTGATGTAAGGGTTATGAACATTGAATATAAGTTATTATTTCTTTTAATTAATTTTTTTTTACTCTTTGTCGGCTTTAGTATACTGGGAAATATTAGCATTATTTCTAAGAAATCGCGGGTGATATGCCTAAGGCTTATAATAAAAGTTTTCAAATGAATTCAATAAATCATAAACAATTTCTTTTGCGAATTTAAATAGCAGAACAAGATGATTGCAAATCTCATCACGAGACTGGCTCGTGACAGAGTCCTACACACAAACCAAAACTGGTTTTCTATATTCTTCTCAGGTGTAGTCAATTTTACTTGGCATAAAACTGGTCCATGTAGTTGAATAGTATCGTTACTTCATGGAATTAACTAAGTCATGATTTCTATACGTCTTAAGTTGAAATTGCCCATTAAAACTATTTTCGGTCATAAAATTTAAAAAAATCATATATTATTTTTATAAACGTCAGAATATTCTATATTTACTGATAACGTTTTTTGTTGAAATAACATAAATCAAATATTAAGTTTTCCTCGACCTTCAAAGTTTAAAAATTTGAAATTTTATTTTTTTAAACAAGCCATAACTCCTCGCTTGATCATACTCATACATTTGCCTCGGCTTCAACTTGAAGTTTTGAAGTCAGGAAATTGAAACAATCCACAACCAAACATTATAATTGTACAAAAACAGATGCGAGGATTGTGAAATAATACCCTGTTTGCTAAAAATGACAAACTATTTTAGACATGTTCATTTTAAAAGATAAATCCCGGCCATATGACATGGCTCGAGTCAAGATCATATATCATAAACGGTATAATCTTTATTTGTTATGACTGAGGCTCTATTATGGCTATTGAAGAATCCTACGAATAATCAGAATTTTATCTTTGAACGTACGTCTCTGCTAAGAATATTTGGTATTCAGTAACGTCACTTCGGAGTACGAGGAGTTAAAGAGACTGACAAAAATAACCTCTTTAAACGAGTGTGAAAAAAAGTTTACTTGGATATATCATATATAAGAAGGCACAAATTAGCCGACTTGTACGCGTCTATCGTTTTTATTGTCTTATGGAATTATTAGTATTGCCGAAAAATTGCACAACGCTGGTTGCAGAAGAATTTTTGGCTTACCAATAAAAAATGGCGTAATAATAGATTACGTTTATTTGATATTCAGTATAAAATTACGTTTGCTTAATATTGAGTTTAAAAGTTTGTACACTAGATAGATAGATGTAATAATTTGAATTGCAGATGCTGGTTGTAGAAGAAAATTTTGCCCAACCAAGAAAAAAATGGCGTGATAATAGACAAAGAGGCATAATAATATGTTCCGCAATCGATGAAACCAGGTTCACTAACAATGATAAAACTTGGAACATGTGTTGCATTCGATGGTTGAGAACCAGGGATATTGAGTAGCTGCATGTGTCCAACATACTCCACCAATATACGCGAGATTTGGACGAGAATGTATGTACAAATACGATTATAAAGATAGGAAACACGTGTTTCATGGGTGTTGTGTTGTGTTGCTAGGCCGCAGGAGAGGCGGTCTGAGCGGGTACTTAACATAGTAGGGTTGTCAGTTAATATTACAAAGCTGAAATTTCAATCGTTATTTTTCTTTTCTTGTATCATCAACTACTTGTATTCTCGGTTTAATAAAGAACGAAGGCCACTTCCTCGATTTATGTCCGAACCTATTCGTAGCCTCTCGTACCCTTTTTCTTTCTGCTGCTTATATCGCATGTTATCTCAAATTTGATTGGGAAGACTCGTCAATTGTCTACCGCATCTGAAATAAGGATATATGTATAGCGTCCTCGACCCTCCAGACACTTCGCATATTTTAAAAAAGTAATAAGACTCGAAGTTAAACTTGATACGAGACGTTTTATTTTTGACTTCTATGTTCTGTGTTCAGGTGCTTTATACTGACATTTATTTACTTACTTCAATGCTCATCCTGCTTCATATAATTATGCCTATATTTATATATTCGCAAAAGTCAAGTTTTTTTGTATTTTTATCATTTCATGATTCATATTATTTATAATTTTCACTCATTTCTTTGTTTTGATTTGTGACGGTCAACATTATGCAATTTTACTCACCAACAATATTACACGAGTATCATTCACCAACTTTATTTTGTATATTCTTTTTACATTTTATCTATGAATTATTGTTGACATAGTCCTAATCAAAAATCATATTAATTTGGGAATATCTCGGCAACAATCTGAAGCAGTCATTTGTAAATATGTTATTGAAAACGTGACTGGCCTTTTTATGATGGCTAAAACCGCGGTTGGCCTTTTTATGATCCTTATCGTTAAATATTTTTACGCAAAATTAAAGTTAAAATTAACCATATTTTAATATCGTTAAATTTCTCAGTTATGCAACACAGAAATTATGACTGCATCAAGCGGACCACATTTAAAAGAGATTTAAAAAAAATCCCGAATAATAAAACATTGTGCATGATCCGGTCTATGAAAGTCAAGAAAGTGAAAAGAGTGTCTCTGCTCTCTCTATCTACCACACAGTGAAAACGGCTATATGTGGAATTAGTTTCCTTATATTTATTTATGCAACGATTTTTGTAAATGAATAATTAAATTTAAAAAATCACAAATCCGTTAGAAGTATCAACACGACTCGAAGTTAAAACATTGGTAGTTAGTAGAGTTAGTGACATTAGTAGGTAAATAACTTCAATGTTAAACTCCATTTATTTTTTAACAGTTTAGTATACATAGAACACATCTGGAGGATTAGTGTATTTTATGCATTTTTTCCAATCAACCAACTTGTGTTTCATGAACGAATATTATCGATATCTACGACAGTGTCTTAAGCGCAGTAGATGAAAATTAATATTTGACATGTAATGTTATGAATTGAATGATACTTTTAAAAATTAAATATGGCACAGGAAATGTTGTATTCTATCTATTAAAAACGTACTCGTACTTTATCAATGAATTCACCCTGACGAGACAGCTTTCCCTACTTTATTTAACAGGTATGCAGGTTTTTGTTCTTTATAAAATCTTCACCGATAATGGGGAAATATGATGATTGAAAGGGTGAAATGTGATAACATTAATGGAAGGTTGTTTGATTAATCACAGCAAAAAAGTAATAAGTAAAGCACAAGATAAACAAACAGTAAGAAGCTTGATTCTTGTCTCAGAAATGTATTAAAGAATAGCAAAAGTATTTTGAGAAAAAATAACACACGAACAAAACGATTAAAATATTTAGTTTTTGACCCAATATGTAGCAAGCAATTTAATGGATTGCATAAGGATTAAAAAATAATAACGTATTATAGTAATATTTATCAAATGGATTTTGAAGAATTGATGTTCGGTTTCGTTTAATTTCAATACTTGAACTTTTACTTATTGTTGAGGTTATGTTTGATATTAAGGTTCTTTTTATCGGTTGTAGACCCTGGAATTGGTTGTTTTCGTTGCATTTAGCGTATCGTGCAGCAATAAATAAATTGATCATAAACCGCGCACGATTTCAACATCTACTAAATGCCAACTTCATCTTATGACAACGGTATCGCCCGTTTCTGTTGTGCTGGAACGTCGCGTTTTGTATGCATTGCAAATTTCCTTTCACGCGTTCAAGTCCACAGTTTCGCAATTTTAGTTAAAAATTAACCAGTTTGTATTGTTGTCTATTTTCAGAGAGTGCATGAAAAAGATCAAGGCAATAAGTCACGAGACTAACATTTTAATGTAGAGCAAATAAAAATACTTATGCGCGTTTAGTATCACGTGATGCACCTACATTATTTTTTATTTTCTGCAGAATTGAAAAAAAAAACGCGCAGTTGGCCTGAGGTTCCCTTCACAACTGTTAAAAATTTGAAGTGAAAAATGCACCAAAACATGTAGGACTATAAAACTTATGATGAAAATATTTACATTTTAAAACAAATGTCGTTTTCTATTTTTAAGAATAACACACTACTTAACATATAAGATTTTCTAAGTTTTCAATTAAATAATTAAAATGCTAAACAACACCAAAAGTGATTCAGTCAACATTTCGGTTGTGATTGATATTTTTACGTTGTCATGTCGTTTGCTTCCTTAATGTAAAAAGTCATTTAGTCAGTTTATTTAAATTTCCAGGAAAATAAGTAAAAGAAAAATAATTTGCGTTATGAATGCACATTTTATTTTAAAATTCTACTAAAACAATAGTTGGTCAAGAAATCACTCGAATGTATTTCTTTGTAAAAATGCTATAAAAATACGCCGATAAGTCGCGGTTTCCGCATGTGGTTTCTTTGAATACTTGTCCAACAAAAACATTGATATTTCGTTGAAAATGCACAAAATAAAATTAATCCAGCTATATTAATTTATTCTTTCGTAAGGTCGTTCAAGAGTTTTTTAAAAATAATATGGTAGTTTTGTTTTTCGAAAATATGTAAATTTTAAGGGCTTTTAAGTATGTGCTTGGTTATATCTCAGAAATAATAAAAACAATTATTAAGAATTATATCAACATACTCGTATACATATTATCTAGGATTAAAATCGACCGTAGCAGATGAACTCGTCATTCTTCAAAATATGCTTTGACTAACTGTTGACAATAGCGTAAGGAACATAATTTTCTCTTTCAGTTTTAACAACATTTCTAGTCCGATGAGTATTTTTGTAAAAAATCGATTTTATGCTCGTTCTTTGTAACAATGTCGAAGATTTTAGGTAACCACAATAGGTGATGAAGTTTGAAATAATTGTACGAGGGTCATCCAGAATCTAAGATTACAAGGGCTCGTGAGGCCGGGGAAATTTTTTTGTTTCAAAGTTAGCGCACCTGGCGTGTAGGGGGGATCCTAACGGTCGGTTTGTTTGGTCCAGCGTGTTTGTCAGCTATTTTGTTCAGTCACAGTAAATTCTTCCGATGGAGAGGTCGTCGCGGGCTCCCGCCACCTCTCGTCCGTGCGAGACCCGCGCGGTCATCCGTTTTTTGACTTTGCAGAACAATACCGCCTCGAATATCCATCGGAAGCTCGTGGAAATTTATGGTAGTGGTGTGACGAGTCGATAACATGTCACGAAGTGGGTTACGTTGTTCAGAGAAGGCCGTACTGATACTCACGACGCGGTAAGGCAATGATTTCTGACGAATTTGTGCAAAAAATTGAAGAACAAGTGCGAAATGACCGCCGTGTGACGCTTGACGACCTTCACGAAGAATTTCCTGACATTTCTTGAAGTCTCCTTGGTAATATTGTGTCGGAAAAACTTGGTTACAAGAAGCTGTGTGCGAGATGGGTGCCCAGAATGTTTACACCGGAGCACCGTCAAAATCGCGTGACCGCCGCGCGTGAATTTTTGGATCGTTTTGCACAGGAGAGAGAAGCTGTTCTGGACTTGATCATGACGAGGGATGAGACGTGGGTGTGTCACTACCCCCCAACAATTTTCCAACGATCAGGAGGTCGAGGAAGCTGTGAAGAAGTGGCTGAAAGAGCTGGCGGCGGAGGTCTATGACACTGGCATACAAAAGCTGGTGCCCCGACTACAGAAATATCTCGATCTCGGCGGCAATGAAGTTGAAAAATAGTTTAATATATTTGTGAAGTATCCTGTGAATTTCAATTAAATACAAGAATTTTTCGATTCTACATAAATGTTGTAACCTTACTTTCTGGATGACCCTCGTATTATATTATACTTTCGTTGCATGCACAATAACCTGATGGGCTTATTGCCTTATGCCAATCTTCTTCCAACCAACCAGAAAGATTTTAAAGTGGCCTTAAGTGAAAATCAGACACAAAAAATCGGATACCAGCCCCCAGGCTACAAGACGTGTATGTAACATATTCTACTAACTGTGCCACAGAAGTCAGTAATATGCTCGATTATTCAAAATTAGTTTTGCCCGCGATTTCATCCACGTGGATGTTACTAAGTTATCTTCAAAGACCATTTATTTTTAAAAGTACTTCATGATTTGAAGTATTGTATTTATTTAAATAATGTGGCAAACCTTAACAATATTGGTGACTTAGCCTATGAAATGTTATAAAAGTAACAATAAAAAGGGTAGTGTGACGTATTTGTAAGACTTCGGTTTGTCATTTTTGTACAACGTATTCATTATATTTCTTTATAATTCTTTCTTATATTGTTTTTTTATATATTTGATAGATTTTTTCTCTGAATTGCTTCACACATCACACGTATACACACATACACGCATATATACACATGTATAAACATATATACACACATATACAAACATTTACACATATACTCGTATATACACACATATACTTTATCCATTCATTCTAGTAACAACATAGACATTTTAAATGCCACTGAAACATGTGGCTAATTAGTGTCCCAATTAACTGTCTAGGCTGTCGACTGTAACAGTAAAGCCATCGCGATTTACGTGTTCGTTCTTTTCAACAGTATCAAGGATACTGCTTGTCTCTAAAACAGTTGCTAATGTTGCAAATAGTGTATTGTCCCACCAGACTAGCCAGTTGGTCACACCGATGAGGACTAAGATAACCTAAAATGTGTCTTAAATAAGTGGCTATCACCGTCACCTGTGAGGCCAACACACGTGATTAGAATAAATTTGCATATGAAAGATACTATGCAAATATGCGTATCGGTTGTAGTAAATTATTTAGAATATTGTGATGTTAGAACAGAAGTCTTAGATCAATACATCAACATAACATATTTGTACCGCATATACTGAACACAGAAATATTTTGTCTTGTCAATAAACCAACACCGTTGTGTTTATTATGAATTATTTTGTGTTAATAAAAATAATGTTGACGATATTATTTAAAGAGGAGTGGAGTAATGAGGACAATCAAGCTAGAAAATGTAAAAAATAATAAATGTTCTGATTGTCTAGCGCTGTTCTTTGTTACAATATCTATCGGCGGTCGTGGTCTAATGGTTAGCATTTATGTTTAGCAAACGGGCGCCCCAGATTCGATTTCTGGCGAATTCTTCCCAGGACATGTTTTACTCCTAGACTATTTTACATCTAAATTTATATTTTTAAGCTAATATGCTGTTTATCATAAACTCTTATAGCGCTACTAAGCGACTCGAAAATAGCGCTCTATAAACTCTGCCTAATAAAACGCGCAGTTTAAACATGTCGATCGTCCTGAAACTTTGATCTCCTCGCCCGCCATTTATACTTTGGGATTAACCTGTCAAAACAGTGTGCGCAACTGTGCAACACAACAAGTCCAAATCGATAGGCAAAACACAGTCCGGGTCCAAAGCAAAAAAACAGTAGGTATGAAAACAATAACTTGCGAGAAAGGAGATGCGACGCAAACAGCGTCAGGTATCATACTGCTCAAGCCAAGGCTTACAAGTTTTGACATGAAAAAGAGCGAGATAGCAAATGGACGCCATTTGCTATATTTATCTCACCTTTTGTTCGGTTTGAACCGGTCGGTGGTAGGTAGTGGAATCTTGCACTATAATTATATATTGCTAACGTGAAAAATAACAGTTAATATGTTATGTGACAGAAACAAAATGAAGTAGATTTTGCATTAATACCTTTCACTTGAACTTTGGTCAGAATCAGCCTCTTTTGAATAAAAAATAGTATTATTTCGTTTTCCGTAATAAAAATCTAGTACTGTTGCATCATTCTGAAATCTCCATTAAATAAGCAACTTTTTAAAGTAGTATTCTGGAAATGTTCAGTACATTTTTTTTACCACAGAAGGCCAAAGTTTAGCGTAAAAAATTTAATTAAGATTTTTTTTTCAAGTATTTTTTTTGTGCACCCCTAATAATTTTGGAAATCATTTTATATGCGATAGATAAGGCTACTATTCAAAGGTATTTCACATTTTTTAAAAATTACAAAAATGGTAATTTGTACACAACGTAGCAAAAAATCTGGATCAAGGTAGGGATTTTACGAAATTTTACAAAAGTTCGAATAACTTAAAAATGGTAAGGTTTTTACTGAGGTCAAGTTTTGATATTTTGGTAGGTCTTGACCCAATCTATCATCGCCCTAAGTATGATTCACTACTTACGGGACACCCTGTATACTCAAACCGAACAACCTCAAAATATGTTAAGATGGTAATCCACAATAGTGTTTTGGTGCCAACTTTGTTGTACAGGAATGAAACGTGGAAAAAGACTGAGAGGAGCCGAATAAATACTGTAATGCGTGATTTGAGACGAATAAATGGAGTGACAATGTATGACAGAATACGGAACAAAGTGGTTAAGGATGAATGTAAACTTAAGCCTGATGTGTTAAGTAAGATGAAGAAGAGCACGCAGATGGTTTGGACACGTGGAACGAACGAATGAAGAAAGAGTAACAAAACATATATTTAGTACAAATGTGAGTGGAAGGCATGTGAGAGGAAGATTAAGGAAAGTATGGTTGGATCAAATGAATTATATTCTGAAAGAAGAAAACGTAGAAATTCAGTGAAATCGTAAAAGTTGGAAGAGAAGATCTATGGATTTAGAAAAGGCTAAGGATGTGTGTATGTTGAGGAAAGCCTGGCGCTCTGCCCTCTCTGCTTACCCCGACAGGGACATGGTGTGATGGAATGTATGTATATGTATGGGTAAAATAATACACGAAAAATATATACATTTCGGGGTAAATCTATGGAGATGAAAACAACTAAAATATTCTTGAATCATAAAGTAATGTTTTATCTTTCGCCCCACGCGTATTTTCCTATTGAATAGACAATAACATTTTCAATTTTTCGTTTCATTTGTCACATACTAAATGTTATGTTTTTTTATCACCTGAAGCCAGGAAAACACTTCAAATATATTACATTTTATGGACGTTGTCAGTTGAAAACAAGTGGTGCTAGTGATAAGCAGTTATAGTTTAATAATCATCATTCATGAGCCGCAGTCTCAAAATAAGCCGTTATTTGTCACTTACTTTAAAAATAAATTAAAATATTTAGTTGAATCATTTCACTTTTTTTAAATAATGTGGCAATATTTCGTTTATTTTTATTTCGTAACAGACCATTACTCTAATAATATGCAATAGTACATAATAAAACCACAGTAAGTGCAAACAATCTAATATTTTGTTTTTCGTTTATATTTGTTTTTTTTTTAATGTTTTTTAGATAGTGTTTATACGTGGTAAGTGAAAACTCATCACCTTGGTCTACAAAAATGAGATACAATCCTTTTTCGTATACGCATTGAATTAATCATTCAAGTTAAATATTTTTGAATATTTTCGTTTACACGACGTGTTTACATCCTTCAAATATAAGTCGTCAACAATGATTTACTTAACACCAAGTATAATCATTAATACAGAATCCGGAGCTGACCGTCTGGACACTTGCTCGTCAAAACACAGATGACTAAAAATTATCAAAATAGTGTGTCTCAAACAGACGGTTAATGACCAGAGTTAATTAGGTTTCGTCTGTTTGGAGCGGCAAGCAACTTTGTTTATACCAGATAAATAAAGCTTGGATTTGCAAATCGCATATATATTAAACCCCCCCCCCCCCCACATGCGATTCAATAATTTATCTGTCGAAGTAATTACGAAATTTCCTGTTTTACTCGTACATTATTTATCTTATATTTAAAACTGTAAAAGTGTTTAAAATAATAAATATTATGAGGGAGGAGAAACATTTTATTTCAATAAGGAAATCCATCTCAGAGGAGATAACATACTATATATACACTAAATTCAAAGTATATGCATGAATTAATTGCAATTGAGAATATAATTATTTATCTAGATCAGGCCTGATTTAAGTTTTCAGCTGGCGTGCTACATATGAATCTCGACATTAACGGTGGGTCGCAGTACTTTACATAATCCTCATATATTTAATATAGGATGAGAACAAGTACTATAAGTGCGTAACTTTTGCTATTGCGTCTGCACGGCACGCGCACACAACATTAAAGTCTCTCGCACCATTTGCCGTGACAGAAAAAGTATAGATAATCCGGTGACTGGCACCTTTTTTCAAACTCTTTTTTTTTCGCAATCTTTTTTAAAAATTCATTGCTTACTGGTCACACGAGAATGGATGGCGGGTCGTAATTTTCCCAGGTCAGCTCTAGACGTAACCCGCACGTATGTATGTTTTATCAAATATGTTAATTTTTAATTATTAACTAATTTTGCAAGCTTAATTGTGTTTGTTACGAGCAAAATTTTGTAAAAAAAGCTTAACTTCTACATTATCCTTTTTCTCTGAAAACTGTGTATTGTATCAAAACAGTAATATATACCATGACGCTATTTCGCTTTTGGGGTAGGCAGGGAGGATAGATCTCTACATATTTATATCTATCTACATCCATACATATCGTAATACATGCTCTCCTGTTACTTATACTTTTTTACCTTTCATTCAGTTAAAATTTCTCCAAATATATCCTTCCACTCTTTCCTCGGTCTACTTTTTCCTCTCTCTCTATTAATTTCAGACATATTCAATATATTGATTTCGTGAGACTTTCGTAATTCACTCTCTCAATGCCGTCAAACATCTCAAGATTCGTTTCTAAATTTTAATGAAAACATCCATCTCTGAAACAGTTATCTTTTATCCGATCATTTCTTACTCTATCAAACATTCCAATACCAAATATTCTACGCGAGGCACGCATTTGTAAAAAAAATATTTTGCTCGTATCACTCCTTTGACACTAGCACACAATTGTGCATAATCTTTTTTATGGATGTTGGGATTAATTTATTGCCAAAAGATTACCACGTTTGGCATTACCCTTGTTTCTTGAAGCAACATGTATTTCAGTATATTTATCTATTTTTCTCTTTCGAAAACATACTCCCGAAATAGCAAAATTTGTCAGTTCTAATATTTCATTATTCATTCATTATTTGTAGTGTGCTACGATGTATTTATAGTGCGCTACACTGGCTCTAGATATAAATGGTGTAAAAAATAGATTAGTGTTGATAACAGATAATAAATAATGTTTATCATATATCAGCAAGAGAAGTCTTATCTAGGAGTGTACGAGTATATTTGGACTGGATCTTCTATTTCTACTTTGATCATATTATGAGTCATTAAACTATAGCGACAGTGAAGTATTGTAACATCTGGGATAAGTACTACACGCTGCACACGGTGATCATGGACATATTGAGCAATTGTTTTTTTATACAAATTGTTGGTGCAAGACAGCTTTGAAAGGCTCTTGTTTACTGAAGGTGCGGAATGACTGCTCACAGGACGAAGATTTCCGATTAATTGGATCCATCAAATGAGGTATGGAACGGGACTCCACATAAATAACCGCTACTTTTCGAACAATGGAACATAGATAAGAAGGAACTGTCTATGGCTATCATGGAAGTCACGATGCTCAGTAATTAGGAATATGACTAGAAAGAAGATGTTATATTTTTTTTTACTGAATAAAATGTTTATTTTTTAACAACAAATAGCAAACCTCTTTCGTCATTCGATTATTTTTAATTTCAATATTGTTGTTTGGCGTTATAAATTCGCTTCCTGAAATACGCATAAATACATACATGCCATATCGCCGTTTCCTTGTTGGGGTAGGCAGAGCGCTAAAATTTCGCCTCCGTACACCTACATCCGTACACCTACTAAAATAACTCTTTCGATTTTTCTGGATTGTAATATTTTCTCGTTCCAAAATATCATTCCAATGGCCCAACCCTATTTTGCTCGGCCCTTCTCCACCACTCACATTTTCACTGTTAATTTATTTTGTCAGTCTTAGCCCGTTTTAAAAGCCCAAACCATCTCTATGCACTTTTTTCTTCCTACGTACTACTCCAATCTTAAGTTTACATACAATCTTAATCACTTTCTTTCGTATTCTTTCATACATTGTCACCTCATGCATTATTCTCAGTGCACGATTTTTACAATATTTATGTAGTTCCTTTCAGACTTTTCCACATCCAATTTCACACCAAAACGTAAAAGTTGCTACTAAAATATGTTACTGCTGTGAAACTTTAGCTCGCTGATTTATATGCTCTTTTTGTTTTTATAAACGCATCTTAATCGTAAATTCATTGCTAAATTTTTCCTAGATTCGTCTACAACTGGTATTACTTCTAAATTTAAATAAAATATTTGTTGTACTGGTGCTTAGTGGTTTCATGACAATTAATACAAAGCCTTTAGAGTGAAATAAGTTTTCTAAACGGCACTATTTAAGTCGTGATTTTATACAATGCACAGAACTCCAAAACGTACCTTATTCGTGATTTTTTTACTGTGAAATATTTAATATTTCATGGATTGCAACTAAATTTATCAATTAAATGACAGCAAATTTTTAATTATTTGTAAATATTGACAAGACAAGTACATCACAAAATAGCCCCCAACATGTTAAACAATTACAATTCGAATAATACACTATTCAAAATCACAAGGATTGAATTCATGCCTACTCGTTAAGTCCTAGTATTTTCTGCCTTCATTCAAAATTTCCCACATTATCATCATTCCAAATCATGACAAAGCACCCGCGAATCCAGAAAATTATCGTCCTATAATTGTGTCTGGCATATCGGCTTTCTCTTCAAGTAAAAAAATAGCCGGTATTTCAATTACGAAGATCAAACAAAAATATTTTTTCCTGAAAAGTCGCCAATTTACGTTATCTAACCACTTCGTCTGACATTCGTAGATGTTTCTCAAGGAGTATTACCCTCACACACTATTCAATTTATATAGACACGACATGCCTCAACACCTAATAAACTGATAGCGTGGCACTCGTCTTTTCCAAAACGACGAGTGAATTTCACTCGTCTTTTCCAAAACGCGAGATAAAACGCATACACCATTGAATTTCCTCGCTTGAATCATAGTGTATTGACTGGCGCATCCACCTAAACCCCCACACAAGTGTCGTTTTAATCTTCCACAAAAGTCGCACGCTACGTGTTTTATAGAATTCTTAGCTTGGTAAAAAAACGTGGAATTTTAACGTGTAATATTTTGGTGTCACCCTAGATGTGGGATTTAATGTAACATATAATCAGGCAGTTTCCTATCCGATAAGGATTCGGCAGCCAGCGGGGCTGGGAACTGCAGCATGCTCATCACCATACCAGTTATATTGCATAATAAATACTATTCTGATGACTCTCTAGGAATTTGTATATTATTACTATGATTTCGCTTTCGATATGAATACTATCAATGCTAACAATATTGGCTAACGATTCACTCGTTTTATTGAAATTAGCTTTTTTCTTTGTATGGCTTATTTATTGACAGCTAATAATTCTGTTTCACAACCTGTATGTACAAAATACGGTATCTATAAGAGTAGACGAGTTCCTCTCAGAACCATTCCAGGTGCAGAAAGGAGTGCGTTAAGGGTTTAAACTGTCACCTGATTTAGGAGAGTACATTATGTTAAAAATATTAGACGGGTGTGAAAGTGGTTTTGTCAAAGGAGATCGTAAAATCTCCTATATGAGATTCACAGACGATACAATGCTTATAGCCAACAACAAACATGAGATATCTGAGCTCCTTCATACAGTTGAAATTGAGAGCAGCCAAGTAGAACTAGAATTAAGCAAAAATAAAACAAAAGTCCTTCGCGAAGAAGTGCCTCGCTAAACAATTACAAGGTCAACGAGTTTATTTACCTACGTGCTTTTATTTCGAAGAATGCGGGATATGAAGCAGATATCCGAAAACGAATCGGAATAGCAAAATCAGCTATGCCAAGTCTGACAAAGATATGGACTAACCTAGTATGGACTAACCAGTTAAGTCTCTAGTTTTAAAAGGAAAGAAATAAACTTGATAGATGACTTTGAAATATTGTGTTTGAGGCGAATGCTCTGTATCCTATGGACCGCGAGGGGAATCAATATCTCTATCACCTAAGAATTGGACATTACCAAAAAACTTTCGACAACGTGCAGAAAAATAATCTTAATGTATTTTGGGCATGTTGCTAGAAAAAATGATGAAAGTCTGGAGAAGCTGGTGATCATCGGGACAGCTGACGGAAGGCGATAAAGAGGAGGAGTGTCCTATGACCTGATGAACGGACGAAGTACAGGAGTTCAACGGATCCTTTTTAAGCGCTCCATTCAGCATGACCCAGGACCGGGAGGGATGGAGACAGGTGGTGCGACGAGTTCCAGACAGTCGAGTATAACGACGCTCATTGAGCACGTGATGAAGAATAAGAAGATTACTTGATGATTTTAATGTTGTTTATAATTTTGTTTGTATTGGACCGATAAATATAATAATTATTTTCCGTTTCAATTTAATCTATTATAATAATAAACTCACACTTAGATATTTTTAAATGTGACGTAATTTATTCAGCATTGTCTTTTTGCGGTTGAAAAGATTTTAAATGATGACTCATATCATATACTCGTAGTATACTAATTCGAGTACGAGTATCATATACAGGCATACCTATGTGCATTTAAATGGGATTATTGTTTATTATATGAAAATATGAAACCACGTGTGATCAAAATATTTTGATTCATTATCTATCAATTTTTACTCGTTCCGTCAAAACATCGGTTGCCACAAAACACCACCATCCAGATCGATCCGTAGCCCCGCATTCCTCGTCCATTCTGGTTAGGTGAAGACTACGAACCTCCTTATAACAACACAACGCGATGTCCACTGTGCGTATATACAATATACATATGTATTATTAACAGTGGTCGCTGTTATATGGGTGTACTATTTGTCGAGTCCCTAGTGGGCGATAAAACAACACGGCTCCTGATAATTATATAAAATAATTATAATAGAATGTTATCACTTACATCAGAGGTTCCCAACCCCGTGCCCGCGGGCACCATGGCGCCCGCGGAACGATTCGTATGTGCCCGCCACTATTCGACAGAGACAGAATTTTTTCATAAACATTAATTAAAAATGTGAATTATTTTTATTTATTTGTTAGAGTTTTAATTTTTTTGAGTGCCTAGGTTTATTGAATACGTTCGTATGTTTGCGATATTGTATGTATGAGTGGTTCCTTTGCTGACAGTACTTGTCGCAACTTGTCTAGCGGCGAGCCAGACTGCACTCTTTACGCTAGGCAGGAACGGGGAGTGCTATTTGCACATCACTCCTTGTACACGCAGAAAACACGAAGTGAACGAACGCCACGAACTGAGCCGATGAACGCCGAAGGCGCCAAAACACATGGCACATGACTCTGACAGCTCTGCCTGTCAGTGAAAGCAATAAGCATGGCCCCGACAGCCAAACTGACAGTAGTCACGTGCTCGTACCGTCCCGATTGCTTCGGCGATCATCGGCTCACTTCGGGTTTTCGGCGTGTACAAGGAGTGATGTGCAAATAGCATTCCCCGCCTGGAACCGCGTTGTTGTCATTGTGATTGCGATTGCTGCCCCGTTCGGGTCGCGACAATTAGCTAGGAGACATCTTCGTCTGACGAAACACGAATTAGGAGTTTTGATATTCCTTTTGAAAATGTTTAACGGACTAAAAGCGAGGTGCGTAATCTATTATATTAATAAGCGATAATCTATTATGATTGTGGGGATAGTTATAGTCCTTGTTATAATACATTTGTGCATATAATGTAGAACAGACGTGCGCTATAACATTGACATTATATTGTAGTTCAATTATTATTTATTTTTTATTTTTTTAGTCCTAAAATGAGTGGACCGAGTAAAAGACAACGAACCTATAATTTTAACACTGACTGGGAGGAATCATATTGTTTCGTTAATTTGAAAAATAAATGCGTTTGTTTGTTGTGTGGTAGTAGTATTGCAGTGCCGAAAAAACATAATGTTGAACGATACTTTCAGACAATTCATGCCACTTTTGATGTGAATTATCCACTTAAATCTGAAGTAAGAAAGAAAAAAATATGTCAACTAAAATCAAGTCTAACTACCCAACAGACTGTTTTCACTAGACATGTGGAAAATTCTAAAAAGGCCACCATTGCTTCTTTCAAAATTTCTCACATGCTCGCAAAAAAGAAGAAACCTTTCATTGATGGTGAGTTGTTTAAAGAACTATTTTTGACTGGTGCCGATTGTTTGTTTGATGGATTTTCTAACAAACGTGAGATTGTCTCAGCAATACAAGACTTACAGTTGTCAAATAACACCGTCACAAGAAGAATACATGCAATTTCAATAAACATACAAACTCAGTTAAAGACTGACTTGGAAATATGTGACTGGTTCTCGCTACAATTTGACGACTCAACAGATATATCAGACACCGTACAGTTAGCAGTTATGGTGAGAATGGTGTTTAGTAACTTCACAGTAAAAGAGGATATGTTGCAAATATTACCTATGAAAGGACAGACAAGGGGTGAGGATATTTATAATACATTCAGAACATACGCCAAGTCAATAAATATGCCTTTGCACAAGCTGTCTGCGATAACCACCGATGGGGCACCAGCAATGGTAGGTAAAAACAAAGGATTTATTGCCCTCTGCAAGAATAATGAATCATTTTCAAACTTTATGTCCTACCACTGTATTATCCACCAGGAAACTCTGTGTTGTAAAATATTGCCATTTGAACACATTATGAAAATAGTTACAAAAATAATCAATTCTATTCGAGCAGCTCCTTTGCAACACCGACTTTTCAAGGCCCTGCTAGAAGATACTGAAGATAAAGAACATGATCTTATTCTGCATACTAAAGTACGTTGGCTCAGTAAAGGAAAGGTTCTTACAAGATTTGTGAGTTAAATTGAAGAAATAAAAACATTTATAAACGATAAAAAGGAAAATTATGATGAACTAGCTGACTCTCGCTGGCTGATTGATTTGGAATTTCTCACAGACATCATGGAAAAATTGAATTCTTTAAATTTGGAGTTGCAGGGGAAAGACAAAAACATAGCTGAAATGATAAGCTCTGTAAAGTCATTTAAAGCTAAATTGGATTTGTTGATATCACATCTGCAGATCAATTCTCTCGTGCATTTCCCACATATGAAGAAAATGCTAGGTAACAATGAATTAAACGGGTCATTATTTATTAAGCATTGTCAAGTGTTAAAAAAACAGTTTGAAGAGAGATTTTTGCAGTTTACACATATCGAGCCAATTGTTTCCTTCTGTACCAATCCTTTTACTTGCCAAATAAATGTAATGGAAATGGCCGCATGTATTGCAGATTTTGTTCAAGGTAAGACAGAAGAACTAGAGTTAGAAATGTTGGACCTTAAGAATGATATTTTGCTAAAATCCTTAATATCAGAGGACTTTTGGAATACAGTGGACAGAGAAAAGTTCCCATTTTTGAAAAAAGCGGCATATAAAATTGAATCATTTTTCGGTTCGACATATTTATGCGAATCATTGTTTTCAAACATGAACTGAATAAAATCAAGATATAGATCTCGACTCACCGATGAGCATCTTTATGATTGTTTGCTAACAGGATTATCTGCTATCGTCATACTCTCCTAATTATGAGGCACTGGCCAATGACATGCAATGCCAAAGATCACATTGACATATTGATATTATATTTTTTTATAAAATGTTTTCTTTGTATAATATTTGTGTTTTTTGTTTACTTTGTTTACGTTTTGTAAATACATTTCTCTGTGTGTATGCAATTTGAATAATAATTTTATTATTTTGAAACATTTTTGTTTATTATTTATTAATAAATTATGAATATAAGAAAATAAATTATGGTAAAATGAGAAGTTATGGAAGGAGTTTGTCGATTAAAAATAGGTGGTGCCCGCCACCCTACCGATATTTTAGAATGTGCTCTAGAGTACAAAAAGGTTGGGAACCCCTGACTTACATAAAACAAATAGAAAGTGAATAAAGCGTAATTATGACTTTTTTGCGATGAACTATATAAAATCAGTATTGGGCCATTTTTCTTTTGATTCTTAGCACATCACGAATGTTGTTTTATTATTACTTTTTCTCTAGTTAAATATTTATTTTTTTACAATGAAATGTATAAAGCAATCTCCTACCTAATTAGGCGTACGCCCTTCGTAATGCAGGTAGTTTATACAAAACAAAATAAAAAATGAAAGAAACATATGAATATGGAACATAAGTATAAAAAATCATGAAATATCCTTGAATACGCGTGAAATTATAAAAAAATATCTTCCATTACACATTGCTTTATAGGAAATTTTAGCTTACAAATACTCTCACACGCACACACACCTCCACCAAAACATAAACATTCTGAATGGATCACACACGTGAATTAATAACAATTTATTATAGCGATATAATTTTTTTTTTCAATTAATATGAAACGACGGAGGACACTTCTCGCTAGAGACATAGCGAATGGATGAAAATTGATAACTAACTGATCAGGCAAGCAAACAGTTATAAATTTCTTACATATTAATTTTATGTTAGGGGCCTAACGAACAAAGTCTTGTCGATAATTTATTTATTTATTTTTATTTGCAATACAGGCTTGCCCTATTACATTGGAAATTTTATAATTTTCCATTAAGACGTATTAAAAAATGTGAAAATACAATCTTGAAATTAAAAAAAAATACAGAGTATCATATGATTAATATCCGCATACAAAAGTTGATGAGTACCTTCTAACGTCGCCAGTCTTAAAGAAATTTCGCGTTTCCTTTGACAATGCGATATGAAATATGCCAATATCTGAAGCAGTGTTGTTTAGAAGAGATTGAGTCCTTCTAATAGGCATAGAGTCTGGGTGGCCCGTTCTTGTTTGAGTGATTGATAACAGTTTCTGCTAACGCAGTCTCGTGTATTTTTTAGGAACATTAAGTTCTAGTTTTTCCAGTAATACTGGACAACTCGAAACTGAAGGAATTATTCAATACATTCAAGTAAGTTTAGTTGAACTGAGTGGGAAAAAGCCATGGGTAGTTAGGTACCAAACTTACTCATTAATATTTAGCTTGGCCTGGTGTGGAGTACTATATCATTATTATAATCGCCAAATACACATCCTATGCGAATATTTGCCATGCCCGGTCCGTATATGGTTCAATCTTAAAATAAGGGTAAATTATATTTTCTCGTACTTTTCAAAAGTGATGTAAGTTATGTGGTTTACATAAACTGAATTTAAAAATTTCAATAATTAAGTATTTTTGTCGTATATTGTTACGCAGTGAAGCCCTAAAGCAAATAAATTTAAATTGTGTAGATGCCCTCCGTCTAATGGATAAGATGCCTGATTTCCATCCCAGGGGTTACGGGTTCGATTCCCGTTGGTATTCATTTATTTTAAAAAGGTTTCCAGTCTAGTTTTCACTAAATGCCTCTTTAATATGATTCTGGTTGTTTGGAAGATATTTTCCCGTGGTAAAGCTTCATCAGGCTGTACTGTATACAACGAAGATGTAAAACATTGTAAAGTCAATAAAACATGTTCATGTGTATAGAGAGGGACGTGTCAGTCCAAATGAATTAAAAGTTATTCGTCGTCATGTTTTATTTTCTTTGATATTTTTTTAGGAGCGGGATTGTTGCTTTAATATATTCCTTGTTCTGTGCAAACATGTGTGGATGATGGCGTGTTTATGTGTTTGGAGAAAGAATATTAGTAGATGTTAACGGGTAATGCAAATCACAACATATGTTATAAGATCAAAACCAGAGGGGAAACCTAACCTAAGCCATGATAGTATAGAGATGAACACTGAGGACTACAGTTATTAAGAAATCCAGATACAGTACAGAAACGTGTAAGGTGCAGAACATGTTTAAATGGCTACGACAAGGGAGACGATAAAGGCGTGCAGAAGTTGGTATCTCTAGAATATGCAAGTCAACCCGATTGACGTTGATGGGGATAACCACCATAAAGATGGAAGGATAGTATGGAATCCACGAAAGGCTTACTGAATGAGACACCCAATGTCTAGGAACGAAAAGAGGAAGAGTTTTGGTTTCATATTTTTCTTGTGTTAATTGACTCATATAATTGCATTATGACTTGAATTTGATGGCAAAAATCATCCTAGTTTGGGTGGATTGCCCATTAATAAAAAAAAAACAAAATGTTCATACATCTACTGGGTTACTGGAAGACTTGAAATACACCTACTAAATGCTGACACGATATGAATATTGCTTGCAAAAACTCGACGAGTTTAACTCCCACTAGGTTTCATTTGCGATTCGATAGGTAATATGTTAAGTGCCTACATTCGTTTTATAGTATTTCCCTCAGTTTATTCGCGATTTCGCTGCGCTTTGCACAGTTGCGAAATATCCCCACAGAGCCAACTTGGGTAAAGAAGCATTGGTTTAGTGATTAATTTAATATAAGTAGTATAAATTTAATAATATAAAATAATTCTTAATATAATTTATTGCTTATGTGTGGTAAAATTTAAGAATAATTAGATAAAGAAAAAAGGTTCTTAAAATGTACATTCCATACTGAACCTTGGCATGTTACCTAGATCCTAGAGAGAAGGATTCTCAGTTTTGAGAACTAATGTTTTAGGAGGGTGTTGATAGTTAGGTAGTAAGATCCGTGGTGAATGAAACGGTTCGTCTTCAGACTCGGCAATATCTAGGGGTGGTTAGGCTAAGTATTGGAAATGCAGTCCGATGGCTGGTCACTAGATGCGTTGTTTTAACTCCCACAAGATACTCTGTGAATCGGACACCTATCCTACACTATGTATTACAATACCTAGAAACATTTGCAATCTTGGCCTGACATGGGAGGACGTTAAGTTCCGGACTGAGAGGGTAGAATCGTTTTATTGCATCCTGTGTTTGTGATGGAATGTATAGGGTAATGATAATGATGACTATCATACTTAGTATTGGTGTTCAATTATTTTAAACCTAATTTAGAAAACTTTTAGCAATCATTTAGAGTCAAATATTAAAATAATAAAAGCTTAAATATGTTACTAGTACATAATCAATCACTAATTATACCACTAAACGATTAGTTCGTGCCATGAATGGTTTTCGAAATTCTTTTATAACGTTTCTGAAGTATTTATTACAAACTATTATATTATAAGTTGGTGCTTGTATATAAAATATTTACGGGGTTAACTACTCATTACTTTTATAAACACAATTTATATCAATTTGCCAAATAAAAGAGCACAGTAAACACAACAATACCGCCCCAACACGTCACCTGATGGCCGAATATCGAAACTATAA
Organism: Odontocerum albicorne; assembly: GCA_949825065.1. NCBI lineage: Eukaryota > Metazoa > Arthropoda > Insecta > Trichoptera > Odontoceridae > Odontocerum > Odontocerum albicorne. The sequence continues at coordinate 22,031,740 of OX463842.1, read as the reverse complement.
AATCTTCACTCCCGACAATTATTTATTCAACACTATATCAGAAGGGGTAAAAATAAGTTATTTATATTTAATCTTTGAGTTATTACAGCGCGCGCCTCATTTACAAATGTCAAATATTGCTATATTTGTTATTACAAATCAGAACTATTTAAATTATCGACAATAATATATTATCATATACCATATAGTTTGTCACTATACATGTGAGGACAAATAGAATAGTTATACATTATTCATCAAAACACTTTTTCTTTCTTTCACTAGGCCTAGATCAGCCACAATCAGGAATATCGGACCACTTTATTTCAATCAAATATAAAACTCCAGAGAACGCTTTGAAAAATCTTAAAAATTTAAAAAATCGTCTCGAAATGTTAATCTCCGATCTTCAGAAAATAATTTACTAATAATACTGGATGAGTAAATGTATTAATTTTTTGTGTGTTAAATATATTCTTGAAATAAGGCTTTCATGTTATATTTTGTGTCTTTGATGAAGGAAATTTTATGTATGAAGGCTGTAACGCCCTCAAAATATACAAGGTTATTCTGGCAGCAATTTCGAGGAATCTTGTGTGATTTTTTTTCATTACTGACGTTTGGGCAAAATATTGCCCCGTTATTGTACCGTATTATTCTTCCGTTATATATCCAAAAAAATGTCATATGACAATTTCTTCCCACCAACCACTGTTTTATGCTAAGTGCACGAGTACACCAGTAAATTCTCTAGTCGGCCCATGTATGCATTGTCAGTTTGACGGTCGGGTGACGTAATGCTCCTAGTGGCTATAATATAGAATCACGCACGCCGCCAGCGTGACCGCGTGGTCGAACAGCTGAGCGCTCGGGAAACTTCGGTAACACTCGGCACTCTTCGTATTTTTACTCCTCCACTTAATTTCAGATGAAATCCATTGGAGTGCATTTGACAGCCGCTAAATCGCGCGAGTTTTATTTTATTGGAGATTTCTTTAACAAAAACGCGATATATATAATGGATTTGTTTCGTTTCTACCTGTTTTTTTTAGTTCAATTTGTGTAAATTATAATTCTTTTGTATTAATTTCCTGTTTTCTGTTATAAATATAATAATTATTAAAATTTTGATTCATCTTTGGAGATCAGGTAAGTTTCTCATTATTTTATTGGATTCACAACATAAGTACTCGTATGACCTGTTGAGGTGCTAACACAAAGGACCCAATTTCTCTCATCTTACTATGGCAATTTAATGTGTACAATTTTTTTAATCAGGTATTTTATTATTTGTGCGGTATATTCCGCTAGAAGTTATAATAGTGGAATCTTATAGTTATATGTACGTATGAAAATTATAAAACTATTATTTAAAGATAACCTACAGCTATCAGCTCACAACACAGGCAGCATTGCGAGTGCCAATAGTCTGGTGAATAATATAATTGTTATTCATTATTGGCATCCCAGTTTTAAGCACATTTCTAGAAAAAGAGCACTTTTGAGGTGTACTATATTACGAAACAGCGCTTTACAAGTTATATATTGTATTATATATGTTTTATCATATTACACTTTCGTTGTATAAAGAAAAAAAAAACTGGCGGAATTATTGCCATGTGGCCTGGCAAGTTTATTGCTTTTAGCTAACCATAAATATATTAAAGATATCTTAAGTAAAAACTGAACTAGAATCGAACCCGCATCCCCGGGGCTGGAAGACAGGCATTTTAGTTGAATTCTTAATAATTTAAATTTATTGTTTGTTGATTAATTGATAACATATTAATCAATTCTAATGTAATCATCGATACCTATCTTATATACATTTTATCAAGAACCACTGACGTTCACCATTCTCAATTTAGATCTTTATCATATTTCAATCGTCATTAATAATGCTAGTGTATCTAATATAGTACATGTTCAAATCATTGAATTCAATCAAAGACTTCTGAGAAAGGTACTAGAGAAAAGAAAAATATTAAAATTATTTAAATAAATTGCATTATTTGTCTTTTTTCCGCTTATTCAGTGACTGCGGATACGCTTGACCTGGAGCAGTTTTTGGACATACCATAATTCAAATATTTGTAATAATTATATGAAGAACACAAAGAATGTCCACCTTGTTTGCTTATTTAAATAAATTACATTTCTAATATATGAGTGTTATTTTCTCCCACTTAAGATCTTAAAATGCAATAATCGGAAGTTATTACATTTTAAACTTCAAATAATGCTTGGTTAAAATACACTTTCCTAAATATAAAATATGCATTTGCAAATACTTGTATTAGTAAACTGCCAAACACTTGTGACAGGCGGTGTTATTTTCGTTTGCGATTTTCTTTTTCTTGTGCAACTGGCATTATTGCCAAGATATACTATAAGAACCGTGTGGGACGTGCATTCTGAAAGCCGGTTAGTGAGACTGGTTTCACGTTGTTTTCCGGCCACATACTCGTACATACATATAATCCCGTCATGTCACTTGCGGGGTAGGCAGAGAGAACAGATCTCTAAACTTTTCTATCCAAGCGCACAACTTGACCTCCAAATTTATACATCTCGCCATGTACAACCTTCTATTATTCATACTTCTCACTTAAGTTTGTTTCAAAATCTTGTACCTTTGATCCAGCCATGTTTTTCTCGGTCTACATCTTCCACGCACACTTTGCACTTCTGACTTGTATACTTGATTAGCCATTGTTTCGTCATTCATTCTTTCTACATGTCCAAACCATCTTTATGATCCTTTTTTATTAAAAACATCCATTTTATACATACATTTATTTCTGATGTCTTCATTCAGCTTTCTTTTATATACTTCTGATGTCTTAACACTACAAATTTTCATTAGTGCACGCATTTCCACAGCATTAAACTCATTTTTATCCTTCTTCTGCCAAGTTTAAATTTCACTTTCATACGTCAAGGTGGGCACCAACGCACTATTATGGATTGTATTTTTTGCTACTTTTGATATTCCGCGATTGTTGGTTGTACATTACATTAAGTGCTCGTTTCTCAATCATTAATGCGGATGTGAATAGAAGAATACTATTTCACGAGTGAAGGCGATCATTTTAATTGTTATATCTGTGAAGAAATTGGTATGAGAATATTTTTTTTTAAATGAAGACATCTCTTTTTCTCTCTTTTTTCCCATTTAAATACGTGAAGTGAAATACACATTCTTCTTCATAATTCAACATCAATATTATATCGATATGTAAATATACAGATACTTAAAGAAAGCTCGACTTTTAGCATTAGTGGTTTGTGTAATTATCACTATATTGAGCAAGAAATTCCATTCGTGAACTCTTTTCTTTATTATGAATAGTGCTTCATAATAATTGTTTGCAATTCAAGTTATAATGGCCTTTGTTTTTGCATTCATGTGATGCAATGAATAATACGAGTATAAATAAATAAATTTCATTAAAAGTTGTATAAACTAAGTACCAAACTTATTAATTATTCAATATTTCATAATTTTTCCGACAAACACAAAATATTATTTCTCAATAGGACCTTTTCGTTACATGTACTCGCAAATTCTCAGAAATATGGTTTTCTTTTTGTATTATGTAGAAATACATTCAGAGAGCAAAATTTGTGGTTCGACTACACGTTTAAATTTGTGGCTCGACTACACGTTTAAAACAATGTGGTTTATTTTTTTGTGTGAATAGGAGAAAAACATTTTATCAGCTGAAATGCAATAACATAATACAAGTTATACTTTTATTAAATGTTTGCCATATGTGAAACTGAACAGGAATAATCGAGAAGCTCTTCTAGGTGACTCGGAATAGATAAGCTTTCAAGTTATAATATAACATAGTAAACATCAGTTTCCCGTGCCTTATTATAAGACTAGAAAAGATACATACGAGTACATACTATCATGCCATTTCCCTTTCGGGGTAGGCAGAGAGGATAGAGCGCCATACTGTTCTAACTCGACACACATCCTTAGCCTCTTCCACATCCATACACCTTCTCATACAACTCCTACGATTTCTTCGCATTTCTAAGTTTTCTTCTTTCGTAATATCATGGCTTCCTCTCACACGTCTTCTATTCACATTTGCACTGTATATCTGTTTTGTTAATCTCTCTTCATTCATTCTTTCTACATACCCAAACCATGTCAATGTACTCTTCTTCATCCTACTTAACACATCAACCTTAAGTTTACATTCAATCCTTATTACTTCATTCCGCATTATGTCATACATTGTCACTCCATGTATTTTTCTCAATGCACGCATCTCTATAGTATTTATTCGGCTCCTCTCAGTGTTTTTCCACGTCCACGCTTCACTCCCATACATCAAACTTGGCAACAAAATACTATTGTGGACTATCATCTTAGCAGATTTTGATACTGCCCGGTTCGAGTATATTTGTTTTAGTGACCCATTGACTTCGTTTCCTAACGCTACATGCCGGTCGTTATCCCTCTTAACTCTTCCAACATGGTTAATATTGGGCTAGTTAGTAAAAGATGAGGCAACAGTCTTTAAAACCTGCCCCATTTAATGGATATCTACCCAAATAATCATCAGACCCGGCGTTACCGGTGCCAAAAGTCTGGTTGATATTGAGCATATATTCGTCATTGGTATACCGGTTTTAATATACTTTGAGACATCAGTCCAACTGAGTTTATTTAGTGCCCTTTGTGAGTGGTCTTTTATAAATGAAAAAAAGCTGCCATGGGTGATAATATATTTTAGAAAAGTACTACGCAAGTCATCTACTTGTTGTTGAGAATTTTTCTATGGTTCTGTTAAGATATACCAATCTACTTTTCAAAATCGATTTTTAGTTTAACGGAAGAACGCCAAGAAGAAATAGTCCAAATATAAAATATTTAACTCGCTTTTACTTATAGCGCTTGCTATTCAACTGGAGCGAAACTGATGAAAGGAATCCATAGAAGTCTCACGACTCGTATTGATGAAGGGTGGGACATTAAAAATAGTTTTTATACGCATCATTTCTAGAGAGAAAATAAACGAGCCATCATAACCATTTCTTTAAAAAAAAATGTCATTTTGGGAAAAAATAAATCATTTGCAAATTTCTAAATCAGTCTGAGTTGTATTATACTCGTACGTGTATACTCGTAAACAATCACACGCTGTTACCTTTTTCAAAATATCGTTACCCCTGAACAGTATGTATAAAAGTTCCAAAAAATGTTGAAAAGCTCTAGATATTTATAAAATTTTTGACTTAACCAAAATTATGGCCCGAATTTAAAGTCCGCCTAAATCTCAATGATTTTTTTAAAGTTTAAATATTTAAAGTTAAAATTTGTCGTGGCTTCCTATAGCTCCATTTTTTCGTTGTCACGCTTTAAAGTTTGGAGTTTATTTGGTCCGAATCTGACGAAATTTTATGTTTAGAAATAAGTATTTAGTATTTCGGCCGGACTATGAATTCCCATTTTTTCACATCATATTTTAACTAAGGAACACGAAAATATAATATAATTTTTATGGCTTGTGGTAGCGTATGCGAGCAAAAAGGGAATAAAAAATCCAACCATTGTATTAATTGAATCAAGACATTGGTTGGATACGTAGGTATAATAAAAATGAGAAAGAATCAAGGACAATTGTCGAGAAGGTCAACAGCAAAATGTTTCAGGAGAAACACATCTTCGTTCGTCATGTAGGTACAACAGAAGATATATTATATGTAATAACTTTGTTTTGTAACCTTGACGCGTTTAATTCCATTAGTCCACTCAGACCACTTCCACTTCCATTTCCCTAACCCTGCTCTTTCTTCTTCGCGAAACCTTGTGCTTAATATGGTGCACATGACGAGCTCGACGTTTATTGGATTCGATAACAATCAGCAATACAAAATCACATGACTCACTTGACATTGGAGATTTGGGTTTAGAACAAATACAATGGGTTTAGAGAGCAATCGTGTGGACTATTATCACCTATTTATCGAGCGTCCTATTAAAAAACAATCGTTTATCGCACCGCTATGATTATTGATTGTTGACATATATTACCGTCATGTGACTGGAGACAAGCATACTGTTTTGCTCAAAGGAGGTAAATATTTTTTGTAGATAATGATAATTGTTTTTTACGAATGTTATTATGATTAATGGAAGATGTTATCTCAGACATTTTTTAATGCAATATTGATGTATAAAATATGCTATATTTTTCAAGGGTTTTGTTTGTGGATTTTGACTTATATTTTTTATGTAATGACACTCAGTTTCAAAACATATTTTTAATTATTCAATTTAATTATTCCAAGAAATTAATTTACTTTTGCAGACATTGAAACGCTGCAATATTGTAAATCGTTAAAACTCTATTGAAATAAATTTAAACTTAAAAAAAATATGCACACACTATGTGTATTTGTTTTCTTTACAATAAAATATGCACACACTATTTGTATTTGTATTCTTTACAATAAAATTATATGAGATAGTTAATCAATTAACACAAAAAAAGTAAACTTTGTACGAAAAAAATCTATTATATAAATATTTGAAGAAGCAAATATTTTATTCGTATGGTACCTACAATATACTATATTATAAATCCACATTGATAACGGGGACATATTGCATAGTATGGGCGGGAAATAACGTTATCCTCGGCCCAGTTAATCAAGTCTTCGGATCATGAACCACTGGAGTGGGTACGTTACTCGCGGTTCGTCGTAGGTGTAGGCAATACATCCGCACATGGATTATAATAATAACCTCGTCAGCGACTATTACCAAACTTTTAACTATACTAAAACCATTTTGTTTTTATTTTTATGGGGATGCCATCGGAAATCGAATCCGAAACTAACGAGTGAATTATATTCATTTTGATAATTAAGCCACGAAAGTCGTCTTGCTAAAATAGTGAGAGAAATATTTTCTGAAAATATTTTAAATCTTTTGTGCTATAAATATTCTTTGATTATGTATTGCATTACTATTTCGTTGTATACAATACAAATTGGCAGGTTTTTTAACATGTGTCAATCTCTTCCAACTAAACAATGATGTATAACAAAAGTATTCGGACCCGTAGCCCCCGGACTGGAAGACATGCGTTTTTTCAATGAATCCACGGAATTATATCCTTTCCATATATTGTATTTCCTCTTGCTCTTGCTCTGTTTTATTCTCTTAAGCACGATCACTCCAATTCTATTTTTCAATGTTTCTTGAGATGAATCAACGACATTATTTTTTTTAAATGAATCTAAGTTTTTTAATATTTTGTTGATTTAACATAGTTTGTAGCGAAACAATATAAAACCACATCCATTACATTTACCTCCATGCACCATAATGGATGTTGTGTGAGTCGACGTTCGTAGTCAGCGAGATAAAGAATTATTATAATCATTTGACATGATTATTATCGCATAATATTTATTCAATTAGTATTAGTTATCAATGACTCGCATGGAAAAGTTGGATAACAGTTGTTTCATTGTGTATATAAATTGACTATCAGTAACAAAACAATACAGTAAGGTCGTGGTAACACCCCACTTCACAAAGATTATACGTACCATATATATATGATGTTTATATACGAGTAGGTAGTCATCGATCATCGTATCTAATTGGTTCCTAAAAATGTGTGCAAAAGTGGAAGTATACGAAAGTAGAGCCTTATAAAAAACATGGAAAGATGTTATTTTTAGATATTTCACATTAGAAACATAGCTATACTATTCAAGAATGCAAAATATGATATAAACATAAAACTAGTTGCTGAGACGTATTATTAATAAAGTTAAGAAGGCGTATTAGTACTACCACGAAATGGCGTGCAGTTATTACTGGGATCGCACGGAAGACCGCAGTCATGCAGAATGTCGCCGGTTCGAAACTCCAGGTGAAATGACACGGACATTTTTTTCACCTAGTATTTGAAGGTATAAGAATACCTATGACTTCGGTCATATCTACTAGTTAAAGAGATTATATTTAAGAGGTATACTTTTTATCCTTTAAAAGTATTTTTATACAATACTAGCTGTACCCAGCCACGCGTTGCTGTGGCTCAGTCTGGTTAAATGTAAAAGAAAGAAAAGAGAAAGCACACGTTTCAATTGTGTTTAATTTCACAATGCGTATACAATATTTTTGATGTATTGTATACAATATTTTTGATGTCTTGTATACAATCTGGGTATACAATATTTTTGATGTCTTTCAGGCACTCTCAGTCTGTCGCGTTTATCACCGTGCTTGCAAATGATCGCGTCACTCCAAGAGATCAATTCACGATATCATTTGAATTCAAATCAAAGATCGATTGCACTGAAAAAGAAGAAAAATAGTTATAACAAAAACATATAAAATTGCGAAACATTAAAAAACGAACTCAATAATATTGTTAAGTTCGGATACATCTTTGTTCTTGCCGCCAACAATAGCTCACTTAGCTAATCGTGATTCTTATAATTGATTTGAATATAGGGAAATACTTTTTCAAACAATTCCTCTTTTAACGTCACTAAATTGCAGAAGTTCTATTACCGTCATTTACAACTGCATCTCGCAAATCAACGTATACTTCAGAGCGAAGCTTGGTCCGATTCAAACGGATGAATATCAAATTTTATCAACTTTAATATAGGCCTCGATTGTAATAAATAGCAAGTTATTTAGGTAAATACATCACATAAAACTAATAATAAATCTTGTTACAAATTAGCAAAAATGGGCAGTTCGTTAAAAATCTAATGTGACATTTGTTAAAAGTTAGTTGCATGAAACTTTTAATAATTCAAATGTATAAAACATACACAGATATATACCATTAATTCAAATGAAAATCAATAATAACAAAAATAACAAAAACCGGTTTAAAAAACCCGAATTGAAAGATATTTAATATTCGGAATTAAAATAAATTGAAATCTATATTGCGTGTGTTGCCGTTACATTCAACAGGGGGCGCTCTTATTATATTGTCTGTTTTATATACAACTGTTTATTAAATTTCACAATGCTTGTGGATAAACAATATTTTTTGTTAAAAAGCAATTCTTCTTTTGACGTCACTAAGTTGCAGAAGTTATGAGGCAATGAAATTCGTCCTGAGATCAGATCAACTGGTACCTTTCCATTCCCGATTTCCAGCAATTGATGTGAGAATATCTCAGCTGATCGATCGTTTTGCAACTGGACATGCATATTTGTAGTTAATTTCAACGTCTTTACGTGTCGCCACAAAGTAGAGTATTTCAGGCAAGCATTTATTTCATCCGCCGGTGTCGATCGAGGAATTACAGGTAATGTTTGCCTGAAATCTCCTGCAAGCAATATAAATGCGTTCCCAAATGGTCTGATGTTTCCACGCAAATCTCGCAATGATCGATCAAGAGCTTCGAGCGACTTTTTGTGTGCCATTGTGCATTCATCCCAAACAATAAGTTTGCATTTCTGCAATACTTTTCCCATGCCGGATGCTTTGGAAACGTTGCACGTGGGAGTTTCAATGAATCGCATGTTCAATGGCAATTTCAAAGCGGAATGAGCAGTTCTTCCACCTGGTAGAACTCTCGCAGCTATTCCTGACGACGCAAGAGCTAAGGCTATGCCATTTTGGGATCGAATTGCTGCCAGAATCAATCTAATTAGGAACGTTTTACCAGTTCCTCCTGGCGCATCTAAGAAGAAGATTTCTCCAACCCCTTTATTGACAGTCATTAGAAAGTCAGTATAATAAAAATTAGTAATTAAAACGTCAGTTGAGAGAAAACAATTTTTCGATTTATAAAAAAAATCAACAGCTTACCATTTTACAGTTGACAAATTTGCCCCAATACGATGTGCTGGGCTGAAAAAGCTAGGGTGTGAAAACATCTGGTGTCCCCGTGGCTGCGTTCGCCCTATATTGGTGGGGTGTATCTTGGCCGAAGGGATGCTATTAGATGAGCCCACACCTTTTGATAGCTTCTGTATATAATGTATTATCTGCAATTTATGTGTTTTAAAAGTGTTATTTAAATATAATCTGGACATACTATGCTGCTATCAATAAACCTATTATTTATTTATGTAACAACGTTCAGTAAGAAAAAAGAAAGTTAAAACATATAAAATTGTGAAACATTAAAAAAGGAACTGAGCAGCGTAAAAGTTTGTTTTAATTTTCATTCATACAATACATTAGAAAGTCAGTATAATAAAAATTTGTAATTAAAACGTCAGTTTAGAGAAAACAATTTTTCGATTTATAAAAAAAATCAACAGCTTACCATTTTACAGTTGACAAATTTGCCCCAATACGATGTGCTGGGCTGAAAAAGCTAGTGTGTGGGCTGCAAAACATCTGTTGTCCCCGTGGCTGGGTTCGCCCTATATCGGTGGGGTGTATCTTGGCCGAAGGAATGCTATTAGATGAGCCCAGACCTTTTGATAGCTTCTGTATATAATGTATTATCTGCAATTAATGTGTTTTAAAAGTGTTATTTAAATATAATCTCGAAATACTATGCTGCTATCAATAAACCTATTATTTATTTATTTATTTATGTAACAACGTTCAGTAAGAAAAAAGAAAGTTAAAACATATAAAATTGTGAAACATTAAAAAAAGAACTGAGCAGCGTAAAAGTTTGTTTTAATTTTCATTCATACAATACATTAGAAAGTCAGTATAATAAAAATTAGTAATTAAAACGTCAGTTTAGAGAAAACAATTTTTCGATTTATAAAAAAAATCAACAGCTTACCATTTTACAGTTGACAAATTTGCCCCAATACGATCTGCTGAGCTGAAAAAGCTAGGGTGTAGGCTGCAAAACATCTGGTGTCCCCGTGGCTGGGTTCGCCCTATATTGGTGGGGTGTATCTTGGCCGAAGGGATGCTATTAGATGAGCCCAGACTTTTTGATAGCTTCTATATATAATGTATTATCTGCAATTTATGTGTTTTAAAAGTGTTATTTAAATATAATCTGGACACACTATGCTGCTATCAATAAACCTATAATTTATTTATGTAACAACGTTCAGTAAAAAAAAAAAAAGTTAAAACATATAAAATTGTGAAACATTAAAAAATTAACTGAGCAGCGTAAAAGTTTGTTTTAATTTTCATTTTTTTTGCGATATTTCTACGGGTACTTCTTTCTAATGTACCACCAAATAATTTATTTATTTAATTAATGACATAAAAGTGTCTTTATATACAAATGAACATGTGACAGGTTATACAAGTACTTAAAATTATTGACAAATAATACAACTTTATCTTAAATTAACATGTGTACTTTTCTTTTTGAAAAAAGTTAGGTTAACTTTTGAAATATGAATCAATAATGAAAGTTTTTCATCAAATATAATTCTTAAGTCCATTATTTTTTAAACTTACAACTTACCACAACCACTCAAGTCAATTTTATGACAATATAACTATTTTTTATTATTTTTTATCAACTTTTTTATTAACGACGTAAGATCGCGTCACAACGATAATATAAAATGCGTCACAATGATAATATAAAGTTTGCTTCGTGTCTAGAATAAATATATTTACGAAAAAAAAACCTGTATTATTTATAAAATTTATAAAATATGTATTATATATAAAATTTATTATTTAATATTAAAGATAAAATTATTTTATATTTTATGTATATAGACTTATTTGAATAAAAATATTCATCACGAAATGTCAAAATAGAATATGGTCAACTGTCAAAATGTTTAGTTGATAAAATTTATTATTTATGAAATATGTATTAGTTATAAAATTTATGATTTAATATTAAACATAAAATTATTTTATATTTATAATATGTATATAGACTTTATAAATATTAATTACGAAACGTCAAATAGAATATGGTCAACTGTCAAAATGAGATTCGTCTTGTCCCCGACAGGTTCGCATAGATATTTCTTTTTGATTTAAAAAAAAATTTATATACACTGATATATATATATAAATAAAAATCAAAAAACATTTCCGTTGACGAATATAAACTTTACTCAAAATTTCAAAGCGATCGGTAGAGAACTTCCGGAGATTAGCTGCCTTCAATTAACGAACATTTACATTTTTATTTATATAGATAGATAGATAGATAGATTAGGCATTTATTTCAACTTGCAAGTAACGGGTGCCTCGTAAGTTATAGTATCTTTGATACGGGTATACGAGTATGTATGTATGTGACTTACTTATTTTAGCCGTACCCATTATTTATATACTTAATATATTTACCTACTATTATACCTCAATATTTACATGTGCCTATTCTTATACCTCGCTATTTACATGTATAACTATAATATATCATATATGTTTGACAAAACATATTGTGTACACATTCATGCATACTATCACGCCGTTTCTCTGTTGGGGTAGACAGGGTGGGGGGGGGGACGTCAGACTTTCCTATCGCAAAACACATATTTCACCTCCTCTAAATCAATACACCTTATCATACAGCTCCTACTATTTGTCTGACATTTTACATTTCCTTCTTTGAAAATATCATTCACAATACAACGATACTGTCTTTCTCTTCCACACATTTAATTCACATTTGGACTGTATATTTGTTTCGTCAGTCTTTCTATATTCATTATACATGCCCAAACCTCAGAATGCTCTTCTTCATCTTCCTTTATACATCAACCTTAAGATCACATTCATCCCTAATCACTTCATAGCATATTCTGTCATGCATTTGCACGCCGTATGTTATTATTTTTGTAATGTTTTTCTATTTATTCGACTCCTTTCAGCCTTTTTTCACGTCCAAGTTTCATTCCCACACATCAAAGTTGGTATTAAAATACTGTCATGACCTTCAAAATCTTAGCAGATTTTGATACTTTTCGGTGTATATATGTTTTAGTAACCCTTGACTGTTCACAACACGCCTTTCAGTATCCATCGTAACTCTTCATCATCATAGAAAATACTACCCAAATAGCAGAATTCATTAACACAAAAGTGTGGTATATTTGATAATTAACGAGTATTAATATTATACCATGTTTTTTACTTATCTTTTGACTATTATCTACTCAAATGATCTTTGAAATTTCCATCGTAATCCTGATTTGGTTTTAATTATTATATTTTTCTTTTGAATTGTACCTTTCAACATATCCAAATCGCTAATTCGAACATATTGAAGGGCGTGCCAGGGAGACAGTTATGTCTTCGGTCCCAGTAATTGAGCCTTCGGGCTTAGAGCCACTAGAGTAAGCGTGGAAATCGCTGTTTGTAATTACACGTGTTGACAACACTACCGTACGCAAAGAGGCAACAACAATAGCACATCTATTCTGCGTGTGTAAGTATTTAATCAGACGGGGACCCTTTTTTAAAATACTTAATTTGAAAAAAAAACAAACTGAATCCTTTTTTGTACAATATTTCATGCAGAAAAAAAATCAATAAGCTGTTAAACATTAGAACGTCACCTGCGCAATATTATCCCTGAAATATATTATATTATATTACACTTACACACAAGTTACAGCTGACTCTTTGAATGCGAAAAATGTAGAAAATCAAATATTTTGAAGTATGTTTTTAAGCCTGACTCCACTAAAACAAACAATGACGGTAAAAGTAAACTAGTTATATTTATCAAGAGTGCTGGTGTATGCCGATGATCAGTATAAATGCATAGGATTTTGTTCATGGTAAATGATAATGTATTTTTTTATATCTAACGGTATCTTGGGATTGTAGAAAAAAAAAAGAAAAATCATTTACGTCGATGTTAATTGTGACATTGTGAGCTTTGTTTTTCTTTCTGATTATAATAAATATGTGAAAATATAAATAACAGTTTATATGCTTAAAAGACCGAATCCACATTTCACATGTTCAAATATAATTGATTATTACGCCGTTTTGTGTGGGTTTGTATAAAACAAAAAAAAATGAAGAGGAAATTTTAATGCGAAATACTCATTTGAATGGCTTGATATTTTTATCATAATGACTTCAGGTATGTTCCATCGAAGTTACTAATAAATAAAGAAATGTGCGCTGTAGATTGGTCCCTTTTTACATGAATATATTACGTCTATAGGGAAGGCTAATTTGATCAATGCCGTGTTTGCTGTCTTGTTAAAAATGTATATCGTTTTATGTATATATTCATACAAAATTTATAAATATAATGAGATTCCGTGTAGGGGTGGTCAGATGCAAGGTGAACAAGCAGAGATGTGGTTTGTCGAACGAAAGTAGCACTTAATGTAATTGTAGGTAGGGCTATTATACAGAACTCACAAAACACGCTAATTTGTCCGAACATCGAAACCATGCGTTCGGGGCAGACATGCTAGATGCGAACGGCAGAGCGATCTATGTTGCCTTCTATTGAAAACATGTGGCAAAATTAATAATTGATGAACCGGACATGGAAATGAATACATGGACTATGATATTTATATGTGCTCCTAGATAAGCCGTCGCACTAGAATCTTACTGGACTATACTTGAAAAGACCTTTAGTTTTAACTTAATTTCATATTTTTAAAACCATACAAAACGATGCATATACGTGTATAGTACATACTAAGGCCTTTGTTGATGTACCTTAATGATGCATAAGTCGATATTATTCTATGTTTGACATATATACTTCATCAAAATACTTTCTGTACAAATAAAACATCTGAATAATTGTCATAATAAAATAGGATACGTTAGGTGAAATGAAAAGTACCATACATGGATATTACTAGTTAATATATTATTTTAGTTAATAAATTAAACGAGATAAGAATTGAGATAATGCAATTTTATGTATGCAAGTATATGCCACGGTTTTAGAAACCAAATAATAATATGCTTTAGTGCAACCGTATCAAATGACATAATAATTGAACAAACAAGAGTTAAACTCACGAGATTTTATGAGTTTGCCTGTCTATAGCGGATGCAGTACCACTTGAAATCAATTAACTATGTTCATTGTCCTGAAATCAGACCATTAGCACAACACATTTGAGCAGACTGAAACATTCTGGAACATCTCTCTCTCTCTTTTACTCCTTTTCCGAGGAGATCTTTCGATTTTTTAACCATTATAGAAGGCACATAATTTGTAGTTCGTCTGTATGTGTCTATTATAATACTGCGCACAAAGGTGTTTGAATTGCTAACTCAACGCATGTTGGATTGTCGAGACAACGAATCATTTTAAACAGATTGGAATTTTTTTTGGGAGCCATTGAGAATTAAAAATAAAGCTTCAGATTGAAGACAAATGTTTTACATTTTCGTTGTTACAACCTGGCGAATTTTCAACATGTGGTAATCTATTTCAACTAACCAAAAATATGTCAAACAGCCATTAAGTGAAAACCAGATCTGATAGAAAACCCTTCTTAAAGTAAATTGGTTTCAAACGGAAATCGTACCAGTAAACCAAGGGTTGAAAATAGGCGTCTTACCTTCTAGGCTACGGATGTCATCAGCAAGACATTACCATATGCCCACTTTATACATACCATATAGCCAAAAGCAGGGCATAACTATATCAAACCCAATCTGTTGAAACGGTATAAAAATATATGATTTTCCGTGCGTCGCTTTAATACATAATGCACGAGTATGATTGGCAGTTAATAAAACAAAAATATGATATATGTGTATCTCGAACTTGACTGTTCCATATCTACGTGTGATATATAGTACAATAGTTTTAATAAAAAATACATTTTTAATGTAATTTATTTTGTTACAGAAACTATGTGTATGCCACCTTAGTACAAAAGAGTTTTTAGAAAAGGACAAAGGTACGTTAGTATAATATTATGTTATATAATATATACTCGTAGTTTACTATTGACTTATATTTAGGCGATATTGGTGTTCAAAATCTAGTATGTTAAATATAATAGTAAAATCAAAGAAAGGTTATTTTATTCCATTCTTTTATAAACATACTTCGTTTTATTACACATGCATTCATACCATCACGTCGTTTCCCTGCTGGAGTAGGCAGATAGAACAGAGCGCCATATTTTCCTATCTTGACATATATTTCGCCTCTTCCACATCCATACATCTTCTCAAACAGCTCCTACGATTTATCTTACTTATATTTCTTTCTTTCAAAATATCGTTCACTTGATCCAACCATGCTTTCCTTGGTATTCCTCTACCACGCCTTCCAATCACAGTGACACTTTATACTAGTTTGTTAGTCTTACTTAATTTATTCGTTCTACATGCTCAAACACCCTCAGTGCTCTAGTTCATCTTACTCAACACATCAGTCTTAAGTTAACATTACTTATCACTTATTTCTCTATTCTATCTATCATACATTGCCATTTCATGTGTTCTAAATACACGAATTTTCCATAATTTATTCGACTCCTTTCAGTGTTTTTCCACGTCTACTTTTCACTTCCATACATCGAAGTTGGTATTAAAAGACTGTTGTGGACTATCATCTCAGCAGATTTTGATACTGTTTGGTTCGAGCATATATGTTTTAGTGCCTCGTTGACTTTGTTTCTTATCTCTACATGCACATCCCTCCAAACTCTTCCATCATCTGAGAAAATACTACCAAATAGCAGAATTTCTCAACTTGTTTCAAACTTTCATTGTTCACCTATGTACCGTATCACTATGTCTTTGGATTTTGGACTTTGGAACATTTATTCTCAGATCTTTTTCTTTACATCTGTCAGACAATTTACTTACCTATCCTCATTTTCCGCTGTCAGACAATTTACTTACCTATCCTCATTTTCCGCTTAAACTACCATGCCATTCCACTATATTCCCATTCGATAGTTTTATGCCACCCATAGACCTCTACAATTCCTTCATACATAAATCTATGTGATATGTAACAACCAGGGTAACATAGCACATTCTTGCTTTATTCCTTTTGAAATATTAAACCGCTCAGTCAAAGAACCGTTCACTCTAATACATCGTTCTACTTTCAGCATGTAATGACGCTATACCACGTATTATTTACATTCAACGCCATATTAATTTCACATATTCCATAGCTTGCCACTTATTACGCGATGATGAGCGGCAAGGTACGGTAATTCATTTCTTTGTGATTTGAAAATATTGTTGTAAAAATTTACCTTTTTCGCTTCAACCAATTATTATTTCTATTGTAAATACAATGAATTAGTTTTAATGGGTGGCAGGTTTTGCAATTCATTTACAAATTGGTTAAAAATCAATATACGACTAGAACCAATATTTTGTCCCCCATGCTATACTCATTTTTTCGTTTTAGTAATATCTATTGTGGCTCTATCATGAGTTACTTCTGATTTACTATAATAAGCTTCTACTATGTGTTTTCTTACTTCTAATGGCGTTCTACTCGTAGCATTTGCTGATGAATTTATGTCTCTTTTGATGCTCACAGTTTTCTTCTCAGCGATCCAGATCCCCAAATCTTAATAGGTCCTTAAATCGCTGACTGGGCCTCCCCATACGTCTGTTACGACAGGGTTTTGTCTTGTATATTGCGTTTATAGCTCTTCCATCCTATGTGCGACAAACATGTCCAATTACGCCAATCGACTGGCCTTTACACGGCTTGTTTTGAGGGTTTTCTGCGTCAGAATCCTTTTAGCTTGGTTAGATATATATCTCTGTTTATTAAGTACTTGAAAAAAATGTAGAAATGATAAGTAACGGATGAAGGTGTGTTTTGCTTCAGAAGAGAAAATGGCTGATGATATTATTAAGTTTATTTAAATTGTATCCTTATTTGCATATCAAACCCGAATCAAATTAATTTTGAAAATATTTATTATTGTGTATGTTGAACTATCCACAGAAAGAACAAGATTCAACTCATTTATTATACCTGAAAAAAAATACGAGCTCCTGTTATAATGTTTGGAATGTGAACGTTTAAAAATATAATTTTTGAAATAATATTAATCTATATTATTCTTATTTTTCTTCGTTATTATTCTTATTTTGCTTCAGAGAAAAAAATATTAATTTATTGTCATGCTTTTGCTCATCGTTGTATTAAAAATCGTTTTATCGTAATTGTCTTCGATTGACATATCAAGTGTTATCAATACACTCAATGGAGCATCACGTGAACTATCTTTTATTTATTCACTAAGAGATTATATTCGTATACGTGTATTATGAAATGATTCCAAAAAAAGGTATACAAATCCTAATCCGTTGTGCCCTCGCGACTGGACGTCTTGATCAATAATGAAACTGACTACAGCTCTGGTGCCAAGTTTCTCCACTCCTGGCGATCTTCTGCTTCTGCAATATCGCCCCATCATAGCCTTCACTTGCTTGCTTCATCGGCTCAGCAATCTGCTTCTGCTATTCTTTCCTGGAACACAGTCTATACCATATGCATTAATCTTTCGAAGGTATCTGGGTCTTGCCTAGCAATGTGTCCAAATAAACTTAATACGCGCTGAAAGTAGATTGGAATTTTTGCGTCTAACTTTTGTAAGATGGGGTAGTTTCTATTTAAAAAAAAAACAACGGTTTTTATGCTTTTTTCTAGAATACTTGAGTTTTCGAACGAGATAAGTAGATATAATAATAAAAAATATATATTGAAGGTTTTGAGGAGTCATTTCAATCCTTAACACTAATATTTCATACACGAGTTGTTTTGTCTAATGTCTTATTTTGTGTAGATGGCTATTTTTGACGGTTTAATACCCATTTATTTGGTTCTCTTGTGAATAAAATTTTACAGGTATTTTACTTAAAATACTCGTCATTTCAAATATTCTTTTTTTTGTATTTATACCATTGTATTACATGTCCGTTGTGTACAGTACAACCTTGTGGGTTTATTTACATGGCAATCTCTTCCAACTTTCCTGAAATATGTTAAAGGTGCCTTCAGTGAAAATTAGTCTAGAATCACATTAAAATAAAATAGGTTCCAACGGGAATCCAATGCAACATAGAAGTCTTTCTAACTAAACGACGAAAGTCATTTTTTCATGGTCGCCAGAGATTATTGATAGTTTTTTTAACATACCATGTCGAGTTGTCCAGGTTTTAACATGGGACCTATCAATAGTTTTATTGTGAGCATTGATACGAGAAGAATTGGAGTGTCATAATTTCATTAAATAAGAAACTTAATATGGACATAATGATTTCCTGCATTACATATATGTTGATGCTGTGATAATCGTGCACAGGGGATTTACCTGATTTTTGTTTGATAGCTATGATAGATGCACTTCATTTGATATTCATACTTACTATCGTGCGATATCAATGTGTGGTTAACAAGCACATCACTTCGATCCGAACACTTCAACTATCTCAGCAGTGTTGGACATTACATCCACTTAATCTGTAATAGTTACACTCGGATTTAAAATCTTACTGCCTTTCCTCCGAAATTGCTTACATTTTTTCGTGAATATGTAGGTTGCAATAACACTTACCATATAGATATTCTTTATTGACACCGTTTCAAAGCTTTTTTAAATAATTTTTGGTCACTTTTTCCAATGCTAGACCATCGCTATTTCTGCCATATTTTATCCATGACTTCAGAGCGTGTTTTGAAATATTATACTTCATATTTACGTCCTCATCTTACCCTCGTATCTGTCTATATTTTTGAGATTGCTTATACTTCCTCTCTATTCTGAAGGTAAAACGGACCACACCTCAGAACACTCCAACTACTCGTATGTCATCATGTTTTCGGTCTATTCGATATACATATATGCACTGGATCATCCCTATTTCAAGTTCATGAAATTTACGATTGACATAAAATTTACGATTGACAGTATGAAGCATTCATTGAAACCATGGAGTATTTAATTTTGCTTCTATTATTTGATCTCCAATGTGTCTCGTCCGGTAGACATGAACTTTCTATGATTTCAGAATGTAACGTAGTCAACTTTTAATCAGAAAAAAAGGTTTACTCCTTAAGCTTTAGACGAGATTTATGGACCTGTTTGTACATACACTAATTGTAGGAGAAATAGCGACTTCTTGTTGATTGAAAAACTTTCGTTAAATGCCCCTTACAATTATTTACGCCATCTTGGATTTAGATTGTTTTCGGTGCCGTATTCATGAACTAAGTTATTAGCAGCGTCCCCACTTGCACACGGAATGACTGTTTTGAATAAATTTTTCAATACTTCTATATCTCTGTGGATAAAATTAAGATTGAGCTTTTTAACAAATTTTGTAGACATGACTGATCCACTTCACAGAGAAACAACAGTTTCGTTGTTCGTGTTGTTCTTCTTTTCAGACTTTATTATTTTTTTTTCTTGTACTGTGCATTATATTATATTTGATGTTATTGGATTAAACCTACATTAAATTTAAAATAAAAATCAAGTCACAATATATTTTTGTGCATTACAATTATATCCGTAGTCAAAACAAAACGTGGACAGTTCTCTTAAAAAAAATTAACCTAAATGAGTGTTAAAACGGTTGATTCTGATTACTCTGTTGTACGTATTAACTTCTGCACGATATAAATTTTCAACAGGTATTTTGCGAAATTGACCCTATTATCCTCTGTGACAGGTTGGCATATAAATGGTAAATATATAAACACTATTGTTATCCGTTTTTTATAAACGCTTGCTCTGGCAGTCATCTGTAGCTGTTCCGAAAGAGTTCCTTCACAAAATTATCGTAGTAGTGCTGGACTTATTCCAAGTTATTACCACTAATTTGAATTGCTGCAGTATGTGTAACATAGGTGCAAATTTATTTATAATTAATTTGGTCTTTCATTTGTTAATTTTATGACCTACTGCTTTGCTCTTGCTGGCTAATTTGTAGTCGGTTTCTGTAATCCTATTGGGGTATTAGTAAAAATTACATGTCATCTGCGAATCTGATGTATTCTCCATTGATGTAACATATATTTCCTTGTCCTCCCATAGCAAGTTTTGAAAATATCTTCAGCGCAGAATTAAATACAATAATTTAGGTGCGATATCTCCTTGGCAGAACCCTTTCTTCAATGGTATATTTTCCGAATTCTTATGAAGATTAATACTTGCTGGAATATTATTGTATATGTTATTGAAACTTTTTACATGTATTAATATATTATTTCCACGGTTATCAAAGAGCCATCAAAACAAACAAATGCTGAAATTATTGAAACAAACTACCACGATTATGACAATTTTCACCTTTATATCCCTGTAAATTAACACCTCGCTCGCACTAGCGATAAATTAGCACCCCTGACAAACAAGTTATTGATTCATGTCATTTGGTCGGTAGGTGATCGACAAATATTGTGGCCAGCCTTGGACGTCACTTACGTCAGTGTTTATCAAACTTATTGATTTTAGAGAATTGAATGAAAGTTATAGAATTATCAGAAAATTATATAAGGTATTTAATATCGTTCACCTTCATAACATTATGTACAGAAACTTGCGTGTTTTCATTGATATCTTCTATATTATAGAATATGCCATCCGTAAAATGAATTCATAGTGATTTCATTGACTTTCACTGACATTGCGCATATTGTTTTCCTTATAATGTCGAAGGCACTGAATGATTTCCTCCCAGAAATCAATCACCTGGACAGCTGACAGGTGTTCTATGAATTAAGTCCTTTTTGGTGCAAAAAACCTGGTTCCTCGAATACTGTAGCAAATGCCGTATGGATTGCTCCTCATCGTAGACACAGAATCGATCTATCCCGCTACATTCCCCATTTTTGGTATGTTGTCTTTGGTTGTCCCGATTCCTCTTTGGAACCAGTTAAGAGATTTCCAGGTCATTCAGGGTAGTCCAGAGCCAAGTGGTAATGCCTCTACAGGTAAAATCTAACCGCTGGGGGTCGATGTTTCAGAGTGGTTGATCCAGAGGCTTAGTGGCCTCAATGAATCTGTGCCTGGATATCAAACTAGGGCCCGGGGGCTGGTGGTTATGCAAAGGATGTCTGGGATCATCCAGTCGGTTTGATCTCTCAGCACTGCATCTATTGACTTTCCTGATTTTAGGAGGTGATACACCAAATGTATGTATATAATGCGGCTGGTTTATTCATGTCTCATTCAGGGCTACACTCACTACAGCAATTATTAAGTACATAATATTTGAATTATTAAAAATATGATCTGGTGACAGGTAAAAAACAGGTTTTTATAATATTTTAGCTCCTTTACATAACTTCTAAAGGTATGTAGATATTGGGGCAACAAATAGCGCCAAAATGATTCAATCACTGAACCAATTTCTTTGTCGATCTTCTTGGCACTTACCATCGGAACCTTATTTTAATTTGTCGAGAGTTTGTAAAGAAAATTGTGATTTCATCTTATGCATAGGTTGACAATTTTTATCGATCACAATTAATTAAGCACCGCCAGCCGTAATAGTTGATGGCACTTTGTTTAAAGTCATTGATTTACGTCACTTATGTGCCGAAAGTGTCGATCAAAACAAAACACGCTGCCAGTGCGTCTCTATGGAATGAGTGAAGTTTACTTTCATTGTGCTGTAAGGTTGTACGGAAGTGCGACACTGTCCTGTTCCGTCGATGCGGGTGTTTTGTTTACCGACAGTTGAGGATGAATGACTCATTCAAGAGCTCGTTGAACGGATTTGAACAGGGTTGCCACTATTTAAAAAAGTGTAAGTGCTGGTGACAGGATATCTAGATAAAATTATATAAAACGCAGCTCGATTGAGAGAAGGTTATAAAATATTTACACCTTTTAATAGGGTTTCTCTTAAATAAAAATAAAATCGTTTCCATTGCCTTAACGTGTATACTTATATATTTACATACTATTTTGCTACCAATAAACCTATTATTATTTGATAGTATGGATTGGTTTTAAAAAATTCTACTAAAAATATAATGTTTTTTTATAGAAAATTCACTCTATTTAATAAGCAAATAAATTGAATATTAGAAATATAATTTCAAGTATTTTGTATGCTCATTTCAATACGCATTTAGTGCCAGCCCTGTCGATAAGTGTCACATGCGAACTAACCTGTCGCAAGCCTACAGTAAGTACTGTCAGTAGATGTTATACCATTGAAGCTATTGGGTCGTCTACTCTCAGCCCTAGTCCGGCCGACACTGCATCCGATGTTGATATCAATTTTGGCTTCTAGTTCGTGACACTCTATTTGCATATCAATTTGCCGTCGACTGGCACGATTGCTCGGTTTATAAGTGGTTGCTAACGATTCGCGTGTGTGCCATTCAATTAAACGCCAAAAATTGGGAAGCCTTATATGCGCTAATCATTTCGGTTAATATTCCCGTGTAAAACTCGTTTGTGTGTGCTGTTTTACTGTGCCTGTTTGTGTTTCGAATTGATTTCGTATCAGCGATTACAAAAAGGTACATATTAATTTTTTACCTCATTTCTTTTTAATTTATCTCTGTGATAAACCGCATTTGTTTCTAGTTTTGGTGATTCGTATTATTTGTTTTCTGATAAATACTTTATACTTAGTTAATTTTATGAATAATTCTACAAATAATGAATTATATAAGCCATGCTTTTTTGTGGATGCAAATATAATCCTCTTTAGAATTAAATGCTTGACGGAGTTGTCGGCGTGTTGAGTTGATTGTCAGGGTGATGTCCAAAACATTACTGAATATATAAAATCGGTCGTTTTTTTCGAAATTGCCCTGAGGATGAAGGCTGCTTCATCTACGAAACATCAAGTCTTCTGAACTCAGCAACAACTCCGAAAAATGTTTTAAACTGTTTGGTTTCCGTACAAAAATAGTTTTTTTTTAAAGAATTCTAGTATGGTTTTCACTTAAGGTATTTTGAGTATATTTTTGGTTGGTTAAAAGAAATTGCCACATGACAAAAACCCACCAGATTATACTGTATGCAACGAAATTGTAAAACAACACAATACACTTTATTTAACATGAGTTGAATGTAGAAAACTAATCAATTATTTTATTGGTAATCAGTACATTATGTACCGTTGACCTTGTTCCTTGCTGCAACACGCCTTTCAACGTCTTTTTCTATTTGACCATCTCTCGAAAATATGTTTCCCAGATTCCTCAACGTGCTTTATTCCTCAACAACATGTGATCACTCTCACGTGATTTTTCTTTTCCTATTAGTTAATAATTTATTCTATGAAGTTAAACAACATGTATCTTAGTTTTTTACTATGTGTTCTTAAAACGTATTTTATAATTTAATAGGTTATTGGAATCGAACCTTGGAACCCAGAATGCTTAGGGAACACGATAACTATTAGACAAACGGCACTAATTGTGTTTGTAATCAAGTTCAACATGAGGTTTAGTAACTTTTATCGTTAAAAAATCTGTCGTGGTATACTTCACTTTAAAGAAATTTTTCTTGATATATTGTGTCGTATCACATTTTCGCTGTATACATTACAATCTGACTTGTTTATTTTCATCTGACTATCTCTTCCAATCAACCTTAAATATGTTAACCGAGGCCTTAAGTGAAAAAATGACAAATCTCTTTTTTTTAAACTGGATAAAAACGTATAACACCCACAACCCCAGAGTTGAGATATAGGCATCTTATTTACTAAGGCGTCGTCATAGTTTGTAATCATGCAAATTTATCGATTTCGTCCTAGAATAATTAGTTTAAATTGTAACCAAACTTGACCGAAACTTCCCTTAAAATTTCGTGTCAAGAAGAGCAGTTTTTCTGTCCCGTTTTCGGTTTTTTGTAAAAAAAAATCTACTAAGAAATCAATGAATACAGTAAATATTGCGTCTCGAATTTAAAAATTAAAAAGTTGAATAGAAGGGTTGGCAAATATAATATTTATACGAGTACATGTCCTCATTTTCCCAATATATATTTTATAACGTAGATAAAAAGAATAATCAAACCAAGATTTTTACTTAAATATAGCATTTTAAGGCCCAAAATCATACTCTGACCTTATAAATCATACTATGAACACTTCATACTTTATCATAACTTTTCACTGAATTTTTTTTTAATTAAATTTAACGTATAAATTAGCTTGCTAAAATAAGGAGTAACGTCGATTAATTACTTCACGTTTAAGTTTAGATTGTATGAGGTTCCGAATACGAATCACGATATTTTAAGGTTAGAAATTAGTATTCCTGCTTATTACTTCGGTTCGATTTCGAGTCTTTGTGTTAAATATAAAATTTAATATAAAATGTATTCAAATAAATTACTTACAACAATTGTTATACATATAACAATAGTGTTTTTTTCTTCTGAAATGCGTTTGAATCCATTTGTATCCCACCAGCTTACCAGATCATTTACTATTGTTTTGCCCGCCAATCATTGTTTGACCAACTAATAGGTATGGCCTTTGAGAATTTGCTTTCTTTAGAAAAATAACCATAATTACTTCGTTATTTTAGAAATTTAAGGCTAAACACAAAAGAAGCTAGAAATACTCTCGGACTATTGAATAATGGGCTTACTCACTCAGGTTATTTGGAAATGCTTAGACTATACCTGCATTTCATAATGGCTTGAGGTGCATTTATTATAGGGACGTAATTATGCCAAAATAGCATAACCCACATTTTACCTGTTCTGAGATAATTGAGGAATATCTCGCGGTTTTGCATTGTCTTGTATGGAACAACGTTTTTTGAAGAGGGGATTTAACTATGAAAAACCTATTTAACTAGCTTGATCTTTTTGCACATATTGGCTTGAGGTATGCTTATTTCATATTTAATTTTTTTTAATGTGTATTGTATAACACTTTTGTTGTATATAGTACAGTATGGCGTGTATATTGCCATGTGGCAAACTCTTCTAATCAACCAGGAAGATGTTAAAGATACGTCAAGTGAAAATCAGTTTAGAACCTTTTAAAAAATAAATTGGGTTCCAGCGGGATTGGAAGACAGGCGTCTTATCAACTAGGCCACGGAGATCTTTATGTATGTTCGTTTTGTATAATTACTTTCATAGGAAAAAAAACGCTCAATTATCCGTGAGTTGGATTAACCGTGATGCAATATTTTTTTAATAATCCCGAAAAATATTTTTCCACCCATGTACACTCATCTTGCATTTCAACTTTTAAAATGTTTAACTAAATAAAAACTTTATTAGGATTAACCGCATTTTACAATTATCTGGACTTGAGTGTCCCTTAATTATCATAGATAATCGACGCTCTTACTGTACTGCCATGATTATAATTTTTGTTTTATTTAGTTTTAAAAAAAGAAAAAAGTGAAATGACCAGTACGACGGTTTTTAGTACGTATTTCAGTACGACGATTATTAATTTAAGTTTGAATTAAGTGTTTTAGTTTAACACTTTAAGCGAGATTCTTATATTTAACTAAATCAACATATTTTATTTCAATTATTATTCATGGGTATTGCCTGCCTTAGGTGTATAGGTACTAAATATGCAATAGCCTCGAGCTGAATAAGAAATTTGATCTGAAATATCCAATTTATTACTTTATTATCATATGGAATCAATCAACAAAATAATTTGTTTATAAACGAAAGTAGAACAAAATCCTACGAATTTATTCAATTATGGTAGTTTTATGGGAAAAAATATTCAATGCAATTAAAAAATGTTTTATGGTTCAGCAAAAAAATATTCAGTGTTGTTCACATAAGGGATTGAGAACCATTTTATCAAATTGCTAATTAAACAAAATATGAAATTTTATAATTTATCTTTTGTTATTTGATATGGAAAACAAGATGTCTTAACAAGTATTAACATAATAGATCCACAGTTTATGTGTTAGTCATAATTAGTAGGACTTAAAGACATCGATTTTGATTGTGTAATATTTTATGTATATCACTTTTGTTCTATACAATACAACCTGACGGATTTATTTTTTTGTGGCGACCTCTTGCAACCAAACTAGAAATAATTTCAAGATGCCTGAAAATCAGTCTGGAAACATTTTTTTAAATAATGCTACGGGATAAAAGACGTGCGTCTTACTAACCAAGAGATGATAATTCAGTTTTGAAATAACGTAAGCCTATAAAGTCTATTAAAAAAAACACGAAAATGAGGCTGATCCAAACACTGATGTAATATTTTTGTATAGTGTTGAAACTTGAACCTTGGAAGAATCGGAAAGACGATGGATCGATGCCTTTGAAATGTGGTGTTGGTGCGGAATTTTCCGGATACCATGGACAGCCGTAAGAACAAATGTATCCATCTTAGCCGGGCTCAAAATAAAGGATCGCCTCTCGTTATTGTGTATGCGACGTATCCTGCAGTACTTCGGCCACATCATGAGAAGAGAACCGAATATCCTGGATAAACTTGTGGGAAGCGTCGAAGGAACGAGATCTCGAAGAAGACTTCGAACCATCTGAAGTTACCTGATTAGGACTGCTACGAGATCTTCTGGGACAGGTCCAGATGGAAGAAGACCATTAAAAGGGTCATCGACGGCTGCCGTCATTCTCAGACATGAGGGACAGGACAACGGAATAAAGTCTATTAAGCTTATTTTGTTGGTAATTGACGTGCAAATGTTAAAAACGAGATTCATAAAACTTTACTATTACTTATGTGCCTATAAATTTATCTTCGAATTATAATATATACCAACATATTTTAAATATTCTTTAAAGGTTAAAAAATCTCACGTATAATGCCTGATATAAAACATATTTATTACAAGTCTTTGATAAAGTTTAGATAAGATTGATTTTTTCAAAAGTGTCATTTTCGACATTCAATAGATTGCAAATCAGCCTGTTTATTTTTATAGATAATAACTGATAAAACATATATTTACTCATATAGCAAATATATTTTATTTACTAAATTGACGCAAATGTTTTTGATTATACCATAGATGCGCATCGTTCACTATTCTATTTTATCTTTTATGTTTAAAAAAGTTATGGTGCCCTTTAAAAAAATACTGATGTCACAAATTCCAAATTAAAGGTTTACATAAGTATACAGATAAAATATTTATTACCAATTGTTTGTTAGTTCGATTAGTACACACACATATTTGATTAAGCATTCCCATGGGTCAGGTTCGTGAAATTATGGGAGCGATTTTTTTTAAAAGTAGTTTTTAATGTATGTGGCTTAGGGTAAAATACAACCAGAGTTTGGATTTCATATGTCTATGTTTCGCGATGGAACTAAGCCAAACATTGACCCAGTCTTCTCATAGACCTTCGAAAAGGAGTAACTTTATGTATGCGCGTATGCACGTATACACGTATGGACGTATGCACTTATACACGTATGCATTTATGCACGTTTGCACATGTGCCCGTATGCAAGTATGCAAGTGTCTAAAAAATACTAGAAAGACGTACTTTATGTAAGCAGTTACCACCGGCGATAAGTGTAAATTCTCGTATTTGCAGAACTTCACTTACGTTAGTTCGATACGTTTCTAAACTTTGTGTATATCATGCAACAATCGAGTGTTTTTTTGTTGCGAAAAATTATGGGAAATATTTTCAGCCTTTATTTATAAATATATCTTTCACATTGTCGATAAATATCCCCGATGTCTTTTCGTAGTATCTCTGGTCTTCAGCCTTATACACGTTTTGTTTAACATTTTAATCAACCTTACTTTCAGTTTCTGTCCCACCACGTCCTTTTCAATAATTTGAGTATTATTTTTTTACGATAAAGTTTTTATAGTATTTTTATCTACGTTATTATACGTAAACAATAACCTAATGTTTTTTAACCAGAAAGTTTCCATGCCAGAAATCACAAGCTGCTTCACAGTGTTGTGGCTGAGAGCCTAACTGTGGAACTATTGATAAATACAGCAAAAACTAGAATAATGCAACCGAATCTAGCAGTCGATCACTCTTCCGCAGGATTTGGAAGTGATCCATGAATTTTTGTATCTTGCTTATATCATCATTGCCACGGGAGGATGAATACTGAGATCAAAAATATTATTGGTATTGCTAAAAGAGCAATGTTACCTTTACAGGAAGATTTGAATGAATCGGGAGGTAACCATGCACGCAGAGATACGTCTTGTAAGATCCCTGGTCTTTTCTATATTATTGTGCGGATCAGACACATGGACGCTCAATGACAGGCAGAGGATTGATGCGTTTGAAATCTGGTGCTGGCGAAAATGCTCAAGATAACCTAGTTTCGGTATCGGTGAACGACTGTCTGCGTTTTTTCTTAGAAAGTTTCTCAATGGTGGTTCGACGGAGATATGGTCAGGATTCTGGTGATTGCTGAAATTGAAGGTCGTCGGAGAGAAAGGAAGATTTTCTATCTGATGGATAGAACAAGTGAATATATTGCCACATGTCTACCATCGCCGAATGCTCTTCATTCAGCAAAATACCGTGAAACATAGTCATTTAAGAAGTTGGAAAAGTCATTCATGAAGTTGACCATAGAACATCTTAAGTGGGCCACGATCCTCAGCGTTGAGGTGCGAACGAATAATGTTTTAAACGTTTATTTTTAATAGAACGTTGATCGAAAGTGAGCGACTTACTGACTTACATAGGTTTTAAGTTAGAATTTAAACGCACACTTTCTTCGTTATTGAAAGTGAAATAATTTCTTATGCTGAAATTACCTCCTTCACTTTCTATTGAGAATTCCAAGATACGAGTATTTCGTGTGTTGTTTCACAAAACAAAATAAATAAGTATAATTTAATAGACTTAACTATTGTATTATATACAACAGTAAGTATGATTGTTAATTTTGATGAAATTAATGGCATCCTATGTACACATTCGTAATATTTTTAGGTTTTTCCAACAAATTTCAATAAATTCTATACGTTATTTAATGAAATTGGAAAAAGCGTTCATTGAAAGTTCTCACACGAATTTAATTAACCATAATACTACCTTGATCAAAAAGTTTTAGGACCGGCCACCGTGTGGCGCTGTCAGTCACCCGATTGGAATTCTTTTTTCAGTTCCCTCCAAATTTCAGCGTCATAGCTTGACATTTGTAAAAGTTACGCTGTACTGAGTACATCTACCTTTGTGCGTGTTTCCGATTTTTTACAAGTTTGAAAATGACATCAACTGTGCATCGACGAGTTTGCATTAAATTTTGTGTGAAAAACGGATTGAACGGTCCGCAGACCTTGGAAATGTTGGAGAAGTGTTTTTCGGTGGCACGAACGCTTCAGAAGTGGTCGTGAGTCGGTTGAGGATGACGAACGCAGTGGCAGTCGAAAACCGATGAAAACATCGATAAAATCAAAGAAATGTTGGCCGAAAACCGCAAATTGACCATCAGAGAGCTTGCAAAGGACTTGAACATCGCTTATGGATCCGCTCAAGACATTTTGGTTAGTGATTTGGGCCTCAGACGTGTCCCTGCAAAACTGGTGCCGAAAGACCTCAATTTCATGCAAAAAAAGGACCGCGTTGTAATCGCGAAAGACATGATTTCCATGAGTTTTTGACCAAAAACAACACGAATACTATCCAGCAGCCTTCGAATTCACCTGATCTGGCTCCCTGCGACTTTTTCCTGTTCAACCGACTTAAAAAACCGCTTCGCGGAACGCGTTACAGGATACGTTACCCGGGAGGATGTCATGAAAAAATCGAAGACGGCTCTGATGGACAATCTGAAAATTGAGTACCGGCGGTGTTTCGAGGATTGGATCAAGCGCTGGCGTAAGTGCGTTGCAGTCGATGGGGAGTACTTTGAAGGGGACCATATCGATTTTGATGAATAAACTTGTATTTTCGATTTTATGAATAAAGTTCTAAAACTTTTTGATCAAGGTAGTATTGTGAACAGCGCATTTTACACAATATAAAAAAAGACATTTTCTCAAACTTTTATTGTCTAAGCATTCATTTTTGTATATTTAAATTTATTTTTCTTTTTTTATACATCAACAACCTTTAAAAAAAGTTTTTTTGCACAGTGTATTAAATTGCAATAGTTTTCATCGGCAATTTAAAATTATTTAAGGATGATTCCAGGGATTTTTTTTAGAAAAGGAAAACTAATACGAATAGATAGATTTTCTTCATGGTAATGCAAACTGTAGTAAATAAATATGTGTTTATTGATAGCAAAATCGTATGTACATATATCCTGAAATCGCATATGTAATATATTTCAAGGTCAGGGTAAATAAATACATTTAAGGGATACCCCATCAAAACGTCTGGGCTCGTTTCATAACATTGCTCCAGCTGAGATACATCTCCACCAATAAAGATCGAGCCCGGCTGCGAGGACATCAGATGGTTTTCAGTCCACACACTTGAACACAAAAATTAAATATAAAAATAAATAAATGACTATACATATGCAGTCATTACAATTAATACAGTTAATACAATAACAGGTTCACCGATAAAAATATAGCATGCAAAAATATCCATATGTTAAGGCAACAACGGAAAAGAAAATACATTCGAGAGAGAAGTCTTTACTTTTAACAAAATAAAATCATAAACAAGAAATGATGCTCATACGCAAACTATAATATTAACAATGGTAATAGATAAGCAGAAATATAAAAAATAAATTAAAAAAAACGCATGTACACAGAATCACTGCCAGCAAAAAGAGAGAAAGCGAAGAAAGAGTCCGAATCACAACAAACAAAATCACAAACTACAATATTAAGAAGGTAACGTTTCAGAGCATTTCTGAAGGTACAACTATTCAACCGCTCTTTCAAGGGCAATTTCAGCTTTTGCTGGCTGAATATGAAAAATATCCTTTGAATAATGTTAGATTATGGATCTGGACGACTAATAGAGTTTCTCTGCTTCTAGTTTCATAGCCGTGAAAATCTCTAGCCCAATTTAGTTTTTCTAAGAGATAAGGTTGTATTTTTAACTTAATAATTTTATTAATGATTACACTTAAGTAAAGGAGCCATCTCTGTTTCATGCCATAATTTTAAAAGCTCTCAAAAAGGGGAGATACGTCCTCCGCGAGGAATGTTGAAATAATATCAACAGCAAACATTTTGTAACCGTAGCAATTTTTCCGTTTTATTTATAACGCACGGTCCATAGATGCAATCGCCATACTCGGCTAGTGGGATAATGAGCGCATTGGTTATTCTACGTCTAGCTTCAACAAAGATATTTTTAAGTCGCTTAATTTAATTTTAACATGAGCCTCGAATCTCAAGACACTCCATATAGACCTAAATTGTACGAGTAGAAGTACGTTAATTTGAAAAATAGTAGTAATTCATTTTCGCCTAGAAATTAGTTATATGATAGTTGACGCTTTGCAGGGCAATGTGATCAATGGCATGAGTTTACGGGTAGAAGGATAACAGAAGTTATTAAATAAAAATAATATAATACATTAACAGAAAAAAAATTATATGTATCAACTTTATGGTCACCATCCTTAGATGCATTTATTAATGTCTTATAACTATTTTATTGCACATTTCTTTTTGAAATACCCTGTATATTAACGACTGCCAATCAAATTTAATGTAATGAAATGATTTTCAAAAATGAGTTTTATAAGTTTCCGACTAAGAAATATTATAAGTTTAAGTATTTCGATTAAATCTTAAGGAATAGTAAAGTTGTTTGTTAAAATTTCGAGATTTTAAATAAACGTTCCAATTTTAAGTGGTATTAAAATTGGAACGTTTATTTCGGACTCACAAGGATTCGTACATCATTTTTTATATTGTGTCGAGGTAGATAATTCCACTTTTTATTTTTTTAACTTAGTGGATTCTGGAAATGAAACAATTAAATAAACGCTTTTTTATAAATGTCACCAACTGTTCGTTGTGGAATTCATCAAGGAATAATTAAAATGTGTTAAAACTATTTTTATTTAAGTTTATCGTTATTATTTTTTTGAGAGACAAGAACATCAAAACAAAAGACTATTAATTCAAAATAGCTGACATTTTAATTCGAAATTAATTCAAATTTAAGAGCTTTTATGATTATTATACGGCCAGCTTATTATAATTTTATATTGTTTTTGTAATAAGTACTGTTTAGCGACTAGTCTAATTAATAAATTTTACATTATTTAACGGTTTATAATAATTTTTACAGCGTCGATGAGCTGAAAGTTTTCCAAAGGTGCTTTGGGTGACTAAATTAAGAGTCATCAATTTATCTATCGAATATGAGATGAATCTCAAGGTATTTTTATTTTCAGAATTTACCTGTCATAGGTATCTTCTGAAAGAAGAAACACTGTGAATTAAGGATGGAATTCCTGCGAACTTTGCATATAATTTCTTTCAAGATGCTTTAAGGTCAATATATTCTTAATATGTAGATTTATTCGACAATATTATTTATGACACCCACCACCTTCCTTTCTATCTTTTCACTCAACTTACATGTATTTATTTTGCAATATTTTAAATTTAGATAATAGAGGGCTGGAATTCCGACTTAAAGTGTACAGCTGAGTCTGCTTTCTAAACGACGCTATAGAAATTGACCTTTTATTATTATTATGACCTTGAAATCAACCTAGCAACTGTATTGAAGACGGATTGCATAAACTGCAGAAGATAATTGATAGCATACAGTGTTGATTTGATTCCACCGACTTGATTAAGGACCATTACGATAATCGAGATGCGATAAAACAAAATTATTTGAGAGTTTTTGGGTTGACGGGAAAATAAAATAAATGTATGCTCATTTTTATAATATAGTTTTTCTTATAATAAAGATTATTTAGGATCTTTTTTTGCATCAGGCCATCATAGATGCTGAATGACAGATGCAAGATCTATTGTCCGTGTAGGTAAGGGTGAACGACTGAAAGACGCAAGTGAAACTTATTCAAGTCCATTCAATATCTTATGCCGGTTTGAGAGAATTTTATGTTCGATTTTAACAAATGCTTCCTTGTGTGTCATATCTCAGAGCAAAAGTATATTTTGACCATTATTCTCCCTATTTTAGCCACCTTAGTACTATAAGCAATCATATTATTATTATTTAATGATTTATGTACACTGTAACACATTATTGTCTAGTGGGTGTATTTCTAAATATCGATTTATTATCACTAATCAGTTTAATACAGTATACTCGTATCGTTCCATTCCAGAGTCAATAATCAACGATGCTTTTAAAAATAATTATAATATGAATAAAATGAAAAAAAAAGTCAAAATAAAGTTATGGAACTTAGGGTATGCATCGTAGAGGAATAAGGATTATAATCAAAGGGGAAATAAGACGAAGGACGTAATTTGTTTCAATCCTTAATTATCCTGAGCAATTCCTTGAACTCTTGTTCTTAACTGGGATGTTTGTCTTCGGACAACTTCTCTGCACCTCACGAACTAACATGGGAAATGACATCTCTAAACACTTGTCCGACTTATGTTTCATTAATGACAGAAACTTTGGTTTTGTTCCAATGTTAAACCTGAGTTTTTATTTACTTTCAGATAGAAGCACTTCCTATGCTTCGGTGATAGTAGGTGTCCAGGGCCTGTGGGTAGCAGCCGCACCATGAGGCCGATAACGCGTACCAAAACTGTGGCCCCCGATGGGGGCTGGGCCTGGATGGTGTGCTTTGGGGTCTCTATGGTCAATGTGAGTTTTTTTTACCTTCTACTCTGTATCGAGAGGAAAATGTTTAATCAGTACAGTTTACATACTCGTATACTGACACGATACAGTTAAAATAAGACCAAACTTAGTTATGCTGTGGAAAAACCAGAGGAGGAGAGTTTAGGGTTTCCTAAACTACGAAGGTAACCGACAATTGGTTCGAGTTTAGGGACTAAAGTGGCAATAGACTGGTTATATCGTAAGAATCGGAAAACAACTGTAGACAAGTCCCGTCATTCATTGGTATCCTCGCGATGGAAGAAGACCAACAACATGCCCCAAAACCCACTGGATTGGCAATTTCTTGAAGTTCGAAGTCACAAGTAACGGCGAGTTATTGAAGATGATCTGGATATTGAAGCGAGACCTTCACCCTGCAGTAGATAAACATCAACTGGAGATTATGGTGATGACCCGTTAATAATTATCAGCTTAAAAATATAATTCGTCGCTGATTTTCATAATTGCATTGTTTTTGGGAGACATATCTTATGGAGCTCTTGCTCATTTTGGAACTACATATACCCGGTCTCCTTGATTGGAAACAATCTACAACTCTCCCATGCGTATCGACCTACTGTAACTTCGTGTCCGAACTTATGAGGCGCACCTAGTAAATCTTGAATTCGTTTCACCCAGTGGCCTGAACATAAAAACTTGACCAAGAAAAGCTTTAATTTTAATTTAATCGATGATGAACTGTGTGAGGTACTACCCAGAAGATTTATTTCCTCCGGACAAACTCGTCCAATCAACCAGATTCTCATTTAAAATATGATTTATAAATTATTTGTCACGATATGTCAATGTATTATACATATGCAGGTGCGGGGAAGTACCCTATCTAATAGCTCTTGCCACCACTTCTAATAGCCCTAGCCCTCTCTCTATCCTTACACTCAATTTATTTTCTTTTTTGTAATATTTTAATCTATCAATAAGAGTGGGTTCGGTTACCGAGCCTTGAGGAAACTGTTCTCCAAAAGGCGTTATATGAATTGTCCTTTTGTTATTATCGCAATAAAGAAATAATTTTAGTTATTGCAAAAGAAAATAAACCCATTATCAATAAAATATATTAAAACCTTAATTTCACCTAGAATTTAAAAAAGTTTCTTAAACAAATTATGAACAAGAAAATATATGGACGCGCACAATACAGGAATTTTCGAGCTTATCTCTTGTATTGATTTATTTTATCAAAGGTCAACATCGCCCTTTCATTCATTTGGAATAAGTGCTGTGTGAACGTTCTGTAATTGGAAAACAAACTATCCAAACTGGGGAACTCGATTCAAATTACAGTTTGTAGTAAATAGTTCATTATTATTACGCAATTTAAAGCTGAATACTATTTATTTATAATGGTAACATTTACTGTTAAGGAAAAAATTAAATCAAATAAGTATAACCAATTAAGAAGGCTTTAATTAAAAGTTGTTAACATGTTCCGCCACTATAGTCAGTCTAGTCTACTATTATACACAGTCCACTCCAATCTGCTGCAGATATTCACCACCCGGTTATACTCATCCTCATCACGTTAAAACTTCATCAATATCACACTGGGTCTATTTTCTAATTCATTGTTTGACATTAGAAACGAATCAGTTTCCCATCTGGTGCGATTGGAATTAAACATTTTTTCTAAGACACGTATTGTAGACACGTGTTCTTAATCACGTTCAAGAGAAAATTAAAAAAAGATTACATTACTCAGAATATCTTTTCATCCTAATTTCCCTTTGTTATCCTTGAACGAATTCCTTTCCTAACTAGTATTGTTTAGATATTAGTATTTTTTTGCTTGAATATAAATACACATTTCGTTTGGTAAACGGTCTTTTTGTAACATGACATATCCGAGATAAGCTGGTTGTTTGAAAGAAATTCCTGCATGGCAACAAGTCGCTAAATGTGGCGTGCACATCAAACAATCAATAAATATTGTGTACGACATGTGAAGAATATAAAGATTTTTTCTCTGATATTTTTAAACTTCGACTTTTTAATATCATGCCCCATCCTCTATTGTGATCCTTTATTTAAGAAAATAAAACTTTAATGCGTTTAATTGACACATTTAGCTAACTCTCCCAAGTATGCATGAGGAATGCTCAAATGCCAAAATATTATTATTCATTTTTCTATAAAGCCATTTTTATAACCACAAAATTTGATAAAAAAATCGCTTTTACAAATTAAGACAGCATTAAGTCTAATATTTTTTATTTTAATTGTTTTTTTTTTTATTTACACATGACAAGAAATATACACAATTTGCGAAAAAAACAACAGGTAATTTAACTTGGACACACAATTTTCACGGATCTGGGTTTGGTGCCTTTCATTTGTCGTGTCCCTAGTAAACTAGGCTTTTGCCTATGTCTTACTGAGGACATATAGCATGAAAAAATAAATCGATATTTCTTTCCGATTTTTGATTACATAAAACCCCGTTGCACATTCTCATCAACCTGACAACCAGTGATATATCACGTGAATTAAACCCCTCACACTTCATCACTCCAGACATACCAAAACATTCATCCCACAATATACCGCACATAATCATGAAAAAACACCACACTCAAGAGTTCACACAAACCTTTGCTACAAGTCATTCGTCTTGCAAGCCCAAGTATTCAAACTCTTGTCGCAATAACAACCACGCTTTGATCGACTGCCTAAATTGTTTTCCTCCTTTTGCCTTTATCGAATTCGGCACCGCATCGTATGTTACTGGAGCCAAATAAGCATATTGCCTTTGGACAAAAGATGTTTTAACTCTAGGGATGGTGAACATTTGATCAGTTGTCATGCGTGTCATGTGTCTCTGCTGAGTCTGCACCTTCCCCTCCTCCCGATGATATTCGTAGTACCAGAGAATGGACTTGAAATGTAAGTTGGCTATATTCAGGACCCGACACTCCTTGAAAAGCTCCGCTGTGGGATACCGGGCAGCTAGTTTATTAATTATTTTTATAATCAATTTTTGGGAAACCTGCAGTATATGTTTTTGTGTTAAGGTGAATTAAGGATGAAACCTTGCTTTGATAGCATATAAATCAAGTATAAGCGTTTTATTATTATGTGTAATAGCTCGTTTCAATATAAAAGCGAACCGAACCGCCCAGTGCAAATATTATATAATATTTTGCAAAAAACCACTATTTTGTGGATATAAAGAACCGTCCTTCACCGGGCAAGGCCTCAAGCGAAGCGGTTTCATCCTTAATCACAAATTTCATATGTTTGTCCTAAATACTCAAATGAAATATTCACACTCTGCATTACATCATTACGCATAACTAAATTTAAAATACCACATATAATAATACCAACCATATCATAATCTTAACATCCATGTTTGATTCATTATATTATATATATTGAAAAGAGACTCAGTACTTGCGTTTCTAGAACATTCAATACTTTACAGTGTTCCCAAGGGTGGCTTGCATTGGTCTTCGCCATAAATGAATTAAGAACACGGGCAAAACACAATTCGCTTAATTTATTACTCACATGATCGTATCGTACATTGCTGAAATCAGAGCGACTGGGAATGAACCAGTTTTTTTATGCAAAGCGCTGACATAGCCAATTGACCAGCGTCCGTAACATTTTATTCTGTGGTCAGGTTTAATTGGAGGAGGAGAACCGCAATTCAGCTGCGTGGTGCTAACCTTGTGTTGGTCACTTTAATTGGCTCCCTCACTATCACGGTTGGGGTATTGTTATTCTCAGTGAAATATTATTATTCTTCATGTGCCTTGCCTGGTTCCTCTGGCGTTGGCGATCACTATTGAGAAAATATTTATTTTTTTAGCGACACGTCCTCGACCATTCGCGAATGTTGCATAATTAGGACAGCCACTTTCTATCGATTCCGCGGCAACCCTCGATTTAGCCCATCAATATTAATTTTAAGAAGTTTTCCTCTTAATGTAACATATGGTTAAGATAAGCAATCTTTCGTAATTTTATTATATTTTAGCACTCCTGCGATGATATCATGGAATTCTAAACATTGCCCGATGAATCCATATGAATGCTTTCAGCATATTTTAGCACTCCTGCGATGATATCATGGAATTCTAAACATTGCCCGATGAATCCACATGAATGCTTTCAGCATATTTTAGCACTCCTGCGATGATATCATGAAATTCTAAACATTGCCCGATGAATCCACATGAATGCTTTCAGCATATTTTAGCACTCCAGCGATGATATCATGAAACTCTAAACATTGCCCGATGAATCCACATGAGTGCTTTCAGCATATTTTAGCACTTCTGCGATTATATCATGAAATTCTAAACATTGCCCGTTGAATCCACATGAATGCTTTCAGCATATTAAGAAATTCTGTTCATTATGGTCCATGTCTCAACAGTCGACACTATAATATGAAATATACTACATGTAGCACGTAACCACGCCTTATCGGAGTTTGAGTTTCAAGTTATCATTATAGAAAACTGATTTGATATTGATAAATCCTGCACGTGTTAATTCAATTCGACATCTTACTTCTCTATCTGGTCACGAGTAATTAGGATGCATAATGCACAACCTGGCATTTTAATGTTATACGGCAATCTCTTCCCACCTGGAAGGTTTTAAACAAGCTTTAAGTGAAAACCATATTTGAACTTTTTTTCTAAATCTGGGTAGCAACAGGAATTGAACTCGCAACCCCCGGGCCGGAAGACAGACATCTTATCAACTACAGAGATCGGGTTGAAACTGTTAGCTTGTTGTATAAGTTGTCCAGTTAACTGCGGAAATGTGCCATTATGAGATTGTCGACTCAACAACAGAAACATTATTTCTTGCTCATTAATAAATAAATATAGGTTTAATGACAGCAACATAACATGCACATATCTAAATACATTCCAAAATCACATATATATCTCATGATAACTAGCAGAAAATATATTTAAAAGGCAAGCTATCAAAAGGTCTGGTATTAATATTAGGTCCTTGGTCAACACCTACTGTGTTTATTTTATTTTGTAAAAATTGAAGGCCATCCACGAGGATATTCTCTTACATTGATCAACAGTCCATATACCTTTATGCCCTTTGTTATTTTTTTTTCATCTGAATATACATTATATAGATGTGGTGAAAGGATACACCTCTGTTGTAGAATATGCCTCTTTCAATTTCTACCGCAGATTTTTTGTTTGATCAAATTTAATTTCTGATTTCTGTTTCCAGTAAAGGTTTTTTTTGTTAACATGCGCATTTTGTAAAATTTTAATCAGTTTGTCGTGTTGTATCCGGCCAAAAACCGTTTCATAATCAATGAACGCGTATGCATAATTTGATTGGTCATAAAAAAATTTAAAGGACATTACGAATAAATGCGAAATAAATTCAAAATAAAATTTCAAGGGGGTATGATTTAATGATTAACTTGATTGATCGAAAATCGAAAGTCATTACATTTCTTAGGATGAGATTTTTTGGGAAGCATTACAAATGGGGTCTTGACTTATATTTCGAATAATGTATATCATTCAACAGTTCAACTAATAAATTCAGTTTATCCTCATTTAATAGTTTCATTATCTCCACGAAATATCGTCTTACCGAGGACTTAATTTATATGACAATTTGTGTCTGCATTAATTCTACTGTCGCTGATAAGGTTTTTGATACGTTTAATCCATAATTCTGATATACCGTACGTATCAAACATTGACTGGTTGTTGCCATTCATTAATTTTGCAGTTAGTAACTTTCTGTGCAGTCTAGCCAATTCCTTTAGCTTGTGGTGCATGTTAAAGAGATATTGTTTTTGGCTAAAGTCTTCGAGTTCTAAACAGTTTTGTCTGATTTCATTTTCTTTAGACCGATTCAATATAATTTGTAATATGTTTTTCAATATTCTTGTTTTCAATTTTATCATATTTATTGCTCCGTTTAATTATTTAAGTCTGTGTTTCGAAATAACAATTATTATAATTATTAAGAAACAAAATGACTTTTCATACATACCAATCGCACCGTTTTACTGTCGAGTTAGGCAGAGAGGACAAATAGCCAGACTTTTTTATCATGAAATATATCTTTCACCTTTTCAACATCCATACATATTATTCTTTCGGTTACTCGAAACCATATCCCTCCCGTCTTTTAAAATATCATTAACTTGATTTTACAATGACTGTCTTCCTCGTCCTCGTCTCTTTCTACTCACGTCTGTGCTGTGTATTAGTTCTGTCAACTTTTTATTTTATTCTTTTTAAATTTCACGCTCTTCTTTGAAATAAGAAAAAAAATAGAATATTTCAATTAAATCCAATCAAATATGAGTATGTTTAAAATGTGAAAAATATTTGATTGATTTTTGCTTTTGAAAAAATTAGTCAGCGTAACTGTTTGAGTTTTGATTATATTATATAAGCTTAACGCATTATAAAACGAGAAGTGCAGCTGTTTTGTTGAAGATTGAATCAGTGTATATCACACTCCCTGATGCATTATCATTGAAATCACAACCATTACACAAAACCAACTCTTATCACTATGCATTTTTCATTGAGCGAACGATTTTAGTACCAATTTTGATGTGTGGGAGTGAAACGTGGACGTGGAACAAGACTGAAAAGAGGTGAATAAACTCGTGCGCTTAGAAAAATACACGGGGTGACAAAATATGACAGAATACGGAATGAAGTTATTAGGGACGAATGTGAATTCAATGCTGATTAATGTATTGAGTAAGGTGAAGAAGATCACTCTGAGATAGTTTGGGCACATGGAACGAATGATTGAAGAAAGACTAACATATGTTAACTGTAATACAGGGAAAATGTGAGTGAAGGCGTGGTAGAGGAATACCAACGAAAGTATGGTTGGACGAAAGTATCAAGGGAATTATATTTTGAAAGAAGGAAATGTAAGAAGTAAACAAAATCATACGAGTTTTATATGAAGATGTATGGATCCAGAAGAGGCGAAATACGTGTGTCGCGATAGGAACGCCCGACGCTCTTTCCTCTTTATAATCAAATAAATTATTTGACCACTGCACTAGTGTATTCCCGCGATATCGCAGCGGTACAGGATCTAATTCTCCCATTATGTTAGATGTTCGATTTTTTCCCCCTTCATTGCAATTGTTTACATGTGTGCAATTATGACTTAACACGTTCGCTGCTAAAGACGCCCCTGGGGCGTCAACACATTCTTTGTAGAGACGCTGATGACGCCCGTTGCGTGTCATTCGATTCTCTTTGTTTGTATGATACCGAATATTTTAAGATTTCCGTAAGATTTTAAGGTTTATTACACTATTCTATAAATACATATCGCAGTGAATGTGTTAACAACAAAATAACAATGCAAATTCCAAAACACTACTAAAAGAAAGAAAAAAAACCGACAATATTGATACAGCATAAAAAAAATACACACAATCAAGCGAGTACCAATCGGAGGTTTTCATCCTGACATTATCAGCTATATAGTATCAACATAATACCAATTCTATTCCTTCTAATTTCTCTCAGCCATGTCTTGATCTTTCCAGTCAATCTTTCATCCGAGTGAACCGTCGCTCTCAAGTGATACTCGAGCTTTTTGTATAATATTATATATTATAGGCGCCAAGTAACCGTGAAATCTCTGAGCAAATATTCCGTCGACTCTGGATTCCATAACACCAAAAGCTGCAATGGCTCTAGTCATTTATAATATTATGTGATGAGCCGATGGTAGCGTTTGAGAATACTCAGGGTATATAGTACGTCTGCTTACGATCTCAAACATTTGTATCTTTGAACAGTTTTTCTGAAAAAATATTTCATGATTTTCCAAATTATATTAGAATGTTGAACTTATATGTAAACCTTCAAGGCATTCACTGACTGGTTCGTACTTTGAAAATGCTCGTCTTCAGGAGGTAAATACAGTAGTTCAGGAAAATTTAAGAATTTGTGATTCATTATAACCTGGGGATCGTGGCTACTATTATATTCGTAGTATTTTACTAAGTATATGGTAGCCGCATTTATGTAGACCAGCTAACAAGCAACAGAAGAACCCTTTTGTGGTAGGTAGCGAAGACAGGTCTTTACACAATTTTTGTTTCGTTAACAATCTATACGACCTCCGTGGCCGCGTGCATGGCATAAGACGTTTGTTTTCCAGCCCGGGAGTTACGGGCTCCATTCCCGTTGGTATTCAGTTTTTTTTCGAAAAGGGTTTCAATCTGATTTTTATGCAAGCTTGTGTAATATTGTAATTTATTTTATCAAACATATTTTTGAACGAATGGAAGTGATTGTGCTACCAATAAAAGGAAAGTATAATACCGCATACACATTGTATTACACCGTTGTATACAGTACAACTTGGCGGCTTTATTGTCATGCGGCAATCTCTTCCAACTAACCAATAGGATGTTGAAGAATCATTTAGTGAAAACCAGAGTAGATTTTTTTTAAATCGGGTACCAACCCGGGTCGGGAGACAGGTGTCTTACCAACTAGGCCACGGAGGTCATCATCCATATTCTTTTTTCCGTCAGTTAATTTTTTTAACTATGCCTTTGCATTTTTTCTCCGGCTTATCTATTTCTTTATTAATTGTAGAATACGAGTATATAGGCTTGTTCAGCAATTCATTTCGTATTTGTAAGTTCAATTCAAACGCCAAATAGCACCAAATGTTCGTGGACGGTAGTTTTCAATATTTTCAGTATTTCAGATATCTGTCGTGTCGTAGAACGTTGGTTATTTTCGATCAAACTCTTGATTTGGTCGTCATCAGTGGTAATCGGCCTTTCAGAGCAGATACCATCTTCAAGTGTCGTATCACTATTACGGAAATTTAAACCACATTTGATACACACGATCGCTTACTGCATCGTCGCTATATACTATGTTATATACCTTTTTTGGGATTATCATATATCGCATATTTCCTTTGTGGTAGTATAAAAGTATCAAGCACCGAATAAACATGTTCTGTTTTCAAAATCACGTCAAAAAAACCGCTACAGTGATTGAAGTAAACAATGGCCGCATGAAAACATGCGTTTAACTATTACTTTTTATAATACTATAATGTACATTTAACACGTTTGGAATGAACTCAGCAACGGAAATTGTGTGCTGACGACATCTATCCGAGAAATACGAAACTATTTTTTAAATGAGTCTTACCCAGATAAATATACAATAAGTCCAACAAGTATGCCTGCAATAGAGGGTTAGGATCGTCGTGTTGTCACGTGCTTGGTTTTCATGGAAAATGTTTAGTACTCGTTACCGTTATATAAAACGGCGTTAATTGTCATTAATGATGAGATCACCAACAGCATCCGTGAGACTATTTGTTACTTTGTTCTCGTTTCGATGACTGATGTTTTTAAGTCAGCTGATCTGCCTGAAGTGAAAACGATTCATCGTCATTGAAGAAAGTTTGATATACTTGTACATCGGTCGAGGCAATTTACATTTTTTTATTGCGTACCAATCTCCGTTGCCTGGTTGGTTAGACACCTGTTTTCTAGCCCGGGGTTTCGATTTCCGCTAGTTCCGATTTTTTTTTAAAGGGTTCCAGTCTGGTTTTTACAAGGCTTCTTTTACACCGTTTTGATTGTTTGGAAGAGATTGCCACATGACA
Organism: Odontocerum albicorne; assembly: GCA_949825065.1. NCBI lineage: Eukaryota > Metazoa > Arthropoda > Insecta > Trichoptera > Odontoceridae > Odontocerum > Odontocerum albicorne. The sequence continues at coordinate 21,987,531 of OX463842.1, read as the reverse complement.
ATACACTCGCCAGGTTGTGCTGTATACAATGGAAGAGTGATACAATACTTTCATACAATACTCTAGCTGGCTATTCGTTTGGTGATGTGAAGCGAGCGGTTAGTTTCATTTCATGTACTTCATTTATGCAACGAAAATCTTTTAGGGTTTATAAAATACTGACTTAAAAACTGCCTAATTGGACTTTTCATCTTAAATAATTATAAATACATATATCCATCTATACACGCAGCTCTGGTAGATAGTAAATTTTTGCACTGTATTACAATCTCTGTGGGGTTTATTGTCGTGTGGCGATCTCTTTCAATCAACCAGAAAGGTGTTAAATTCGCCTGAAGGTAAAACCAGACTGGACTCCTTTTAAAAAGCATGTGTAATAACAGGAACCGAACCCCCAATCCTCTGGTTGCAATACTGGTATCTAGTCAACTAGATCACAGAGGTCGCTTTCGACTTTCTATTCATGATTAATTGTTCTGTGCTAATTAGCTTGAAACCGTATATATTGAAAAATGTCTTTGGTAGATATTAATTAAGAGAATAGAACGTCATTCACATATTTAGCAACATGGCGTCAAAACGTGATAAGTATTTTTATCTTGTCGAATTTTCTATGAAATATGGCCAAAACAAGATAAGAAAAATTGCATAACAATATTTTTACTTCGAATCCAACTGATAAAGATAATAGAATAAAAACTATGTTTAGATGACATTGGTGATATCTGATTATTATATTTATGGACTCACGTGAAATTGGGCAACTTTAAAATGTTTACTTTTGTATACTTTTTATAAATATACCACATTATTTAACACATACCATATACGAGTATATACATTTTGTTTTCCGAGAGAGAGTCAGCGTGCTTGTATGTACTCGTATGTATAAATATTTCGTCGTGCAAAGCGCAAATAACGAGTACATCATCCCAGTTTAGGACAAAATTGAGTCATTATTTTCGAAATCAGTATTATCGACTTTGTATTATCCTTAAAGGAAATATTTAAACTCAAATAATTTTCCATTTATAAAAAATAAAATATATATAAATATTGTACGTTAGACAAGGTGTTAAAAAAGGGTTTAACGTATTATACGAGTATATTATGATATATTAACAAACAGAATAAAATGATGAAATAATCTTAGAAGCTAATCGGTTCTTAATGTCTCCAAACTAAGTGTTTTTTACGATGGTTTTTTTATTTCTGCAAAATCTTCAAAACATTTTTCTGTAAATTCGTTTAGTTTGAGATGGTTGAAATATTGTAATAAGTTTGCGCTTTGCTTCTCGATAGTTACATAATACCTTTATACTCGTATGTTGGAAAGTTGAGTGCTGCAATCTCATATGTAGGTAATAAGAATTCTAATTGATAATATGAGTAGGAGACATAATAAATGTCAATGGATTTCGAAAAGAAGGCAATGTCAGAAAGGAGATAAAATGGCGGAAAAGGATATAGTCTTGTGACAGTCTTGCATCAAAGGTGCGAAGTATCATAACTGCGTCCTCAAAACTGAAAAATGTAGTCTTGGGTAATTGAAATATAAATAATATCTTGTATTACGCTTTTGTTGTATGAAGTATAACAAGGCGGACTTATTGCCATTTGCCAATCTCTTCCAACCACCCATTAAGCTATTAAAGCGATCGTAAGTGAAAAACAGAGTGAAACTCTTTTCAAAAGCATTGGATACCAACGGGAATCGAACCCGCAATCTCCAGGTCGGAAGACAGGTGTCTTATTAACTAGACCACGAAGATAAAAAATGCATTGTTCAATTAATATGAAATTAACATTGTTTAAAAAAATACCTTGTTAAAGCAATGCAACTGTGTAAATACGAGTACCTCGGTTTAACATACGACGACCTACTTTGCCTAGTTGGTCGGATGCTTGACATTCACCCGGGGGTTTTGGGTTCGATTTCCAATGGTTCCAGACAAAAACATTAAAAAAAGATCTCATTCTGGTAAAATAATTAATCTGATAACAATAATCCGACGTGCTAGATGTTTGCATTTATTGTTTATTCACGTGTGGGGTAGTATTGTCAACATGTACGATGCGATGACGAACTGCAAGTTCCGTACTTAATCCAGTGGTTTTAATCCCAAAGTCACCCTGGTCACGCTCTTCAATATATCTGAATCACCAATTTGGATATTTTGAAAAGCACCACACGAATAAAATAATCATGTGAGTATGTATGGAAGTACCTTATTCAATAGCCGCAGTCACCACCTTCTTACTCTTGCACTCAACTTATTATTTATTTTTTGTAATATATTTATTCTTTCGATTCCTGATTTTAAGCGCCCTTGCGGAGAATTTGCTCTCTAAACAGTAAATACATTTTCGTTTATTATTATAAGAAATTTTTTAACTTATTAGTTTTTAATATAGAAATAAATAATGTCAACAGCTATCTATAAAATGAATTCGGCTTAAGGGGATGTTCTTTCGTAAATTTGTTCTTTCGTGACGCTAAAAGTCCTACATGTGGCCATGATTGTTTGAATATTTCACCGTCTTAAAGGCTAACCATAACCCTTACTTTAAGTAAGGTTCCTCGTATTTCGTTTTATAACTTTTTTATTTGCTTTCATTTATTGTTTGACCTGTGATATTAAGTCGAGGTTGTCATTTAGGAGGTCATTATCCTATTGTTTTTTTTAACCTTCACGAGCAGTATTAAAATTGATATCGCGATTATCAAGTACGGCAACATTTTATTAAAAAATATATATCTAAGTTAATTGATTGTATCTAAATCTAAGATAAATCGTTTTTTTTTTCTTGTAATCTTTTCCGCTGTATTTTTCAATTGTACGTCATTTTTTAAGTTAAAATATTATGCGATACAATAAGCTATTCCTCATGATCAAATATGATTGTCACATATCCTGCGTGTCAGGAGACGCATGTGCGTGTGTTTATTTATTCTGGGAATGCTGTTGCACTTCCACAAGTATACATTCTTGACAAATCAAATTCAAAGTTGCGATAGCAATGAAATTAAAGTTTGAAGATGGTTGGCAGGTTTAATACAATATATTGCAGCGTTTTGTTCGACTGTGTTACTAAATAGCACTATAATAATTTATGATAAGCGGCATATTATATTATTGTATTGTATTACACTTTCGGTGTATACAACATAACCTGGCGGGCTTAGTGCCATGTGATAATCTCTTCCAACCAACCAGAAAGATGTTAAAGAAGAAGTGTAAACCAGACTGGAATACGTTTTTTTTAATCTGTGTTTCAGCAGGATTTGAACCCGCAACCTCTAGGTTGGGTGACAGGCGTCCTACTAACTAGCCCACGGAAGTCGTCTAAGCATATTAGCTACAGAAAAACATAAATTCAGATATAAATGGTCTAGTCCAGGGGTGCTCAAACGGTCGATCGCGTGAGGTTTTTAAGTCGATCAATTACATATTATATTTTTGAAAATTCTGTGATTCTATTTATAAAAAGTACACTAAATATTTTTTAACAATTATTTTAACCTAATATTTTAATATAGTAACGAACATTAAATATCAAATTATCATCTATCTGATAGATGATAATTTAACATTTAATAGATGTTATTTGGGTTGAGATAGCTCTATCTCGTCCAGTTACCAAACGCGTCTCAACCTTCCGAGACACAAACATCAAGGACGTCGAAAGCAGTGATGTATGTTACATCTCAAAGCCAGAGCAACAGATAACAACTTTTGGGCTTGTTTATCTGATGAAAAATATCCATGTTTTAAACAAATAGCCTGTCAGTTAACAGCTTTCTTTGGGTCAACTTATTTGTGCGAGTCTGCGTTTTCCGAAATGAAAATAATTAAATCTAAATATCGTAATCGGCTCAGTGACTAACATCTTAATTCATGCTAGCGTTTGGCACTTAGTAATTACGTGCCATCCTATGAAAAGTATGCAGAGGACATGTTGTGCCATGCATCGACATCAAAAGAAAGTTAGTTACAGAACACTTATTATTTCAATGATAATACTTATTTATATGTGATCATCTTTGCAATTAATAAATACTTACCATTTATAAACTTTGTATTTTATTTTTACCTAGTCGATCGCTTGCCGCCTAATGCTTTTATGGTAGATCGCTGATGGTTCAAGTCTGAGCGCCCCTGGTCTAGTCCTAAAATAATTACACCAGGAATCGAACTTGCTCAGCGTGAATGCTAAGGAACATAAAATATTATACTAAACCTAGTTAATTCAATCGTTTAAGTTAGTTTTCGTCTAGGTTTAACACTTGTATTATTTAAAAAAAATATATATTTAATTATCTTTTCAAAATACGAGAAAATCAAATAAAAATAGTTCAGTATTGCAAGATTTCTTCTCATTCTTGTCTTAACTTAGCGTAGAGTAATAAGTGTAGTTTGAAATATATTTATGATCAATGTATGCATAGATGAGGCTAGTCGCGCGTTGTTTGGGTAGCGGTAGAGAGATGTGGAAATCTTTCCTCTCTTTATATGCTCATGGGATGCGTCATGAATATTTAAATGTCGTATTTATATGTAGTATGTAACTACGAAAGACGAATCAAAAACTAGACAGCGAAGTACTAGTTTAATTATTACATTATTTGATTCGAATTTATAATCACTGAGAATTTGTCCATGTTTGGGTTGGAAGATGCGGAAATCTCTCTTCTCTACATACTCGTATATGTACGCTCATGGGATGCGTCATAAATATTTATGGTAAATGTCGTATTTATATGTAGTAAACTGCGAAAGACGAAGCAAAAACTAGACAGCGAAGTACTAGTTTAATTATTATATTAATTGATTCTAATTTATAATCACCGAGAATTTGTCCATGTTTGGGTAGAGAGATGCGGAAATATATTTTCTTTACACATATAGTATATGTTATACGCTCATGGGATGCGTCATGAATATTTAAAGGTCGTATTTATATGTAGTATGTAACTATGAAAGACGAAGCAAAAACTAGAAAGCGAAGTACTAGTTTCATTATTATACTATTTGATTCGAATTTATAATCACTGATAATTTATAATTTTTTTTACATTGAACAAAAATTGGAGGCACTGGCTAAACATTGGAGATTATGTTTCAACATTGGAGGCCATGGTTAACATTGGACATCATGGTTACATATTGTAGGTGGTTAAAAGCTACTGTGTATATATTTTGAAAATAAAAACGCTCTTCAAGTGATATTTTTGACAAAAAGTGTATCATATACTTTATCTCCTAAATGGTTTGTTTGCCAAGCTGAGTGGTTATCTTTTTAGTTTTTTTTATTAGGACGATTCACTCTGGTGAGAGTGCTTCATAAATACTCGTATAATAGTTATCTTACATACTGTATTTTTATAAAGTGATTTTCGCAATTGACGCCCACTACTCACCCAGTCAACAATGTCACACTGGGTATTCGATAATGCAGAACTGATAACCCCAAGCTCACTGCCAGAATTATCTGGTATTCCGTTTGGGTTCAATTCAATCGTTTCTCTCTTCACGAAACTCTCATTTTCTATGAATGCCTAGCATTCAGAAATAGTAGAAAAATGTTAGTTTATGAGGATACTCCAGTAGATTTATGATTCAAAAGTTTTTTCACCTTAGAGGAAGAATTAAAATGATAAAAAAGTCGGTTCGTGGTAGTTCGTCAATGGGGTGTAATGAAACGTGTGTTTTATTGTAACTATAAAATCCAATGCGCATATGCTTATTATTTATTGTACTTAAAGGGGTCATTGTAACATCAAAACGTATATAACTTGTGCGTATACAGTTTTATCGTTTCATTTTACTTACTTATTTATTGATATTTTATTTTTAATTCAGGTTTTGATTCACATTATTGTGTTTGTTATGTGTATAAAATTGAGTGGATGAATTGTGCGAGTATGTTTTTGAATAGGTTTTTTTATGTATGTATCTAATTTTTTAAGAGTCCTTCCATGCGCGATGGGCCCTGGGCATTCTGAGCCCTGGCTTGCAGTGTGCTTGTATGTGTGATAGTATGAAGGTGCTTTTTTCTGATTGTAGTTTCGTGTTGGCCATTTTGTAGTTTATACTTTTTGTGACACTAGGATTTTCGTATTTATGCGCACTCATTTCTGAATTTGAATATTGTTAACTGTTGTGATGGTCGAAATGGACCGTACACTATTCGAATAAATATGATAAATAACCTAAGGAAAGGGTAGAGAAACTCAGTTAGAAACCGTTTCAATTGAAAGTTAACAGGATTCTAGGTTGCTTTGCTTTACTTTGAATTTTCGATTAGGTAATATGTTACATTGGTTAGATCAAATTGATGTCCCAAATGTATTTGAATTTTGCATTAGATCTTTAGTTTAAACTATCCTGCTTTTCCTGTTTTCCATGTCCACATTTGGCATTTATTTCATGTATTTTTATGACCAAACATTAATGCAAATACGTAGTAGTAGGCTATAAATAATTTTAAATTGTTTATATGGTATGTGTCTATGCTTTGATAGTTACATACTTAGTATGCATTTTTGGCTTTATTCACTTTAAGACCTTTTTCAATCAAATACATGCTTTAAGAGCGGCAAATACATGCTTAACAGTGTTATACAAGTTTTGTTTAGCAAAAAAAAAATCCCGCTGCTGTTTGTATCAAACTCATTTTAAATGCTAAATCATATCCTTTGGAACAAGATTTGGAGTGAGAAGTGGCCACTGTATCCAAACGGAACGAACATTTCACATTTCTTCTTATTTCTGCTCATTTCCGTTATTATATGGTATGATGCTGTGAATGAAGCCTTAGAAATTGTTCGTAAACATCGTTAATACACACACGACCTTGATTGGATCTAGCCTTCCAGCAAACAAATGTTGTGGCAAAAACAATCATAAAGGCCTTCATTTTTCTCGCGCGTGTAACATTATATTTTCTAAATTTCGATAATAATGGCCTCACTCATCAGCTAATTGATTTTAACGCGTGAGTGTAATAAAAATCTTTAATCACAAAATACTAATATTTTAAGTACTTACCTATTATTATTTCTTCATAAAGGACCTCCGTTTCCCAGTTGGTAAGACGCTGTCTTCCGACTCGGAGGTTGTGCTTTCGATTTCCACTGAAACCCAGTTTTAAAAAAAGGTTTTCAGTTTTAAAAAAATGTTTTCAGTCTGGTTTTCGCTTAAGGCCTCATAAACACCTTTCTGTTTGGTTGGAGGGGATTGCCTCGTGGCAGTAGTCCCACAAGCTTGTGCTTTATGCAAAGAAATTGTAATACATGATTCGCTCGGGTGCTGCTGTTACCAGACGTGATTTGATATTAGTGGGTTCGAGTCCTGAGTTAGAGCGCTCTTGAAGAGAGTTTGCTCTCTAAATGGCGCTGTATAAAATTGTCCTTTGAATTGAAATTGAAAAGTTTATATTTTTATCCAAAAAAGATGTAAATATTAAGTTCATTTTGAAAAACGCGTGTTTATAACGCATAATCCCGCTCTAGTAGGATCGCTATAGGATACAATAATTTGTATAGCGCATTAGGTAAGCAGAAACACGAAGAAATGTGTGAGATGATGTATTGATGAGGAGGAAGCGAACGAAGTACGTCGTGATATAATAGTTAGGCAGTTTGTCCTCTATGTCTCCCCCAAAAGAAGAATGGCATAATAGATTATGTATGTACTCGTACCCAATACAAATAATGTTAAACTGCGAGTGCTAAACAGGCTTTACGTGAAAATCAGACTGGATTACTTTTTTTATAAACTTGGCACCAACTGAAATCAAATCCGTAACTTTTATTTCGATTGTTTAGATTCTGTATCTGGTATATTTATTGACAATTATGTTAAATTTTTCATTTACATGGCTTTATCTAATGAAAAAGAAAACTCCATTCAGAGAAGACCAATCCCCATTTTGATAAACGCATTGTGTATTGATAGATTCAAAGCTTAATATCGTGTAAAATTTCGTATATTGCGATTTTTATAATGTAGTATCCTAATCTGAAACACATGGAGTGTTTGATTGAATTCCAAGATGTTTTAGTGAATTTGTTTCAGTAATACAAAAACTTGATCAATGTGCAAAACATTATCTTGGCATTTTTTTAATAACATTAAATATTTACAAATGTGAGTGGATGGTGCGGTGCGGTAGAGAAAATCCAAAAGAAGTATACCATATATGTATGAATCACATGAATGATATTTTGAAACAAGGAAATGTAAAAAGTTAGAGAAATGGCGGGAGTTTCATGGAGGTAGAGGAGGGGAAAGATGTGGATTGTGGGATGGAGTTTTTGGTCTGTCTGAAATGATGAAATGAAGTATGTGGGGTGGACTCGCGTGATACATACAAATTTAGTCTAACTTTTTATCAAGTTGATTAGAGTTTACAACAGGGTTTTGTATAATCAATAATCGGAAAAAAAAACATCAACTTATTTTTCCATGTTATATGCTCTTAGTAAAATACAAACAAAAGCCTCGTTTACTGGGGACACGGCAAATGAAAGGCAACAAACCCAGATCCATATAAATTGTGTATGCATTTTAACTGTTGTCTTTTCATAAATTATATATTTGTAAAATATCTTGTCATATATAAATTAAAATAAAGCGTGTCGCGATAGGAAAGTCTGGTGCTCTGCCTTCTCTGCCTACCCTGACAGGGAAACGGCGTGATGGTATGTATGTAAATATCTTAACTTACATAACGATCGTTCGTTACTTATATTCTGTCACAAAGCGAAAACATTTTTTAATTCTTCAAAAATAGACTTCATTTTTGGTTCAATTTGAGGATTTTTAGTGAAAATGCGTTCGAAGATTATCATGGTTTTAGTTCAAACGAATCCTCGAAGGCGTTTCAGCCTTCATTCTTAAAGCGATGCTAATAAATAATTACCATTACAGCGAACATACATAATGACTCTATTTAGTAACCCGCACTTTCAGAGAAATATCTATTTAAAACATGTTAATGCACCCTCGTGTTACTGACCAGGTTAATAATACTCTGACTCCAATTCAGTCGCATTTTTCCTACTGCAATGGCTCATATGTATAACATATAATATAGATAAAACCACTCCCATATGGACACACGCTAGATCTCAAATTGATGCCTCGTAATACCGTGAAGATCACGAAAGACGAAAACAATAAGTGACCTTCCAAAACAATAAGAGTGACCTTCCAAAATCCCATTTTGATAGCTCACTTGATATTCTCGTTTTTTTTAGTTTTATTGCAATTTTTATTATGAACGTGCGTCGTTGATAGCATGAACAGGAAACCAGACAATAATAATCTCGGTAAATGATAAACGTTTGTTTATTGATTAACTTCATTCAATGTTTACAAACTATTTTGTTTTTTCCTTTTTTTTAAATTCCCCCCTGTTTTTGTGTATTTAATGTGATGATTTTTATAAAGTAGAATTATCCTCCAAGTTTAGTCCATGCGAATTTCGTCCTATTTATTAATATCTTGTAAAAAATCCCTTCTCTTTCGGGTCGGGGTTGCAGTCTCGCCATCGTAGATACCCTTATCTCCACATGTGGCCAGTACAGTTCTAGCTTTTCTTCACATATTCGCTCAAACTGAGGCTGTCTCGATACAATATCATTTAATAAAATATGGAAATACAAAATATTCCATAAGAAAATAACACTGGCGGAATAAATCCCGTAAAAATAAATCCATAATAATCGTGATCATATGCATTTATTTTCGTCTAAAAGCAGTTCAACTCATTTTATTTCGAAAATGATGTTATTGGCTTTGTGCCAACTTAAAGATCATACGCTGAATTTTAGAATGCCATTTTCCGGCACGTATTTACATGCGTATCTTTAGAAAATTACCTAATTGTTTCCTGTGCAGGCATCCACAATGTCACGTACGAGTAAATTTGTTTAAAAACTGTATTACATTGAAATCATTTTAAGTTTTGCTCTCTCGACATTGCTGCTTTTGCGTGTATGTATTATATTTATCAAAACATGATGTGTATCATATTTATGAATCTGTAATGTGCAAAGTCTCATATTTTTTTATCATCCGTATATTTTAGAGTTTGTCAAGTACTTTTGTAAAAAAATTGGAAAGCAAATTTGAATAATTGAAATTTAATACATTAGACATTAAATACGACAAAATGTAGAAAGGCGTTCAATGAGGGTGCAGTTTTTGTCCCAATAGCTTTAATTTATATGGATAATATGTTATAGGGAGAGCACTTAACCATTATGACGGTGCAATTGCTTTGATGAAAAAATCTCTCAAATCTGAAATATGCTGATGACATTACGTTGATTGCCACGTCAGAAGATGGAATGCCTTTACTACTTCAAATGGTAGAGCTAACTCCGGGGCCTTGAAATAAACAATTGATAAACCAAACTAATGATAATAGACCGTGGTCATAATTTTTTCGCCAATAGTTAGAATAATTGCCTGGAAGCGTTTACGAGTACTAACTATATTTACCTAGGCTCATGTATAACTAATCAATAATGGAGGATGCGAGGCTGAGATCAAAAGAAAAGTCGAAATGGCGGAAAATGCGATTTCGAAACTGAAAAGGATATGTAAGAGCAGAGCAATTACTATTACTACAAAAGCGTATCTTGTGAGGTCTTTCGTATTTGCAATATTTATGTACGACGTGGGGAGATGCATTTTACGAGCAAGCGAAATACGCAAAATATTATACAGGCATTCGAAATATGGTAATGAAGGCGGATGCTATGAATTCCATGAATAATAAAGTGCACTAATGCATTTGTTCTGAAAGAGTTAGGTGGCTCGGACAGGCTGTTAACAATAAGTCTACGATGAGTCCTCTGATTCTTTGGACGCATTTCTTGCGGCGAAGGAGATACGAGTACATTTGGAAAGGATTGTGGTTGCTGGAGGCATGGAAGGACAATGCTTAAGAGGAATATCTCCGACGCGCTGCACCAACCGACAGGTTTACGTTCAACCATTGCACTCCAAAGTGCGTGCGGAGTGTTGGAATGATAGAGAGGAATTGTCGAGGGCTCTCACGAGAGTTCAGTAATAAGCGATACGACCAGGAAGAAAAATACGATAAAATGATGTTCATTGAAATTCATATTCACATCTATTTTCCTCATGTTTTTTGTAAGCACTTTTCTTGGCATTATTGCGTAATGTCTATAAAACATGTTCCTTTGTTTAGTTTTTAATATTTTCGAATAATATAAAAATATTTGCATTGAATCTTGACACATTGCGGGTACGAACCCGTTGGATTATTTTTAAATGGATTGCAGTCTGGTTTTCGTTTCAGCCCTCTAAAAACTAACGTGTTTGTATGACCACAATCGAATGTTGAATGAAAGCAATATTGATCGTGTCATAATCCCATTCAATATAGTGCATTGATTTTCATTTGACAATTTTTTTTGATTTTACTTCTTTTCTCTGTAGATATCTAAGTAACCCACAAAAGTATTCACATGTTGTGTTTATTTTTTTGCAGTTTTCGACCAGGTCTCTCGAGCCCTCATTTGGCTTGCTGTTTGGTGACCTATTGAAAGACTTGGGTGTGGCGACAACGGGCGCTTCTGTTATCATGAGCACGCTGGACTGTATGGTGAACTTCTCCGGCTTCTTCGTTGGACCGGTGATCAAGACTTTCTCTTATCGGAAGGTCTGCATATTCGGCTCATTGGTGAGCGCTGTTGCCCTTCTTTGCACAGCGCCTGCAAACAGTATGGCGCACATATTAGCAACATACAGTATTTTGGGAGGTGAGTGAACTAGTTTATATAATAAGATTTCAAGTTAATTAATTTTAATTTTTCTTTTGATCGATTTGTAAAGCAGATCTAAACTTTGTGGTAGGTCTTAACATTAATTTGAGGGTAGCGCTGCTATAAGATCTCTCACAACATAAAAATTGGAATGTGACTAATTGAAGCGGAACCCAAGAGGAATACAAAACCCTTTGATAGAAGAAAAGAAATTTCTGCGAAAAAAATGTTTTAGGACATATGGCTAATAGGACATAAGGCTCTATCCTACATTATTTCTTTTGAGTATGTTATAGTTCGGAAATTCTAGGAAGAGTCCTGTGACAGCTCACAAATTTACCCCAATATAACCTTGTAACGATGTTCAGTAATTTTAATTATTTTATCAACTTTAATATAAGCCTCAATTCTAATAAATAGCAAGTTATTTAGGTAAATACATTACATAATGTTGTATTGGGGCAAATTTGTGAGCTGTCACAGGACTCATCCTAGAATTTCCGAACTATAGGATATCACTCTCTAAATGTCAACAATTAGAAACATGTAGGAAAAATAGTAAATCCCCCCCATTAATCAGCAGCCTTCTGTTTAATGTTAATACCATATTCTCTAGCAAATGGGGATGACTTTAATGAATTAATTTTGATGTTTTCCATGGCTCTATATATCAAGATTTGCGCTTAAAAGTTTTTGTAGACATGATTAAGCTACTTCATAAGAAAATATGTACTATTATTTTAATGGTTAGTTTTCTTCAGCATCATCTAAATTTTAGTAATTTTCTCTTACTATCTATAATGTACTTATACATACTTATGATGAGTAGGTATATCAACATTAAAATAAAATAAAGAAATATTCTTAAACACAATTTAGTACTCAACACCTATTTTTATGTAATGTTAATTAATAGTCCTGTTCTGTAAATTGATATTCATTATTAGTCTTGTTCTGTAAATTGATATTCATTATTAGTCTTGTTCTGTAAATTGATATTGATATTCATTACAGTCAACTATGGATTAGCTGAAAAACACAGAAAGATGCAATATTACTAGGTCTGCCACAGTAAAACTTGTAAGATCATTGAATTTTCCGTGTTTGATGCCAAACATGGACATTGATATAAAAAACGTAAGTAGGAAAGACGTCTTGGAGATGTGGTGCTGGTGGCGTAAGTTACGTTTACTTTAGAAAACACATGGAACAAATTCATCAATATTGAAAAAAAACTACAAACCGAACAGCGTTTGTCTTCAGTTATATAATTGCAAATCTTCACTTACTTCAGCCATTTTATCAAGACGGGAAGAAACAATGCTGATACTAGTGATCCAAGGGAAAATAGAAGGGTTCTGATCACCAATGCGAGGAATGCAAACAATAATCCATTCCAAGAGTATAGTAGAAATATGCATTCCATTCCATTCCAATCCATTCCAAGAGTATATAGAAATACTGATTGTGAGAATCATTCCTTCTGCAGTGAGCTTAAGTCCCTCGCAAGATCAAATCCAATGACTACAACTTCTCTGTAAAGAGCAAAACCGATAAGAAAAATCTAATATGATCTAAATAATGGCCAGCTTTTCTTTCTACATAATATTGATTTAATTTAATTGTTTTTTTTTCAGGTTTGGGAGTAGGATTCGCTTCAGCATCATCATTCGTCTCACTCAACCATTACTTCACCAAGCGACGAGGGCAGGCGGTAGGCCTGTCTATGGCCGGCACGGGCATCGGGCTGATGGTGATGCCTCAGCTGGTGCGGCTACTGCTGGCGGAGTACGGCTTTCGCGGCGCTGTGCTCGTGCTGGGTGGGCTGGCCTTTCACTCCGTGCTGGGCTCCTGCCTACTGCAGCCCGTCAAGTGGCATCTCAAGGAGGTGCCTATTGACGAGGAGGAAGGTCAAGTCATGCAGGTGAATACTTTTAATTAACTAATTTGAAAAAAAAAATACAGTGAAATCTGTAAAATTAGAACTTTTTAATTCTAAAAGCCAGCACAATTCCAGTTAGAATATAATTTCGATAATCCTATAGTTCTGTAATTTGAAATAAAATCAATATCTGATCATTACTTTAACTTGCGGTTTGCTGATGACATCACTATTGTGGCATCCAGTGAAAGGATCTTGTACTCGTAGAAGTATACCACAGTATATACTTGAAGAGTGATTGGTTAGTTCATCAATAGGAGCAAAACTCACGTTCATTGACCGTTTTAATATGTCATCAAGAAATCTGTAGTAAAAAGTTGTAGGACTCAGACGCATGGTCTACTTGGTCATTGATAGGCTTTCCTGCAATGAAGAGATAATGCGTGGAATCCAGATGGCTAAGAAAACGATGAGTCACATAAGGAATCTGGAGGGGCCGAGGAATCCTATAAAAACAAGACTCGACTGCTACAAACTCCCATCTCCTCCATTTTTCTATATGGTGCGGAAACTTGGACACCCTAGGTATGCAATTGACAAAGAATTGATTTCTTTGAGGTGTGATGTTGGAGGCGACTCTTGCGCATTCCATAGACTGCTAGGACTAATCGATCGATTATCGAAGAACTTGGGCTGAGACTCGTCTCTCTGTTTTTTGTGCTAGAATAATCTAACAATGAGACGAAGAGCACGGGAAGGACGACAGCTAAGAGCGGACAATTATTGCGGGGATTGTGAATGACAGAAAAGCAGAGTTTAGAGACCATGAAAAAGAACATAATTTTCTTTTTATCCTGTAAATTGGCATTAAATTTGAAAGTCACTGAAATTGATATATGTTAATTTTTCTGCAAGTCGATGAACGAAAATTCAGGATTTTAGTTCTTAAATTTCAAAAGAACAATGTTTTTTTTTCGAATTTTGTTTGTTTTTTTTAATTTTTTCAAATATGTGTAACTTTTTTGTCATGCGTGTATATTAAGATCTATGTTCTATATAAGGTGTTATATTCAAAATATTATTTTTTTGTACACATTTTATATATGTTAATTCAAAGTTGTAGTTCTCTTCAGCTAAATATTTGGATACAGGACATATTTTGTTTAGTTATGGATTAATTTAGTATTTCTCTTTCTAATATAATGGTCTTGTTGTAATGCACAATTATGCACACTGACTGGATTAAAGTTATTCTTATTATTATAGAAAAGGTATTTTAAGCATTATATCCGAAAGGGATTAAAATTTTATTGATTGACAAGTGCCATATTGAAAAAAAATACAAGAGAACACCTGAGCTTGATACATTAGCATGAAGAATAGATATATATTTGAGATGAATGAATATAAATAATTGGTGTAATGTATCGGAACCTAATAACAATAGATGAGAAATTAAATTTATCACCATGGTAATAAAAAATCTTCCAACAACGTTTATCAAAGAGAAAAAATATTTATAATCTTAAACATTTTTATCCATGCTGTTTTTCTTTTAGGAGATGGATCGAATAGATGAGACAGAGGAAGAGGCTGAAGACCGCTTCGAAGCGGATGCTTTGATGGCAACCACCAAGACTGAAAGGCCTCCCATGCCTAGGGCTGCCACTTGTGACAAAACTTTGTGGGACATGGAGAGGATGGCCGTGGGGATGACCGGAGCGAGCAAGCTGCCCAAGAGACCAACTATGCCTGCCATGCCCAGAATTATGTCCGCAGCCAGTGTTATGCACACCAACTCCATAAGGAAGAGGAGGGAATCCGTCATTTCCAGCCTTTCTAATATGGATTTCACTGGAAGTAATCTCCAAATCTTTTTGGATGTAAGTATTTGTGTTTTAAAATTTAGAAATTTGTTTTATATTATTTAAAATACACATAACCTTCAATTTGACGTATGTATATTTTTGCTACTGGGTAATAAACCTATCAGTCAAACTGTTTACAGTGGAAGTGAAATAGTTTTGGATTTATTTAAGTAATTCATTACATTTTTAAAGTTTCTATACTCCGCAATCTTAAAAGTTCTAAATCATTCGTAGGATCAAGAGTAGTATCTTAATAGTTTGAGATGTTATTCTAGTACAGCTTTCATTCCTTCGCTTTCCCAATGTTGACTTCAAACGATTAGTAACATGATCTACTAATTAATTTTATTAACCATTTGAAAATTGCTGTTTTCATCCCGACAATATTTAAAAAAATCCAAAAGCTCATAGAACACATGAATCAAAAGTGTTGATTAAAATACACTGTACTATATTATACTATTAAAAGATTATAAACTTAAATTTAGAAAGCTATGATTACCATAATCAAAGGAAACACAATGTTCATTTCATTTATATCTCTTTATTTGTTATGATTGCACCTCTATTCTTGTGTATTTGGACCAACATAGTACCTCACCAGAGCTAGTTCATTACTGTTGTTGGTTGTTCATCAAGATTAAAATTTAGCTCCATATGAGGCCTTTAAAAAAATAACCGACCTTAGGTCTGAAAAAAACTAGATTATCTATTTAACAAAAACCTAATTCTCTTAAATATAGGCTCCAATGCCCCCATTCCAGTATGTCATGTGGAATCTGCACAGTTTTCTCACTCAAATGAATCTCATCATTAATTACACTGAACCAAAGAAAATTTCTACTTCCCTTTCAATTTTCACTATTGTTATTCAACATTTTTCTATTACTATTCACCATACTTTTTTTTATTGTTTTCGAATTTCCACTGGTTGACCATTCTTTTATGTGCACTCATATAGCTTCATTACTAATGGCCCTATTTATTATTTGAATTATCGCCAATTGCATGTATTGTATAACACGCAGGTTTAGTGTCATGTAGCAATCTCTTCCATTCAAGCAAAAACTCATCTCTAGGCTGGAAGACAGGTGTTTTACTAATTAGACCTCGGAGGTTATCTGTTATTGCATGCTACCGTATTTATGACAAAATTCAAACAAATTTTCCCTCAACATATTCAGTCATATTGGTTTGAAACATAAATGCTAATGTTACAGGGCACAAGTGGAACTATCATGACTGCCTGGCAGTGACTGAAGTGCTGTGTGATCTGTCAAATAAAGACACATGCACCATATGGTCTGGTCGGTCGGAAGAGATTGCCACCTGGCAATAAGCCCGCCAAATTGTTATACATTGAAGTTTTAAAATAAATAAAATATTGTCCAAGGTTTGCCAGTCCGGCCTCAGGATAGAGCTGGTTAGCATAAAAAAAATAAGGCCAGCTATTTTTAATCTGACTTCACTGACCTCATATTTTGTTAAGTCCTGCAGGTAGAAAACAAACACAAGCTATGACATATTATTTTTAAACATTTAATTTTTTTAGTATCCTAATTCACTTGAAGAAAATGGAAGTATTCCAGATAGCTCTTATATCCATAATGTAAATTAGAAGAACATTTTGACTTCCCTAAAAATCATTAATGTAATATGTTTTATTTTAATGGTGATTTGTTTATTTTAGTAATTTTCAATTCTAAATATTCCTCTTTGTATTTGGAGCTTAAGTACTATTAGGTAGCTTTTTGAATGTTCTGTGTTTAAGTTAGTAAAATAAAATTTTCATGCTATATTTGAGTGAAGATTTCGGTTTACTTGGTTTGAAAGTTTTAAATGCATATAAAAATTGCCATATTCTTTTCAGCCAGCTGATGATGACCTGGGTATCAACATCACACCTGGCAGAAGGGTGTCACAAGTCAGTAGAGGAGATAAGTTTATCCTCAACAACAATGATATCAAACTGCCTGAACAAGAGAGCTTCTTCAGACGATTCATCAATTTGATGGATCTTGACTTACTCAAAGACTGGTCATACCTTAATCTGTTGTTTGGCCTGTCCATATTCTGGGTAGGAGAACTAAACTTCAGAATGTTGACTCCATTCTTCATAAGTAACATGGGATATTCGAAGACTGAGACTGCCTTTTGTTTGTCTGTGACTGCCATAACAGATATTTTGGTGCGATTGATTTTACCTCCAATATTTGATAAGAAGAATGTGTCTAAGAGATTAGTTTTTTTTTTGGCATCATTCTTCCTTGTGGTTACTCGATCAGGTAAATTTTATTTTTTATTACTTATGTTACATAAACATTTAAATTTCATTTTCATCATTACCATCACTATATGCCCTATTAGGAATATCACCATCATTGCTGGGCCTCGTAGTCGAGAATTCCCTCGCCATTCCATTAATTCTATTGGAAAGCAAAGCAGTGTAGTGTAGTTTTATTTGTTTCTTTTTTTTTCTCTATGTGTGGGTGAGCCGTTACACATCAGCAAACTCACCTGCTACACCACTATACAAGATCAGATGGCATTTGAAAAAAATATATGAGACTTAAGTCATAGGTATCCTTGGAAGTCCAGTGCATTACCGCGTGGCCATGTACCTCATTAGGAATAGATGACATAAAAAACCTTTATCCAGGTCAATCCACAACCTGAATCTCCACACATCCTCCCACATGAGGCCTAAACTGAATCTCACCATGGTAGCACCAGTGTGCAATGTATGTTGAGTATCTGATTCCCTGAGTCCCTTGTGAAAACAGAATTACTTTTGACCAGCTACCAGGCAGCATCCTTGATACATGACCCAACCATCTTCAGCGCCTCACCCTTATAGTGGTGGTTATAGGATGTTGCTGTGTCTGAAGATGAGCCATCTCATTCATCTGTGGTTGGATCACCTGACACCTATCATCTGCCTAAGGTTATCAAAATTAAAAGGTTGTTTTGGAATGAATGTAAAGTTACAGATACTACTATAATAGATTTTATTACAATAAAAAAGTAATCAAAGAGCAAATTGTTAAAATTCTTGATTACATTACTAAACCATATATAATTATTCATTTTTAAAACAGATGTTGTTTGGAGGAAAAAACAAAAAGTTTATACATAAGCTCAAAATAAAGATTAAATTAAAAGTTTGAAAATACTCCACACACTGAATATGAGGCATTTTTTCATGCATTTTCAGGATAGTGAAGAAATTGTTTCATTGTCTTTAAAATGTAAGTAAAAGTTTCATTTAAATATTAATGCATTCAAAAAATGGTAGTGAAATGTTAAAATGCAAAAAAACATTTTTCAGCTTGAAAATAATTATGTTTTACCAAAATTAACATAACAAATTCAGGAAATTTTCTTAGCTTATAAATTTTTTTCTAGCTAATAAATGTATTTTTTATTGCATGTTTTAGTGTTAGCTGAGCAGACAGAATGGATCCCGCTAATGGTATGGCTGTCCATCTGTGGATTTTTCCGAGGAGTTTGTTTAAGCAACTTTACATTGACAATTTCTGAAGCAAGCACATTGGAGAAATTGCCAGCAGCTTTTGGGCTTCACATGGTAGCCAAAGGGGTTTTTGTACTTATACTAGGACCAGTTGTAGGTAAGATATTTTATAGAATGCAACTTGATTACATTTTTTATTCCTATCTAGGTTCTGCTGGAGGACATGACACATAAAAATGAGTAACTCATGTTGAAAATAAAGTACTCAAGTTAATTTTAAACTTAAGAGTATTGTACTGGCAGTCTTTGAAATATTTTTATTTTGGATATTGTAATATGGAATGTTTTCTTAGTTTTCTATGATTATTTTGGATATTTTAATATGGAATGTTTTCTATTTTTATTTTGGATATTGTATTGGGTGTACAAATAAGTCACCGCCGTTTGACAAAAGTTGGCGCCACCAGTAAGTTATGGTTAAAATTGTCAGATGTAAAATGTCATTATCGTAAGGTTGGACATCTGTCAACAACATGACCTTGAAATATTAGTGAATTTTTATCAGTATAACATATTTTTTTGTGTTCGAAAATGTCAAGTTTTGAGCCGAATAAGCGTCATTTGCGGGAACTTTTGATTTACTTCTTCAATTTGAAGAAATCTGCAGCTGAGGCGCATCGATTGCTTGTAGAAGCATATGGTGAGGCTGCCTTAAGTGAGAGAAGTTGTCGTGAGTGGTTTCAAAAGTTTAAGAACGGTGAATTTGACATCGAAGACAAAGAACGTAGCGGAAGGCCGAAAGTGTACGAAGACGCGGAATTGGAAGTATTATTGGATCAAGATTCGTGCCAAACGCAAGAAGAACTTGCACTTACATTAGGAGTGACTCAACAAGCAATTTCACATGGGTTGAAATCATTGGGAATGATTCAAAAACAAAGAAATTGGGATTCATATGAACTGACACGGAGAAACTTTGAATGCCAATTTTCCACATGTGAAATGCTGCTTGCCAGGCATAAACGAAAGGGTTTTCTGCACCATATAGTCACTGGTGATGAAAAATGCATCCATTATGATAATCCAAAAAGGAAGAAATCATGGGGATCCCCTGGTCATGCTTCAACATCTACGGCTAAGCCAAATATTCATGGAAAAAAACTCTTGTTGTGTATTTGGTGGGATCAGCTTGGTGTCGTGTATTATGAGTTGCTCAAACCGAATGAAACCATTGCTGGGGCTGTCTACCGAACATAATTGATGAGATTGAGTCGAGCACTCGAGGAAAAGCGCGCCCACTACTACGCCAGACACGACAAAATTATTCTCCTGCATGATAATGCTAGTCCACATGTTGCGGCACCGGTCAAAACCTATTTGGAAACACTCAATTGAGAAGTTTTACCCCACCCGCTGTATTCACCAGACATTACTCCTTCTGATTACCACTTGTTTTGATCGATGACGCATGGCCTGTCTGAGCAGCACTTCACATCATATGAAGATACCAAAAATTGAGTCGATTCGTGGATAGCCTCAAAAGATGATGATGATGACTGACGCGGTATTCGTATGCTGACAGAAAGATGGGGAAAAGTAGTGGCAAGCGATGGGTACTACTTCGAATAAAACATGAGGTTCCGTTCTTTCACAATAAATGCCCATTTTTTTTATAAAAAACGGCGGAAACTTATTTGTACACCTAATAATATGGAATGTTTTCTTAGTTTTCTATTTTTATTTTGGATATTTTAAAATGGAATGTTTTCTTAGATCTGCCAAACATTAAATATTTAAGAAGGGACGGAAAAAACTCTTAAATTCTAGTCAGTAAAATAACGTGTTTCATTCCCGATTTTTCCTTTCCTCTCCCCCATCCCTTCCTTTCCTTTTGATTGGTGATATCTCACTTTATATGAAAAAGAATGTTTGGGTGATAGTCCATCTTTGTGAGGTTCGTGGGCATATGCTCACGTATGTATTTATGGATTTCATAGGGATGGATAGTCATTTGAATGATTTATGCAACCATGTAACTTGCTTCATTTACTTTTGTCTGGTTGGCTGGAAGAGATTACCGCCGGGTAATAAGCCCGCCAGATTGTATTTGCAATAAAAGTGTTAAATAAATAAATAAGTATTATAGGCCATGCATGGATTTTTTTATCACTTGAAAATTTTGACTGCAAACACCAATGTACCTATAGCTAAAATGTACAATGTAGCTAAAGATTCGAAATTGTATGATCTTAAAAGTCTGCCTGTGCTCCTGGTGAATTTATTTTTTGTTATTAAATATCAATGAAATATATGCAAGTTTTGAGAAATTCTTAATAAATTACACAGCTAATGCCATACTGCCTTCACACTTAAGAGAATAGTCACCAGAATATAATAGATTTTTTAGTTTAATACTCATAGATTGACTAGTTATATTTTTTATTCATTTATAGTTTGAGCTCAGTTCCTATTATGATAGATATTTTGGCTAGATGCCAACTTGACAACCAATGGTAAAAAAGATAGACATGCAAACTGACAATCAGAAATTGTCACACTTTGGAAAAAGTTTGTAAATCCTGTAATTCCATGGATATCTCACATTTAACCCAAAGGCAGGTCATGGTATGACCACGATCAAGTGACAATTCTGTTTAAGTATATTTTAAGTATGTTTGGGATAAAATTAGTCATTAATCAGTTAATCTACAGGTCTAGATCTTGAGTCTTGACTGTATCTAGCACCACTTTGGTTTGTCTGCTTAATCTCTTCTCTAGTTCGTCACTTCTTCAGTATGACTTTATGTCTCCATCCAACATAATCAACTTAATTTCAATCTACCCACTTTTTTACGGTATCGGATTACAGAGCAGACATTTTTTCACACTCCTGTTGATGTATACAAAGTTTCATTATTTTGGCCACTGACAATTTCTTACATTAAGCTCCGAATCCTGTCATCTCCAGACACCATCATAATGCACGTCTACAAATTTTGATTGTTTTGACCACTGACAATTCTATGCAGATCATTGAGTTCTGAATCTCCTCCAGACACCATCGTAATGCAAATTTACAATTTTGACTATTTTGGCACTGGCGTCAATTGTAATTCCCCTCTCCAAACATCATCATAGATTCTGTAGAGGATTTTCCTCATAAAGATGTCCAGGGCCCTTTTATCCTGTTTTGTCAGTACCCAAGTGTTTGTGGTGTATCTCCCTAATTTATTTTATATAGTTGACATGTTTTATTATTAAATTATGTTGTTTTATTGATACGTAGTATGGTAAAGTCTAAGGATAAAAAGGTGATAAAATGAAATAAAAATTTAAATTTTCGAATAGTTATCTTGCAGTTCAATACATTTTTTAGAACGATGAATACATTTTTTAATACTACTGAAAAAATATTCTGAAGTTTTATTCTCGCAATGGTGTAACACTTTGGAGATAACTTATTCGTCACTTTTAATTTTTTTCCTTGTAAATCGGATTTCAGTTTTCAAATTTTTAAAATCATTAGAGGTTAAATTGAGACTGTTGGGTTCATGATTAAATTCTTGGAAACCACAATGTTGAGTGGCAGCTTTTGCAGCAACAGAAGTGTGCACTGGAGCATTGTTGTGCAATACTCTCACGTTTCATGACAACTTTCCTCGACGTTTAGTGTTTTATGGCTTCCTTTAATTTATACATCAATGACGCATAATACTGATTAGTAACTATATTGTTACTCTCTTGGAAGTCAATGAATGGAGTTTCTAGACAATTTCAAAAACATTTTACCAATATCTTTATTTTTTTGAGGTTGGGTTTCCATCGAGCTTTCTTACATAAGTGAATCATGGTACAAAACTATAGTTTCATCCCCCATGAATATTGTCTCAATTATTTTTTCCTCGCATCGCAGAACATTAAAAATTCATTACAACATTCAATACAATACATAAGCCTTTGGACAGCACTCGAGAGTTTTATCACCCATCTTTCACTCACCTAATTCATGCCAAGATGGTTGAGTAGAATTTAAGGTACTGGGGTTTTTGGAAAGCTAACACCTAGCTGCTATTTATTTTGATTTTATTCTTCTGTCTTGTAACACCTGCTCTTGCATTAATGCATCAAAACATGTGTATAAAGAGGATTATTTTGGTTATCAGCACTGTGGAACAAATAAAGAAAGATAGTCCACATGTTAGACTGAACTGTTAAACATATTTATGGCATATTTCCTGGAAATCTCGATGAAGAAAACGTCAAACAGGAAGAAAAGAGAATGGATGAATAGTTAACAAAGTGCTCCATAGATATGAGAATCTAAACTGAATGATTCTTACATTTTAGAGAAAATTTCAAATTGGTTTTGTAGGGTCAATACAACAGTATTAGCTTTAATAATTTTGTTAAATTTTTGTGATTAATAAAACTCTTCCCTCATTCTAAAATTAAGGTCATATACTAAATAATTGAAATGATTATACTATTTATTCTCTTATTTTAGGTGCTGTTCGTGACTACACAGGAAGCTACCCCATCTGCATTCATTTCCAAAACTTTTTCATATCCCTATGTGTTGTGGCTTGGGGCATAGAGTATGCCTTGGGCTTCTTCCGAAAGAAGAAAATTATTGATATCAAGTGATGTTATTGTTATTTAGAACACAAACAAATTTTAGTGAAAATTATTTTTTTGTAATTCTTGTTAACTTTTTAATAATAAGTTAGTTTTCTTATTGAAAAATATGTTTTAAAGAACAAATTGTTAATGTTGTGTAAAAAAAAAATGATTTTCTTCAATCAGTGAAGTTCGAACAATAATAATAAGATTATTTTTCATTTGTTTTATCTTATTTATTTTATTTTTTACAGCAAATATTTAATTATGGGCATTTCGATTCATGATTACAAATAAGCAACAAATAACTCATAGCCATAAAAATATTAACATATTTTGTATAAATATATATTTCTTAAATGTCTACTTAATTTTCCTTTGATAGCATAAAGTTACTTAACTTTAGTCTTGTTAATTCATTGATTTTTTATAACATGACTTTTCTCATTCCTTTTTTCATTTATATAAATTTTATTGAAGTATTCTTCTTTCCAACTTATCTACCCTTTTTTTCGAAAAATATAATTTTCTCAGCTTATTATCTTAAAGATTTTGTGAATAATATAATAAGGTTTTTTTAATTAACATTGTTACAGATGTACTTAATTATCCTTTCACAAATCTAAAATTATGTGTATCAAATTCCTTTTTTAGTTAAAGTGTGTCGCATCAATTTTTTGAACTTTTTTGCAAAATGTTTTCAGTATTAATTTCACTTATTCTTTTCAATATGAAATTTCAAAATGATTTAAAAAATATTCAGTTCTTCAATGTAAGAGGTTTTTTCATAATAAAAATGTAGGGAAAATTTTCTGTATATTTTGTTGGACTTTTTTACCTCTAGCCCATTGCACTCGAGGACACTAAAGTGGCGCAATTTTTATTAAATATATAAACTCGCAGGTGCCATAGTGTCCACACGCTATAGATTAGAGCTAACTTTTGTAGCAGATGGTGGTGTGTCATGTGCGTATTCTTATTCGTGATCGTGACTTTTTCAGTTTTTGCTGGCAGGTATTTTGATATTTATTTGAAAAAAAAATTTTGTGACAATATTAAAAAGTATTTTTATCAATATTGTTTTGAGTGATTAGTAAAACCTATAAAATAATCTAGTGCAATAGGTTAAAAAATGTATACACATAAAATGTGTAAAAATGTCATTCTTTTGATAAATTGTGCGTAGCCCAAGTTTTAAAATAAATATATTCCTACATAATTTTTTATAAATAGTAAAAAAAAATTGAAAATCAATTAAAAGTCAATTTGGTTAAATACCTTTTTTTTATAAATTTTATATTTAATACAACTTATTATCACTATGTATAGACTGAATGAAAAATAACGATAAAAAGTTATTTAAATTTAAAAAAATGTAATCCTTAAACTAATCCGCATATGCAATGAGTTTACTAAAAATATATCCAATTCAAAAAATGATTGTAATTTTTTTTTTCTTATTTATAAGTGTTTTTGTTTCTCACAGTTGTAATAAATAACTTGAAATGAAGCCCAATTTATTCATCAATTTTATTATGTGTCTTCCATCTAAATATTTTGTATTTCATTATAAGAAGATTTTTCCGAGGCAAAATGAAAACGTCCAACTTTAAATAAACCTAATGATTTTAAGCAATGTGTGGATTTACAGTGTACTTAATAGTTGTATAAATTATGCCATGTGTTTGATAAGATATCCATTTACAGTATTAAAAAAATATATATATAGATTTTAATTTCTATTCCAAAAAAAAGTTAAATCTTCTGCATTTGTGTGTATTTTTTGGCAAATTGGAATTGAGTGTAAATAGATATTTTGTTAAATAAATTATGTAATTATTACATAAAGCTATTAAAATATTTTTATTGAAAAAATCACGCAATAAGACCAAATTAATATTTTACGCTCAAATTATACTATAAAATGCCAAATTTATCTAACATCATATTGAAAAAATGAATGAATAATGCCTATAATTAACAATTCAGGCAGTCGAGTTTCTGGCACTGTTTCCAATGGAATTAGAACATGCTATGTAATATTTTATATTGGTTTAAACATTGATCATAATGTCGTGCAAAGCCTTAGTATATGTTTTCAGTTTTGGGGAAAAATGGGTTATGACTTTTTTCGAACTTAATGTTACCGGGTTTACATTACTATAATATAACGGGAAACTTCTAAAATCACTTTACTTTTCCATTTATGAAAAATAAAAGCTAGTTTGCCGTACTTTAGAGGTAAAATTAAAGTTGTTAAAACTACTTTATTTCAAAATAACTATGTGAATACATAAAGTTATATCAATTTACAGAAAATTTTCTCAAAAAAAATGGTCTCATATAAAGTCACTTAATCTGAGATGATACTTGGTGCTTTGCACGATGATATTTGCAATAAATAAATTAGGATATATTTTTTTAGTTTAATTGTATACATTACAGTACAATTTGGAGTTAACAGTATTATAGATTGTATTTTTATTTCATTGTCAAATTTCCAATATCACTTTTTGATACTTAAACATATGTATATAATAGGTATTTACGATTTTTCGCATATTATTTAGGTCCATATGAATATTTTTATTATTTATTTACATGATCTAGAATTTTGTTCACACGTTACAGAATTAAATAACGTGGAAAAAATCTATTCGGATACTTCTGCAAATCCAGATTAAATTGTAATTTTTTAGTTCATTAGAAGAAGAATAGAAATAATTTGATAAATATTAAATTCTAATTTTATGTTTATCAAATTATTTTAATAAATTCTAAAATAAATCTGATAGAAGAGTATGTTTATGAAAAAAATTGGTAATGATTTTGATGTTACATGATAAATTTTTATTTGAGGATTGGAATAAATTATCCATCAATTATAAAAATTTTCTCTTGAGTTTTTTATTGCAAAATATTGCAGATTCAAGTTTCGTTTAATTAATGTGCAAATATTTTAAAGGACCTTAATTAGTATTTGGGTATGTATTTATGATTTTGAAAATTGACAGTGATGAGCAGGTAACTCACCTGACAGTATATCATAATACAATTGTTGTTGTTTAGTAAATTTGAAATAAAATTTGTCTTTAATTTGACTATACTTTTCTCGACCTAAATTTTCATTTTTCTTTTATTTAGAATAAAACAATAATTTGCTTTATTTAGAATATTATGCTTTATGGTTTTTTTCTCATCATAAACTGAAAGTTAGATGATACCATTTTGTCACCTTATTTTGAAGGTACTTTGTCCATTCCTCATTTGAATATTTATCTTTTTGTGTTTCATAATGTGATGCGAGTTAAAAATATTAAGGTTTATTTTTAAGTGCAGTGTGAGTATTGAAACTATATTTTCCTAATTTTATTTTCATCATATTTTATCTACTTCCTTGACAAAAATAAACTCATACATATAACTGCATATATAAGAAATATCAATATATTTTATAGCCAATTTTAGATACTAGGTATTTTATGATGTCTATACATTCTTTGTACGTGAATGCTTTTTTGTAAAATTTGACAAAATATTGTAAATATATATTTTTTCATGTTATTGTATTTTATGTCATAGAAAAAAATAATTAATCAACTAAGAAAAGAAAAAAATAATAATTCAAAATGACTTAAATTGTTGTTTTATTTTAAATCATAATATTTTAGTCCTGTATGGGTATAAAATTCCCTAGATACTATTTTTTCACTTTTATTTAGGAAGCCAACAGTATTTGACATAACTTCTCATTATAAAATATTTAGTATTTGTTGATTATGAAGGGCCTATGTCTCTATTATGGATTTAATGATTACTATGAAAATCATTGACTCACAAGCAGGTTATACTGCTATCCAAGGGGATAAGATATAGCTCAAGCTTTTGCTACTTCTTTTGGAGGCTTAGAATTATATGAAATAAGTGTCAATGCACACGAGACTACGTTGAATCAATTAAGACATGTAATTAGTGGATCAACATTACAGGAGGTAGAACAGATTCCTATGGATCTCTCTAATTTTTTTGAAAGCAATGGTTTAAAGGTGAATAAAATCAAAATGATGAATAACAACAATACATATTTGATAATTAACCACACTTTTAAGATGATGATGGAATAAGTATACCAAGGAATATATGGTGGAAAAATTTCCAGCTTGAACAAGTTAGTACATATGGACAAATATACTTGGACCACACTCACTGCATGGTCAAGCAATATTACAGTTAAAAGTTTGATACCTCTACCTTCATTACCATGTCAATTAGAGCCGATTGAAGTCATTTTGTTTCCTTACACATATTCTGAAATGTTAAAAATTAAACAAGGCTTGGTTATCAAGTTTCTTTCAAATGAAGGAAAAATTTGGCTTAGGCAGAGAATCTATTGGAGATGATCCTCGTCAAGGTAGACCAGCAGAAGCACTCGCACTATAGAATATTTTAGTAGCGGTATTGAAAAAGAGATTCATTGTTCAAAAAAATGTATTGGAACTACAGAGGGACCATATTGAAAAATATCATTCTGTCATCTTTTTATATCCGTTTCCAGAAACTTTTGGACTTTACTAAGTATGTATAGTTATGTTTGATAAGGTTCAGGAAAGGACAACTATATGGGTGAAGCGGACTTAAGTATTACATAGAGTTGGAATGAGTTCCCTTTGGGAAAATTTCTTACATATGATCACTTTTATTCTGCCAGTGTTGATAACATATGTCATCCATTTGCTATTATACCATTTTTAGTCCGGGCTTGAGGTATTTTAAAGAAAATTTCTTACATATGATCACTTTTATTCTGCCAGTGTTGATAACATATGTCATCCATTTGCTATTATACCATTCTTAGTCCGGGCTTGAGGTATTTTAAAGAAAATTTCTTACATATGATCACTTTTATTCTGCCAGTGTTGATAACATATGTCATCCATTTGCTATTATACCATTCTTAGTCCGGGCTTGAGGTATTTTAAAGTTAAGTGATTCAAGAATGTTTCAAGTTGTATGTTACACCAAATTTGTGATGAAATTAATTTTTTTAAGCATTTCATAGAAGATATTGGCTTATGAGTCTTCAAACACTGAATTAATCCTAAGAGAGTTTTGTTAAGAGTATGATAATTCCAAACGAGCAATATGATGCTGAAATGCTCACCAATCTGCACATAATATCTAAACAGCACTAATAACATTGAAGAGATTCATGCGTATCATAAGCATATAAGACCACATTAGGAATACTGAAATTCGAAGAACTAGCATCACTATGGAATAAAGTTCATCTTAGAAATTAAGTGGGGAACATTAGGTATTTGCTCGCCAAGGTGAAGTCCGATGGACTAAAAAATTATTAAACACTAGGACTAGCACTTAAACAAAACTAGTTGGAAGCAGTCCTCTGTAGGTGTGTGGGGAACAGTGGTTTGTGGGGGACAGAGGTTTGTGGGGAGATCCCAGAAGTAAAAGATTAGGTAATAAATTTTACAAATTCAAAAGAAAACGAAACCTTTCAGTGTCTTGTTTATATTTAATTGTGTTTTTCCTGCTAATTGTTTTATGTTCCTATAACTTATTTGTTTTAGTCCATATCGTGGCATATTTGCTCCAGATACTACCGGCGTCCTCGCCGGGAGTATCTGGAGCAAATATGTCATGATATGGACTGCACCTCCTATACAGAACTCAAGAGGATCACTGAAGACCAAGCGGAGTGGAAGAGGAGATGCAGAGCTTTGCTGCTAAACAATCCCCAGGATTGAAACTGAAGAAGAACTTATTTGAATGAGAATTTATAATAGAACATTTTTTTTGTCATTCTTAAGGGTTTGTATTATTTAAATAAATTTTTTCCACACAAACACTTTTATAGTCTTGTATGGGAACAAGAATTTCAAAGCTCTATGTTTTGGATATATTAGATATACCATAGACATAATATATCAATTTCAATAAATTGCTTACTGTTGACTTAAGGTTTTTGACATAAGCCTCATATTAACGTGTACGAGGGAAGAAAGGAGAAAGTAGAGTAAAGATTTTTTTCAAAGAATAGATATGGCCGAAATCATAGGTCTCCTTTTACCCTCGAACACTAGACGGAAAAAGTGCCTGTGTTGTTCGAGGGGAGTAGCACAGTGCAGGGTTCGAATCGACGACCTTCCACACGGAAGTCCAGTGGGTTATAATATAAACCTGCTACTCATTCGCAGAAGAATTATATATGCTTAGTGTAAACTGAAAAGGGCTTGCGCAGTATTTTAACTGATTTTCAAGCCTTTGAGGTTACACTGGGTCAATAACTGCATTGAAATAGTTGGTATTGATGTGTAGGGAGGGAATACACAAACCAATGAGTTGATAAAACTCAGGGTATTCTTTCTTGTATGATATCAAGATTCATAACGGCACTCTCAGATGGCTCAGTCCATCTAATACTTGTAATGTGATTTGTTGCACATCCGGGATCCCTCCAGTGAGTACAGGGTAAACAAAATATGAGTTGGCAATATTATCGAACAATTTAAACGACACTTCAAATACTTAAATTGAGCCCACTGGTTGGGGTGTCTTGAAATGGTAGTATTTTAGTTGTGTCTTGTGTTGTACAAGATCTTAAATGGTCTGATATCGTAGTGCATGATAAAACTATGCGTAGAGGCTTTGATCTCTGGGAGGCGTAGTACGAGGCAGAGGCTCGTACATTGATATCGTTTGGATCTCAAAGATTTTATTATCTAGTTGAAATAGATTGGTTGAGCAGACCAGGTAACCTTGATCGGTTTTTTGGAGTGGCTAGCCCAGTAGGATGGAATATATTCCACTGTGGGATAGGTTGGTTGATTGTATGAAAGCTTTCAAGAGGTTTCTTAAGTTCACGCATTTTGAGAGCTCTTGGAGTAATTTGGTTAGTACATTCTATAATAAAAGTAAATAAATGTAATGTGATAATTAATATCTAGGTAATACTCGTATCTATTACAAAGTTAAGAGCAGGTGAACTAAGACAAAAATAGTTCAAAATCAATATAGTACTCGTAATTAAAAGTTTTGGTGTTGTAATGTGATTCACATAATTATTTAAAATGCATCATGTGAATCACATGACATCACACAAAATTATTACATTAACTTGTTTGGATCAAAGGTATATCTAAAATCGATATTTTGTTCAAAACAACTGGAATTAATTTCATAGAATCTCGTTGATACTAATATAATTAATGAACAAAGATGATAAAAATTGGTGGAATTTTCAACAATTAAATGGGAAAATGAGTTCATTACTCTCATCTAGAGATAATCATTAGTTAATGATCATTTGAAATTGTCATCAGTTTCACCAAATGTTTTGTAATAAAATATGGGAATTGTTTGGATATATTCGTATTGTACGGAAATGTGAATGGATTTATGAAAAAAATCCAACCCATAAAACATGAATGTTAATTTTAATGTCCCTCACGTTGAGTCTAAATGAAATGACCAGGTCTAGAATTCAGGCAGCAATGAAAAGTTTTCAGCAGAGGATCGTGTGGAAGTCATTGTACATGGAGTAAAATATAAGAAAATTCGAGAAAGCATGAACATGGACCCATTCTTACAAAAATGTATCGGTTGATGCTGCGTGACTGGCGAAGCTATAAATAGAATTTTTTCGAATGAAAATTTTTCGCCCATTACTCGTGACGACTTAATAGAAGGTACAATGTAAAGTGTGAGATTACGGTACTTGTCATTGGTGGCACTGGAAATCCATATACAAGCCAATTTATGATATTTTGAAATTCAGCACTTGCAGTCTGCCAACGTCTCCTTTCTCTACTGGGCCCCAGATAAACAACAATAGTTTTACGCCATTCGGCTCGATCTCCTGCTGCTTGGTCCCAGTCGTGCTGAGCATTTATAATATGTGTTTTAGCATTTGGCACTATCCACCGTGCAAAAGAGGATATACCGAACTAACAAAAGAGGATATAACTATTTGAAAGTCTGCGCAGGCGAATATGTGAATTCAGAAACTCGATGCTTCAGCAAAGCTTCGTTGTTTGATACTTTTTGGTAGCATCTAATCTTTGTTATTTGGCTGCGGTGCCGCTGCCTACATTTTTCGAGAACTTTCATGTGTCGTCTGTAGGGAACCCATAATTGATATTCTGATATCCATATATCGTCGTTTCCGGGCCTCGTAGTTGAGAATCCCCTCGCCACTCCAACGTCAATCTTGAACCATTCCTTCACGTCGATCATGTGATCTTCTGTGAGAAAATAGCCCGATCCTAGATGCGCACTCCCTCCCGTAAATGTCACAGACATGTGGACCCTGTTGAGCCACCTCGCCATGGTTATGCATGTTCGCAGCGCGCTGCCTGTTTCTCACACGTCTAGCCGCTGAGACGCCATCAGCCCGAGAGCATACGGCTCTCTACCCCTCACGGTCCCGAGACACCCGCTCCCAGTCCTCAGGAGCCCCGCACAAAGTAAGCGACTCTCGCAGACTGTCTTTATAGCACTTCCTTTGCCCACCAACTCTTCGCTTGCCCACCACTTCCCCGTACAAGACGCGTTTTGGGAGTCTATGATCGCCTATGCGTATCATATACCCGGTCCATCGTAATTTCGCCTTCACAACCATATTTTCTATAGGTTTACAATTGGAGCGTTGCAGAACCGAAACATTTGTGACATGATCCGAAGAATTCGACGAAGGAAACGCTGGTGGAACATTTCAAGGCTTTGAATGTGCCTTCCATAAGGAAGTCTCAGACTCATAGAGAAGTGTGGGAAAGACAATAGCCTTGTAGACTGATATCTTTGTCGACTGGGAGATGTCTCTGCTGTAGAATATTCTGTCATTCAATTTAGCAACAGCCGCCGACGCACTCCTGATGCGACTCTTCAGTTCATCATCAAGAGAAGAGTTCGAAGCCAGGATGCTGCCCAGATATGTAAAGTTAGGTACGTTCTCCAGTTGCCCACCATTCACTCGAATGTCGGGTGGTTGAATCACCTCATTCCCTGCAGAACAGGTTAGCACCTGAGTTTTCTTCACATTTATTTCCAGGCCAAACATCTGATACACCTCCGTATAAACATTGATGATCTCTCGAAGGTCTTCCTCTGAATGTGCAACAAGAGCGCAATCATCCGCATATTGCAGCTCCGTGATGTATGTGTGAGCAACTCTTGTTTGATCCATATATCAGGGATGGTACGATTACAATTTTAATATAATTTTTAAGGCCAACCTAAAAGGAAAAAGACCAGTAGGTCACCTAAGAAGAAGTTGAAGGAAGCAGATGAAGTGGTTGTGTAAAAACAAGTTGAGACTGAGCTCTGTAGAGATCTAGATAAGTAAAGCTCTAGTGGGGACAATGATGAAAACGGAAAATTCATTTTGTAGCTAATATAATCTAGAAGGCCTAGTGTGTAATTTTTTTGACCAATAACCAAATTCTTTCAATTGATTTTTAATACGCCATGTACAATAGTCATTTAGTTTAGTATAATCTTCTTTTTAGTCGTGCTGCTCATGACTGTGTGCCGTGGTTCACTGATAAATCTGGAACTGAGCGAATGATTCGCCTCCACTTCTCCCGGTTCTGAGCACTCAATTAAATACTCGTAGTAGTAATCTCTTTGATCCTCTTGCTCACCGCAATATTAATCTATATACGAGTATTATGTATTTTTATTCCCCCGAATTCAAGTTATAAATATAAAATAAAAACATCAAATAGTATTTTGATAAGTCCAGATTTGATCATTGCTGTTCTGTTCTGTGTAGATAAATATATAACTTCCTTAAAATTGTAAACTGTTTTATGTTACGAGTATTTAAAAAAATCTCATTTGTTCTTTGCAAATCGATTCTTTTCTAGTGTCTACATCGCTATAATTTCTAGACGAGTTTTAGTTCAGGCATTTTTCATATTTTAAAAAAATCTTAGGTTTTTGCCGTATTAATCGAGGCAAAGATGCTGTTCATGAGAAACAAAAATGAAAAAATGGAGGACATTAATTACTTGGGAATTGAGGATTTCAAGATCGTAAATTCGATCGCAGAATTAGATCAGCGAGTAGCGTATTAAGAGTCCTCGATAATTAGAGGTAGTGAGGATTGAACTTTTATGAGAATTTATATCGTTATATGGATCAATTTTAACATTCGGTCATGAACATTGGATATCTACTAAAAAAGTACGGATAAAAATACAAGTAGCTGAATGAGATATCTCAGTGGAATTATGGCAGTCATGTTAAGGGTCATACGCCGAAAGGCACATATATACTAGGAACTAGGTGAATTCATTGGAAGTTGGAAGGCCAAGAGTTGGATTGGCAGATGAAGGGATTGTGCGAGACTAAAAACTTCAGCAGGATTGGGAGACCGTTTCTGAGAGGGCCGTATATAGATCCGCCAGTAGTTCGTTGACAGCGTTGCACCTCGATCCTAATGGATAAGGGATTGAGGAGATGGAGATATTTGGTTTTTAGGAGAAAATAAAGAAAACTTGTTTTCAACATTCATCAAAAAATATTTGTAATTTTTTTTATTTTTATATTTCGTAGTAGTATGGATTTTACAAGTTACAATAAATTACTTTATAGTACGGGCGGGGCATGAACCTTGCTATAAAAATCGTTAATAATTGCTTCTAAGAAAAATAACAATTTTAAATTACTTTTTCAAAATAATTGTAACAAATAAAAATGTTATTAATGAAAATACATTTAGATGCGCAACGAATTAGGGTAGTTCAATTGTATTTTGACTTCAAGTCCCCGATTTCAGTACAAAGAACAGTTCAACAAGATAGGAAATGTCCAAAAAAGTCCCACGAACGAGACTAGACAGCTCGAACTACGAATAACAGTGCCACAGTGGCTGCCGCCATTCAAAACTATTCGACGATTTCAATCCGACAATTGTCATTGAACGTTAGCTTCAGATGAAGGAGTGTCCCGAATATTCTGAACAAGGATTTGAATTTATTCCCTTACAAAATTCAACTGGCACATATCATAATAAATTATTTAGAGATGTTGGAGTAATTTTTCTTTTAGAAATTACGCCGATGAAGGATTGCATTAAAAAAATATGATTTTAACAAGATAATCTAGCGGCATCGTTGGCCTCCGAGTTACTAGATTTCTAATAATAGAGTTATTGCAAACAGGAGGTGTATAAAACGAAGCTACGCAACAGGAACGAACTGAAGGCATCAATCAAGGTCATTTTTGAAGCTTTACTCCAAGCCACAATAGCAACTGTGATAAATATTTTTTTAGTTCAAGGAAGGCATTGCGTCAATGAGTGCGGAGGACATTTAAACCAAACTTTTTTTTAAAATGACGTTGAAAAATCTACGAATTACTGAATTTAGTAAAAAAACGTTTATAAGCTTTAAATTTTAACAAATAATTAAAAAGTTGCTATTGATAGGATTATTTACATTTTCTTATTTCAGTTTGAGAAACTGTGGCAGATGAGATAATTTGTAAATACTGGATGAAAACTCGTTAAGAAATACTCTAAGAGTATTTTTTTCAGTCACAATGTTAGACGTGAAAGAACGAGTTGTTTACAAAAATGATGAAAGTGTTTATAAAGTAACTGAGAATGGAACAGATGAAAAATTTAAAGAGAATTATGACAATGACGGTAGATGGGGATACGAGTATGTGGTGTTTATTGGATTTTCTGTAGTTTTTGTAAGTAAACTTTTTTTTTCCAATTCGTAGGTAGTTATTATTTATGGTGTATAATATTCTCATACCTCAGCCCTGATATAATACAATATATAACAGGGCTGTTGTAATTACCAGCGCGGTAATTAGTTATCCATAATACTCGTATTAAATACTGAGCATTCACTAAGAAATCTGATTTGGAACAGGGTATACAATTACTGTTGTACCTTGGAAACTCTTAAGCAGGCCGTGGTGTGACCAAGATCTAGAGGAAATACAGCCCACAGAAACAGTTAATAAATTTGTTACTAAGATAATTCAAAGATATAATAATTGTTATGATCACAATAAATATTATTGACACTCGTGAAAATCACGCAAACCGCATATACTCCAGTTATTCTAAGAATGAAATGTTTGCGCATTTTAGGGGTATCTAGTTAGAATGGAAAAAAAATAGTAAATGGTCACCGAATAGTACAACGATACGTGTACAAAACGTGAGATTTAATAGGCGCCTGCACGATAAATATAGGTGAGGGAAAGGGCGGTGAGGTATATGCGTAGTATGATGTATGTCTAATTTGGTGGGATGTTATATTTGGTGAGATGTCATATATGGTGGGATGTCATATTTGGTGGAATGTCATATATGAAGTTAACTGGACTCAAGTTGATGATGCGTTCGTTTTACAGACGATATAAAATAGAAGTTACTATGTAGAAGACCCAAAGAGTTCATCTTTTCCGATTCTGAACAACGAAAAATTTAATTATGCGTTGACGTGCAATCACTTACGCGTATATCTATTTGTGTGGTTCAAATGTTCCTTGATCTAAAACAGGTAAATGATATAAACTTTCTATTACAGACAATTATAGTGGCTCCGATGTCTTCAATAGGGCTATTATACAATGATTTTCTCGAAGATATTGGTGAAGGGGCCAGCGGTCTCACCCTTGTATTTGGAGTATCGAATGCTGTCATATCTCTTGCAGGTCGGTAGAATTTATTGTTAAATTATAAAAAAATTTGCGGCAGCTAACAATAACCGCTTTGAATTGAAGAGCAATCTGATAGAGCATTTGGTCACTTTCCTTTTGATGTTTATGTTATTTTGTATCTACACATATAGTAAATAGATTGATAACTAGACGGTTATTCTAAGATTCGATAGAAGTGTTTTTGGAATTCTGAGTCTGGAAATGTTGAGTGCATGATGAATAATAGCTTCTACATAATATTATTTCATAAAATTAATGAATTTATGATACTTATTAGAATGAATTGGGTAGCTTGTGACATAAGGAAGCGTGCATATGGTACAACATATATGATAGCAGAATATAAATGTTTCAAAGCAATGGAGCTTTGAAAGAAATAAAATAAATAACTCTAAAATACAGGCTCTAACTAGTGAAGCTCTATTCTTTATTAACAAAATGGTGCGTTTGAATAGTTGCACACATTATACTTAACATATGTAATTTATCTTTGCATTTTTATTATAACAAAATCTTATTTTAATTTGTGTATTATGGATACAAATAGGATGAATTAAAAGTTGAAATCTGTGTATTTTTTGTTGACTTCCTATTACAAATAGATTGAATCAATATTTAGAAGATGGCTCATTATTTAAACACAAGTATTTGAGATGTGGGGGTCTTGTAATTAAAATTAAAATGTAGACCAAAAAAATGCCGAGATTTATGAGAATAAATTATCATTGAGACCGAATTGACTCATAACTCTGCATCTAAAATACATGTTTTTCAACTAATTATAAGACTGAGTGTTTTATGCTGATAGTAAAATGAATTTGTTTTTGGTTATATTGTGTTAGAATCTTACATGCTCATTTGAATACATAATAGATTATTTGTTATATTCCAGGTCTCCTTACCACATGTGCACTTAAACGGTATACATTACGACAGGTTGGATTGATTGGAGCTGCTATATTTTCAATAGGATCACTTTTAGCTATTTTTATGGGAAATATAATTCATTTTGTATGTTTTAATGGATTTTTTCAAGGTAAGTTTATTTGATATAATTACAAATCTAAAGAAACCACGTTTTCAGTCAAAAAAATATTTTATGTTATAAAAACCGATGTCGTTATTTGTAATTTCAATAACTCGGGTGGTCGTTAAATTATTCAAAAAATACGTAGCTGCCTGAATATGCCGTTATATTTGTGCTTGTCTTCAATATCGAGCATCTACCGCTCTATTGGTAATAATATTTCTGTCTAATTAAGCCTGTGGAATATTAGTTTATTGTATACCTACGTTCTTCCTACTTCAAAACGTAAACTAGAGTTTTCCCACGAAAATGAGTTCCACGGTACAACCTGATCGGTTGCTGCTCTTTTTGGTCGTTCCAGAACGTTCATAGAGTTTATGTAAGAAAGCTATTATACTATGTAAAAATATAAATTCATGTGACATAATCTTGAAAGTTAGACTAGCTTGGATGTGGCTTGCGTTGGAAATCGAACTCTAGACGTTAACTTATTTGCATGTACTCAATTTAGTAAGTTCAGAAGATGTATAAACTAAAAATATAATAGAATCTTTATTTTCAAGCTGTGGGAATTGGCATCATGATACCCATTAGCTTGACCAGCATGAATAACTACTTCAACAATAAGCGAGCTGCCATGATGGGGGCCGCCTCCGTGGTGATAGGTGCCGGGGCCATGATTTACCCCATGGTTCTGGAGCTCGCAATGGAACACTATGGTTTTCGGGGAACTCTGGTGCTGATTTGTGCCCTGAACTTTAATGTCATCCCAGGGATGGCAGTTATGCGCACTGTTGACTGTGGTAACCTTTGCAAAGGATCCTTGACATCTAATTGTGAAAGTAAGTATTCCAGACCTTAGTTATCATCAGCACCACGCCATGTCCTCATTGGAGTGGTGTCAGATAGCATAGATATCTTATAGTGGTGTGCATTTTTCGCTTTTGCAAACTTCTTTATTTTTATTTTCAAGCAAACTCTCCTATTTTTACATTTTACTCTTTCAGAAATTGATTAGTTTGGTCTTTCGACGTTATCCGAATTACCACAAAATAGCCTCTAGAATAGATACTATTCTAAATCTTTCATAATTCATTATTTGCACCGTAGTCTGGGTTTCTCCACACTCTCAGAAAGGCAACTCTGCTTGGCCCCACTTGTACATATCATACGTAGTGCGGTCCGCATTATTTGCACCGTAGTCTGGGTTTCTCCACACTCTCAGAAAGGCAACTCTGCTTGCCCCACTTGTACATATCATACGTAGTGCGGTCCGCATTATTTGCACCGTAGTCTGGGTTTCTCCACACTCTCAGAAAGGCAACTCTGCTTGGCCCCACTTGTACATATCATACGTAGTGCGGTCCGCATTATTTGCACCGTAGTCTGGGTTTCTCCACACTCTCAGAAAGGCAACTCTGCTTGGCCCCACTTGTACATATCATACGTAGTGCGGTCCGCATTTGATCCTATTCAGACTACATCACTCCTTTAGAGGTAGGGGAAACCCATACAGCTGAACCATCTGGTCACCCATAAGATGCCTGTTTTTACGTCACACTCCGCCATTTATCGATAATCGGCCTATTTTCGATTTGCTTAAGAGATTTCTAGACTGGTAGACGGAAGGATCGGCCACTCAAACTTTTTAATAGCCATGTCATCAACTGTGTTGTATTAAATGGAGATTTTAGCAGAAATGCACATGTAAATGTTGATAAACAGTGTTAAGTAATTCTGAATTAAGTTAATGATTAATGAATTATTGAAATGTGGATTAACATCAGTTCATGCGAGATTAAACATATCTGTATTCATAAACAAAAATCATTGCGTATAGCAAATTACATTTACAAAATATGTCTTCCGTGGTCTAGTGGTAAAATGCTTGTCTTCTAACCGGGGGTTTTGAGTTCAATTCCTGAATTTCTCTTACTGATTTTTTTCACTCATGGGCATTCTAATATTTTTTGGTTGCCACATGTCAATAAACTCGCCAGTTTATTGCACATATATACATTTTTTAGTATTATATTTATAAATAAAATAATATATTTTTTTCTTTCTTCCAGTAAATTTCATTAGTAAATTGTAATCTGTAACGTGTAAATGTTAAGTAGGTGTACTCACCAATAAACTTTAAATCAACATAACTTTCTTAGTCTAGTTGATAAGATCTTTCAGCCCGGGAGTTGCGTGTTGGTATCCTGATTTTTAAAATCCAGTTTGGTTTTGACTTCGTCGCGCCACGCCGCCCGCCCGCCCCAAGCGCCACGGGATGCGCGCGCGGAAAGGCTTGTTTAAAAATATATTTCTGGTTGATTGGAAGATATTGTCACATGGTAATAAACTCGTTACGTTGTACTGTATATAACGAAAGTGCGTAACAATGCAGTACATGACCCTGTTAAAATTTGCTTTATCAACTTATTGGAGGGTTTATATGCAACTGATACATATTATATAATATCATTTATGAATACATTTTTGCAGGAGTAAAGAAAGAGAAAGATTTTAAAATTACTAAAACAAAATTTCCCAATGTAGAAGAAATTTTCAATAACAACGAGAAAGACATGAAAGACGCTGTCAATGACCCTTTAATTTGTCAATCAATGATAATTATTCTACCAGCTGAAAGTAAGGGATCGCTATCAAGTTTAATGCCTGAAAGAAATGCATCTCATTGTTCTACGATTTTGAAAAGGAACATACATTCTGATTATGAAACAAATCTTACGAGGGCCACTTCAATTGTAAGCCTTGGAAATTGGACAAGTAATGTCCTCGCCACACAAGCCATTCATACAAATGATGGAAAATGGTATGCAATTGTTATATTTTACGTTACCGAAGTAGATATCTCTAATAGGAATCAAATCCTACTAATTATGAATTTGATTTGTAACTTTGAATTTATTTTTTAATTTTAAACCAGAGAGCAGCTCCGCTCTTTATGAAATGCAATAAATGTTTGATAATTGAAGAATTGCTAGGTAGAGTCAAATATGTAATACGAGTATGTCAGAAGACACCCTAAAAAACATCAGTTTGAGAATAAATGTATTTTTTTTAATTTCAAAAAACATCCTTATAGGGGCTGAAATCTGAAAGCCATTAAATTCAGATAAATATTCAATTCAACTCACAGGCTATCGAAAATTCTTAGGTTTAAGTTATAGAAGAACGCTTGCTTACGTTTTTCTTGAAAATTTACTGTTAATATATTATATTAAGCACAATTGTAAATGTGTGCAACATAATAATGGAATGAAAAATATATGAAAACGTGCATGAAATAAAACTGCTAAAATTTTAACAAAAATATGAAAACTTTTACAAAGATTTGGTTTCTTGTTGTTGATTTAAATGTTTTTTTTGCAGGAAAGTTTTGGTAGATTTTCTGGATTTAAATCTTTTGAAAGATCCTATTTATGTGAATATTTGCTTAGGAATAACTTTGTCGACATTTTCTGATATTACATTTTTCACCCTGGAGCCAATTGTGTTGAACTTCTACGGATTTTCCAAGGTAATTTTTTTGACACTAGATAATCGTATCAAAACTTCAAATACAATTATGTTAATTAGGAAAATTATATTTTACGTCAATATACTCGTATGTAAGAGTAATTGAAAAATAAAAATAAGTAAGCATACCTTTGAAATAATATACATATAATTTAAGAACTGCTTGTTTTTTAATACAGTAGTGTATTTTATGAACTGTGATACTATATCAAAGGTTACGAGACTTGGTAAAAAGTGGCAATAATAATTTCGTGAACAATTTTTTTTAACTTTGTATGATGGAACTCAATCTGAACAACATATCAGTATCTTTCACGATGTATTATGTATTCTGATTTTATCTACAAACCATCTTAAAGGTTTGATTTTTCCAGTCTGTGTGACCGTCTTCATGATACAGAAACATTTCATGATAGTTGTTTATCTAATTTTTGAAGTTCTTAAGTTATTCTAAAATTATTTAATGATGTAAAAAAAACAAAAATAGATCCATTTACCTGTTATCCCATTTTCTTAGGCCGTATCAGTGACTGACAATTGTCAATTTTGTAGCTGTAACTGGACAATTTAGCGTGGTAATACACCAATGGGATGATTAAAAAATAAACAAATACGCCCATTATTTGCATTTATTTCAACTTTGTTATTATTGAAAAATGCAATGATTTTTTGTTGATATTTCAAGAATGTTCAATGTTCTAGTCATATTTTGTCAGTGATAGGTGTTTCTCAAAATTTTCATATACACCTTTCAACATTTTAGGCATTTAATATATTTTTATTTTAGATATTTCCAAACCTTTTGAACTAACATATTTAACATCAACAACAGGTGAAATTTTCGTAATCTTTATATTTTCTAATCAGTTAACTTCATTCAAATGCTATTTTTATGGATTTTCACTCAATTTTGGGTAAAAAATAGTAATGTATTAGGTACTAGCAGAAACTCCCCTGATTTAAAATGTTTTTTAATTTAATTGTTCAAATATTTTTCCCCGAATAACTCAATATATCCTAAATACTTACAGTATGAAAAAATATTTGCAGCCAGAAATAGCTTACTGCATAACAATTGGAGCAGCGTGTGACTTGGTGTCAAGAGCGTTGCTGGCCGCTGTCAGCTTCTATATCAGGCTGAGGTGCCGAGACGTGCTATTTGCGGGAAACCTTTTCATCATTGTGTTCAGAATAGGTAACATTAAAACACAAAGTATCGTGAACCATTTGATTTTGTGAATGTTGAAGTTGTGGGTGATTTACAAGGAAGAGAATATTCAAGTACTGTGAGTGAGTTGGGGGTCGTAAAAGGACAATTTGAACGAAACATTAAATTATTTCAAAACATAAACTGAGAAACAGTCATTTTAAATGTCACACGCAAACATCAATTATCTGTATTGTTTATAATATTTATAGTATAACGTACCGAAAAGTAAATTTACCTTAAAATGAACAAAACACGGTAGAAAATATTGTACAATACCGATAAATAAATTGATTAACATTAAATAATTTGCAGCCTCTATTTCTAACCCAATAATTGGTTTAGTATTTTCAATATCAAACCAATTTATGACTAATTATACGAGTATGCAATAGCAATTTTTTACTATAAGTAAAGACAATTTTATGTTTTTAGCCTTTTCTCAGTTCACGGATTTATTTTGGCTGTTAGTCTTGACGGGCTGTTTGGGCTTCTTCCGGAACTGGCTACATGTGAACATTCCCTTGGCATTTGCAGAGCATACTGGAGAAGAGAGGTTTCCAGCTGCTTATGGACTTTTCATGATGGTATCTGGAGTGCTTACTCTTTTCCTTAGTCCTTTTATCGGTAAGGAAACATTTATTTTCAATTTAATCGGAATTATTAGAAAAAGCGTTTGGCTGAGTTAGAAGCCTATAATTTTGCATAATATGGACTTTTTTGTCAAATAAAACATAAATTATATGAAGAAATACTGGTCTTCAGAAACTAAAAAAAACGGCGGATGGTAACACTTTCAAAGGGGTAATTAATATTTGTACTAAAGCTAATGAAAATAATGTGTTAGTGACTCATAATATCTGCATATATATTGAAATGGTCCGATTAATTTTAAAGTCATATTTCTTCCATAAATATGATTCATAGTTGTCTTGTAAATTCATATTTAAACGAAATTTGATAATGTAATCTTAATTATATTTTATACTTTAACGATTTTTTCAGGATATTTGCAAGGCATAACCCACAGTTTCCAAATGATGTTTCATCTTCTGACTGTCTGCTCCTTGTTGTGCACGGTGCCATGGCTGTTGGAATATATTTACAGATGGTATAAAAAAGACAAACCTAATGATCGAATTGTATTCTCCAGTGATATTTGAAAAAGACCTAGTACATTTTTTTATTTACTTTAAGATAATAAAATAATGTTATGAAATTTATTTTTTGTTAAATATTTTTTGCCTATTTTTATGAGTATGTTGCCAATGCATTTAATCGGTCGGATATTTTATTAAAAGTTTAATTCATTCGGATGTTATTTTGAATTTCTGAACGCCTATTTTGTCTCTTAATGTATCAATTATTATAGGCTATTATGGCCTCTTTTGGAAGAAGGAAGTTGTTTGTGACTAAAACAAATAATGAATGAATGCCAGTTCAAAAACTCAACAAACAAAACAAATGAATTATTAGTATAATTATTATTATTACACTTCTATTGTATACAGTATAACCTGGCGGGCTTATTGCCATGTGGCAATCTCTTTTGACCAACAAAATAATAAAAGACCTGAAGGGAAAACCAGACTGGTACCCTTTAAAAAATGTGGATACCAACGGGAATCGGACCCGTAACCCGCGGCTTGGAAGACAAGTGTCATACCAACTAGACCACGGAGTACTGTATTTTTCAATAAATTTGTCGCCAAATCTTCAGAAATAATAATGAATAATTATGTGCCAGTGCCCACATTGATCTATGGAACCGAAGCCTCGACATAAAAAAAAGCGATAAGAGCATAATAAATGCTATAGAAATACGTGCCGTTAGGAAAATATAGAGTAAGATTTTTTTGTTAGTGATAAATGTTTTAAATAGATTTAAAAAAAGGCCTTGTCGAAAAAATTACAAAATGAATATATACTCGTAAGTCTAAAATGAAAGCAAAACGAGAAAGATATAGTTCGAGGAAATAAATGAAATAGACAATTAGAGAAAGGAATGACGGTACTAATAGTAAACAGAAGAGTGTATATGACGAGATGTGAACGAGGCATAAGCTACAAACGATGAAAGAAAGGTATGAAAACGGGTTCTCTGTGCCTACCCTAAAAGGGACATGACGTGATGGTATATACATGTATGTATAAATGTGAACAATATTTTTAAAGAGAACATGGTCTGTTTTGTAATTTTAAGGAGTAAATAAAGGATAGTTCGTGGTTAATATTATTTTATATAAGATTGCCAAGTTTTCGTTGAATAACTGTAACTTATTATTATTACCAAAACAGTCTAATTTAGCTCACATTTTTATTTTAATTTAAATGTTTTGTTTTGTTGGATTTAAGTCTTTTTATGGATGTTTTCGGAATAATTAATC
The DNA here is from genome assembly GCA_949825065.1 of Odontocerum albicorne. NCBI lineage: Eukaryota > Metazoa > Arthropoda > Insecta > Trichoptera > Odontoceridae > Odontocerum > Odontocerum albicorne. The sequence goes on along the minus strand of OX463842.1, from coordinate 21,943,032 downwards.
TGTTAAATTAGAGATTTATGTAATTAAACGCGATAAATTATTTAAATAGTATAAATATTGGTAAAAATTAATCAAAATATTTTTTTAACGTAAAGTAAATGTCAAAATAAATAAAATGTATATTTTTTGCAAGTTATTTATAGAAAAGATGGACGAAACTGTAGCGGCTTAGTAGCATGTTTATTACAGATAAATTCATTTCTTCTTGTTTAGTGCCACATTGGCAATCACAAGAGCAAACATCTTGCTAAATTGAGATTTAAAGAGTTCTCCCAAGCCATGTACCCCAGTTCAATCCTTGATATCGTCGTCGTTGCTGAGCCTCGTAGTTGAGGATCCCCTCGCCACTACGTCAATCTTGAGCGTCAATTGTGTTATCTTATGTGAGAAAATAGCCCGATCCTAGATGCACACTCCCTCCTGCAGATGTCACATACTCGTACATGTGGACCCTGTTGAGCCGCCTGGTAATGCTGACGCATGTTCGCAACACGCTGACTGTTTCTCACCCTTTCGCCAGAAACTCCAATATCGACAGTGTGGGAGAATTTAAAGAAATTTAGGTCCGTCTACTCGATCCGTTTACACTAAATACCAACAGTGTTGGGTTCACACCTTTTTAAACAAAATTGCTCCTTCTTCATCTCCAACCCAATATGACGTGCCATATACCTACTTTCTCACCTCTCATAATCATCCTCTAGATGCGCCCTTCACAGAAAACGAACTTAACATGGTTATGTCCCACCTAAAATACTCCTCCCCAGGGTTGGATAACATCCCTTATTCCTTTTTAGTGAAAACCCTACCCTACACCAGGAAATATTACCTAACACTGGTCAATTGCATTTTCAACACAGGAAAAATTCCCAAGTCCTGGAAAATATTTAAAATTATCCCAATACCTAAAATGAGTCAAGATCTTTCAGACGGAAATTTCTATAGACCAATAGCCTTTGCATCAACTCTGTGAAAAATCACAGAACATCTTATCCTTGAATGGTTTGTAGAACACAATAAAATTCTGGATATTAATCAATTTGGTTTCCGTAAATCACGTAGTGCTATGGATAATTTAGCTATTCTCACTACTGATATTCATTCCGCATTTACTTATCAAAAACCACTTATAGCCGCTTTCTTAGATATTGCATCAGCTTATGACAATGTCATTTTACATATTTTAAAACGAAAGATGCTACACAAAAAAATGCCCAACAAAATCACCCACCTCATATTTAACCTTTTATTAGAACGCTCTAACTTTCTATCAGTGGATGAGATGTCTTTCATAAGAGCAGTTTGGAGGGGTCTTCCGCAAGGATCAGTCCTTAGCCCCCTCCTTTATAACATTTATACGGCAGATCTTGCTCACCCAGTTCCCCTCAATACCGTCGTATTACAATATGCAGATGATATCGTGGTTTATACGCCCAATGAATCCTTTAAAATAGCAGAAAAAATATTAAACAATTCCCTCCACTCTCTTTCCAAGTGGGTCGAAAATCATGGATTAGATATTTCCCCCTCCAAAAGTTCTATTGTCTTGTTCTCGCAGAAAAGACAACTGCCTACCACTAATATCTATATTGACAATGCACCTCCTAACCACAGTTCACACAAATTCCTCGGCATGACATTCGACTCCAGGTTATCTTGGAAAAATCACGCTTAAAACATAACATCACCCTGCCAAAAAAACATAAATATTCTTCGCGCGGTATCAGGAGTTTGGTGGGGGGCACATCCAACCACTTTGAACCTTCTATACACCGCCCTCATCAGAAGCCACCTTGATTATGGTTCATTCTTATTGGACCCTACCTTCAAATATATCCTCCATAAACTAGACCTTATTCAATTTCAGGCCCTTCGAATTATACTCGTAGTTGGAGCTATGAAATCTACGCCGACAAATGCCCTACAGGTTGAATATGTGAACCCACCGCTCTGCTTCCGAAGACAGTTCTTAGGTACCCGATACTTCCTCAATATATACAAAACAACATCCCCCCCCCCCCCTTCTGCGTAAACTGAAATAACTTTTAGATCTCATTCCCACAAACATATTTTGGAGAAATAAAACACTCCCCCCTTTAATACAAAATTATCGTAAGTTCTCACCCTTGAATGTGGTAGTCCAAAAACCCCTATTCCTCCTTTATACTGCACCCCGTTTCAAGCTTTAATTATAAAGCCGTGCATTATTGAATCCCTTGGTATTGATATGTCGAATTATCACGCCAATTATGATTTCATCAACCACATTAACACCCATTGGAGTGACTGGACTCTTCTACACAGACACATCCAAGTTTGCTGATGAGGAACATGTAGGAATAGCAATATATTGCGAAAGCTTAAGTATTAAAAAAATATAAACTACCCATTTTTTCGACTACATTCACTGGTGAGGCATTGGCAATCTTGGAGGCATTACCAATATCTTTAGAATTAAGTATCCCAAACACTTTAATTGTATCCGATTGTCTAAGTTCCCTTCAAGGAATAGGATAGACCCCATTTCGATCGCCAAATAGTATAACACTTAATATTGATAAGGGAAACTATATACAACATTGAAGAGGCGGGCCTTGATGTCGCCCTGGCTTGGCTTCCCAGTCATCGAGGCATTTCGGGTAACGAAGAAGCAGATACTCTAGCTAAAGAGGCAACATCTTCAGGAAATACAGACAAATATAAGTACACATCTGCACAAGACTTATTACTATATGTATAATATATATATGATAAATATCGATAGTAAATTAAATTTAAATCATTCGCTCGCTCACAGACATTTAACTATCATCTTATTGTAAGTACTAATTTAGTTGTAAACTATGTAGTTTAGTTGTAAAATAGTTTAACTCCATAGTATCTCACTAGATAACAGTAGTCCTGGGCCGAGTTGCTTGCTGTGCCATGTCGCCCATATGAATAGAACACCTAGATACTATGAAGCGGACATCACTTGACACTGGCGTATACTCCTTCATATATAGAAGTTCACGGCCATTATTCAAAGAGAGAGAGAGAGAGAGAGAGAGAGAGAGAGAGAGAGAGAGAGATAGACTGTTTCTCACACGTCTAGCCGTTGAGACGTCTTTGATATAGTCAAATAGAGACATCTGCCTTTTTCGTTAAATTTTAATTGGAAATTAAAAAAAAAATAACAAAGTTTTAATTTCGATTGAAAAAATCAAAATCGTAAGTAATAATGTGAATAATACGTTAAATACATTAATTCGATTACAAAAAATAACTAAAAATTTAGGACAATACTTAATTATACTTAGTGAATAAAATATGTTAGTAAGCTTTATATCGACGTTAAAAATACGTGTGAAATTTTCAAACCACTATCGGTAATAATTTATAAAAAAACGAACAGTATCAGTAAATATGCTGGGTTCTTAATTTCTCAAGGATTCTCATGATACTCGTACACTGAGGAATAAAGCGAATCGGATATAATCTTACAATCAAGGCAATGGAAATACGAGTATTTTAACAATATCTTTATGATTTAAAAACCTACATGAGGAAAGTTCAAGTTACTTATGATTAAAAACTTTCTTTAAATATTAAATAATATTCTACAAGTGATATATACTCGTAAATTTATTGAAAAATTTGTGTCTTTTAACAGTAATATTGTACATTAATAATAGTTTTTATTATATAATACTTCATTTATTTTATTTCATTTAAAAAACTTGAACACAAATAATATCTGACACAAATATTTTTAAGAACGAAAATTTACTTCCAAACATGTATTCAAAATATTCAGTTGATTTGGAGAGGAAAATAATTGCCTTGAATGCTTTCCATACGTATGTTGGAAAGCGTGAATATTTTAATAAATTTTTACGAGTGAGAAAATAAAAAAGTTGTTGATTAGTGTGAAAGAAATTTCAAGACAGCAATATTCGTATGAGTATTGTTACAGTTAACCAGTTTTTTTTTTGGAAAAATGTTCATTACCTCAAACATAATTGTGTCAACCTGTTCTTTGATTTCCTTGTCAGTTATGTCGGCGGTTCCATATTGGGATGCTTCAATCATTAAATCCGAGAAAACAAGTATTTTTTTCATTCCTATAATAAGGATACGCTGTTTCGTTACAATGCAATATACTTGCTAACTATAACATTAATTACTTATCAAATACATCAATTTTTTTTATTATTTTTTTGACTACCTCTTCCGAGATAAAATTCAAGTTTAATGTATTATAAAATTATTATTATTATTATTATTATTATTCACCGTCTGCTCTCCTTTTGCTGTTGAATAGTCATATCCAATTTTTGTGTTGCAATATAACTGTGTTCCGTTTTTTCAATGCTAGTTAAGATTTCATTCATAATATTTTTCTGGTGTAGTTCTTTCTAATCACTTAAATTACCTAAAATTAAGAAAAGTGTTTTAATTATTTGACTGTTTAATTTGATTATAAAGATCTTAAAATAGATACTAAAAAGTTAAGTCATTAATAAAAGTATTCAAATTATTACCCGTTTTCCGTCTTGTATACCATATCCGATTCCTCCGACACCGGCGATCACTCTGGAGATGTTTCTTTCTGTTGACGACGCGCGACGCAGAGAACGATTCCTGAACTGTCTAGATATAATCTAGATGAACTGCCTAGATATAATTACGTATATCATTCATGCGTGCATGTTGTAAAACCAAGACATCACCTATTTTTGATACCCCTCGATTTCGCCCATCAATATCACTTTAAGGAAGTATTTCTTTCTCTCAAGATATGATCCAGATTCAGAAAGGCCATATTCCGCGACTTAATATTGATTTATTATTTGAATACATTTTTTAATTCGTATTGGTTAATTGTATTTGATCGTAACCAAAACTTGTAGTGCCTTTGATGTAACATATGATGTCATACATTCTAAAATAATTCATTAATATTTTAGAAAGCTAAAAAAGAATTGATAATTTTAGTGAAATATCTAAATTAGTTGACCCGAGTTCTATGTACCTATTTACTATTCTACGTTTTAAAACGTGTTTTTTTGTAAAATTTTGCTTGAAATCAGTCAGCTGAACTGGCCACTTCCAGAGAATGCAGAGCAAATCGGTCCTAAAAATTATCTTTACTCGACACCCGGGAACGGAAAAAAAATTTAAGATCGTCAAATGCGATTAATATGTTTTCGTGAATTTCATGAATTATATAATACAAAATCTCTTTAATGGATTGGTATTTCAAGCGTGTATTTTATTACTTCATAACAGCTTTGGGATATTCTATTCTTGCATTGTTATGAGATTTCCAACTTATTCCCATTGCTGTTTCTGGAATTAAAAAGAAAACAGTGCTTTTAATGTTACCAAAATAAAACCTACTGACCAATTAATGCACGACGCACTCCTGATGCGACGCCTCAGTTCATCATCAAGAGAAGAGTTCGAAGCCAGGATGCTGCCCAGATATGTAAAGTTAGGTACGTTCTCCAGTTGCACACCATTCACTCGAATTTCGGGTTGTTGAATCACCTCGTTTTCTGCAGAACAGGTTAGCACCTGAGTTTTCTTCACATTTATTTCCAAGCCAAACATCTGATACACCTCTGTATAAACATTGATGATGTCCCGAAGGTCTTCCTCTGAATGTGCAACAAGAGCGCAATCATCCGCATATTGCAGCTCCGTGATATATGTGTGAGCAACTCTTGTTTGAGCATGTAATCAACGCAGATTATGTAGTCTCCCATCAGTCCTGTATCTCACCTCAATTCCTCTGACACAAAGTCGTCTGTCAAACATAAAGGCTGTCATGTATGCATTAAATAGAATTGGAGTCAGGACGCATCCCTGGCGGACGCCGGTGCTGGTATCAAATGCGTCCGTCTCCAGTCCACCAAGCGAGACATAACACTTGTTGCAGTTATGTAGCTGGGTCAGAAGCTGCGTTAGAAGCGGTGGGACACCAAGTCTCCCAAGGATCCTCCATAATAAATCTCTCTTAATTGAGTCAAAAGCCTTGGCCAGATCAACAAAAGCGGCAAACAGACTCCTGCCCTGCTCACGACATTTCTACTGCAGTTGCCTGATGGTAAATATCATGTCCACTGTACCACGGGATGCACGAAACCCATCCTGTGACTCTGGAGTGATCCTGTCCAAGACCTGGTAAGCCTGTCCACGACAATTCTGCTGAATATTTTACCCACAACCGAAAACAGTGCGATCCCTATGTAGTTACCACAGTCCGACCTGCCTCCCTTTCGTTTGTATATATTTACAATCCGTGATTCACGGAAGGCATCAGGGATGGTTCGTCAGACAGTTACTGTTAACATAAATGACGAATTGACACCCGATATAGAAATATATCGTGGAGTTCGACAAGGATGCATACTCTCCCCTATTATTATTAATGTTTATTCTGAAGTCATTTTCAGGGAGGCATTGAATGACGTAAATTATGGAATAGTCAAATACGGTCAAATAATGTTAAATATCTTTATAGAGCCTATAAGTGTTACTGGAGAGGGTTAACAAGGCTTATAACATAATGATAGAGGCTTGAAAATGAACATATCAAATACAAGAACTAGTTTAACCATATAATCAGATATGCTGGCTTAATGAGACCAGTCTCAAGAAAACACGGTATGAGTGGATATGGTACGAAGCTGCTTCTTTAAAGTATAGAATTTTCTCTTCAATAAGCATTTACGAGTAAATCTCGACTTAACGTATGCGAATTTGGCTTTGCGACATATTCTTCATGCTTCTCTATGATTTCATGCTTTCTCTAGACATGTTATTAATTATTGAAATCTTCGTTTTTGTATTTTATTGTTGTGTTCTATTACAGTTTCGTCGTATACTTATTCGACTTATCTGGTTGGTTTATTGCAATGTGACAATCTCTGTTAACCAACAAGAAATATGTCAATTTGGCCGTTAGTGAAAATATTTTTTTTTCATCTTTCTTTGGGCTGATCTCTCTGCAGGCGTCCCCCAAGGTGGAATTCTCTCCCCACTCCTTTTTTCTATATTCATCAACCCAATAACATCGTCTCTTAAATGTTCTTATCATCTGTATGCAGATGACCTGCAGATATATATTCATTTTGATCCAAATTTCTTTCACGCGGCTTTGAACAATTTAAATACGGACCTTCAATCGATCTCGGAGTGGACTGCGGAGCATGGCTTACTCATCAATCCTAAGAAGTCTCAAGCGATCCTCATTGGCAGCCCTCAGCTTCTTGGTAAATTCAACACTGACTTACTTCCTCCAATATTACTTGATGGCTCTATTATACCATTACATAAAACTGTTAAAAACCTAGGAGTGCTAATAGATAACACTCTCTCATGGCGAGATCAAATAAATGAGGTTAGCCGAAGGATCTTCTTCAGCCTTCATTCCCTTAAAGTGTTGCAAAGATTTCTACCAACTAAAACCAAAATTTTACTCGTACAATCTCTGCTCTTTCCGATTCTGGACTATGCGGACGTATGTTACTTGGATGTTACAGAGGAACAGCTGGACAAATTACAGCGTCTTCAAAATGTGTGCCTAAGATTTATTTTCAACCTACGAAAGTACGATCATATAACTTCATACCAGAAGGCATTGAACTGGTTGAATGTTAGAAATAGACGCCAAATTCACATACTGTCTCTATTGTATAATATCCTTAACTGTCCCGCCGCACCCTCTTATCTCGCCGAAAATTTTCAGCGTCTTTCCAATCATGGATTAGCGCTACGCTCAAACAGAGATTGTTTATTGGCCTTTCCAGTTCACCGCTCTTCTTTTTTCACGTCGTCCTTTACTGTCCATGCAGTGAGACTCTGGAATCAGTTACAAACCAATATAAGACTCGCTCCGTCCTTGGCATGCTTTAAGAAGCGACTGAAAAAACTCTTAATTTCTAGTCAGTAAAATAACGTGTTTCATTCCTGATTTTTCTTTTCCTTTCCTCTCCACCATCCTTTCCTTTCCTTTTGATTGATGATATCTCACTTTATATGAAAAATAGTGTTCGGGTGATTGTCCGTCTTTGTGGGGTTCGTGGGCATGTTCTCACGTATATGTTTATGGATTTCGTGGGGATGGATAGTCATTTGAATGATTTATGCGACCACGTAACTTGCTTCATTTACTTTTGTCTGGTTGGTTGGAAGAGATTGCCGCCTGGCAATAAGCCCGCCAGATTGTATTGCAATGAAAGTGTTAAATAAATAAATAAATAAACACGTTATTCTATCAGAATTTATTTAGTGGCTTATCTTATGAAGTATATTGTTCAAATAAAAAAACGCAGCACCCTTAAATTTATATTTTATTACTTATAAGTGCTAAATAAGATAAATTTTCTAATAATTATTTGAAAAAGAAAAAAGCTATTAGGGACGAGTCGTAACGAGATTTCTAATTGATGTACACATGCATTTGTAACACATCATATATTTATTGAATTGGTAACACATACCTACTCGTGTATATCATATAAGTGCATATTGTGAGAAATCAGTGACTGTATCACGTTACGTATTATAGTAACTGATTTCTCACAATTACGCTGTACTGGGCTGAAATTCAATTTACACCAGCAGCGCATTCGATTTATCAGTATTGCAACATATTTGTAATAAATAGTATTTTGAATATTTTATAATAATGAAAATACAAGTAATTAGTTTTATCTGAGGCTTTGTTGTTTGTGTTTGATAAGCAAGGCTCGATGATTTCTCACTCATATAGTATATATGCAGACAGAATTCAATAATACTATAGTTTTGAACTAAGCACTGGTATATTTGATGTTATTACATGATTGATGTCATTACATTTGATACAGGTTTAATCCGATTGGATTAAACCTGCATGAAATGTAAAAGAAATAAATATATAAAACACTCAAAAATGTTTTTTAACATTGCTTTAAAATTTGCCAAAAATGTGTATAGTAATTAAATTGCTTTTATAAGAATGGAACCAGTTTCTACATTGAATGCCACGAGTTCTTACCCCAATTGAAGAATATTATTAAAAAATTGTGTTGCCACACGTGGATTATACGGAAAAAATCAAATTAATTTGAAAAGTTCAAACTACGATTACTCATTATTACTATTACAATACTCGTTATTTACAGAACAGTTTTATAGAGTTTCTGTAAAAATAAAATATTTGTCGATATTACATATTTTAAGTTTTGCGACTGTAACATTTTTTTTTGAAAATATTTTTTATAAGATACGAGGCATATCCAGAAACTAAGTGTACTGAATTTTTGTAGGTTACAATTTTTTTTATTGTATTTAAACAAAAAAATGACGTGGTTACCGTAGTACATATGTAAGCTATTTTTCGACATAGTCGCCATTCCTCTCAATGCAGGTGGTGAAGTGGGGTATCAACTTTTTGATGCCTTCCTCGAAGTAGTTTCCCGCCCACCCCTCCGTCCACTTCTCCACCTCCTCCTTTACCTCCTCGTCGGTTGAAAACCTTTTTCCACCCATGTGCAGCTTCAGGGAGGTAAAGAGATAGTTATCTGAAGGTGCTAGGTCAGGGGAATGCGCGGGATGGTTCAGGACATCCCATTTAAACGAGGCGAGCAGTTCCTTCGTGGCATTGGCCGTATGTGGTCTTGCATTGTCGTGCAGCAGGCAGACTCCCTTTGTCAGCATGCCTCTCCTCTTGTTCTGAATCGCCCTCCGCAATTTTTTTAGGGTCTCACAGTATCTTGCAGAGTTGATGGTCTCCCCTTGAGGCATATATTCAATTAAAATTATGCCTTGACAGTCCCAAAACACGGATACCATGATTTTCTTGGCTGAAATTGTGGTTTTGAACTTTTTGGCGGAGGGTGAAGAAGTGTGACGCCACTGTTGAGACTGCCTTTTGGTTTCAGGCGTGTAGTGTGCAACCCAAGTTTCATCTCCAGTAACGATGGAGTGGAGAAATTCATCTCCATGGAGTTTGCAGCGCCTCAAAAACTCTTGCCTTTTTACAAAATTTCGCACTTGGCGGGAGATTGGTTTGACATTTTTCACGAAACATGTTGTCGCGTCGACACTTCTCAACGTACTGACCTCGAACCGGTCTCGTTGCGGAGGGGAAGGGTCAGGCTACACGGAAGTGTAGCCAACATGTCGAAAATAAAATCCATCCGGTCGTGAGAGCCTCAGTACACTTACTTTCTGGATACGCCTAATATAACAAGGTATATATGTTAAAGCTAATTTTCTCTTACCTTACAAGTAGAATTACTTTAACTTATTATTAACTTATTATTTTCATCAAAACACAAGAATGATAGTAAGTAAAAGATTATAGGTATATAAATAGTTTCATCTAGCTTTGGTTAAGAGTTGTTGAAATATTACAATAAAATACTTTAAACGACTACAATACTTGGATATTTAACTGATTATTTAACTTGGTAATCCAATATGGCGTGTAACTAAATGAAAGCTAGATTAACTTAACATAATTATCTTATTTATAATAATGTGTTTTTTTCTACCTAATAAAATATTAACAGTTACTTCGCTTCGTTGTGGACGTCGAAGGTCTTTCCAATTTCTTTCTTCAATCTTTGGCATGCCGCTCTACTGTTACTGATGAAAATGCTTATAAAGGACTTCAATACATTATGGGGAAAAGTTGGAGCTATCAATTTTCGATGAGACCTCCACTTCTCTCCTTAAATCAATACATTTTGTATGCTCATTAAAAATAAAATATCTTAAATTGTTTCTTCAGATATGTAATGAGCGAAAGATGATTCTAAAGTAAGAGTCATGGAATGAAAATTACCGTTAAAACTGAGACTGGATACAAATTAACGCTACAATATCTGATGATCTTTGTCCATGTAAAAAATCTTTGATTCAGAAGTAAAAATATTTGGTCCAATTATTTGAGGATCGACTTTTAACAGTGCTGCTACATAACAATGTTTACAGAGCTACTTAGTTTGTAGTTATCGAGAAGAATACATGTGGATATATTTACTTTATTGGTTGAAGTGAGCTTTGTATAAAAAAAGTTATTCACTTTATTTTCATCACCAGTAAGGTCGTAATATGAGTTTAATTACTCCAATTGAAAGTATATTTTTTAATACATATTGATGAGATTTTTTCAAGGGGTATTCGATTTCATTCGAATGGAAATAATCAATATAACTTATTTTACTCTGAACAATTAAACTAATTTAACTATTCTCGTAGAGACGGCTCTGCACTACTCTAATTATGAGTAATTTATACCATATGTGTATCATATATTTCAGAAAAATATTGTTTTGCAAACATTTTTCAAAAGTGGTGCATGGAATTTTTGACTAAGTTAACGTAATTCGCATAAAGTTTCCATATTTCGTGATATATTTATTTTTTAGTAAAAAAATATTACCTGTGCTAGTAAGTATAATAAACCTTCTTCTAGCCATGTAAAAAATATGTATTCGTAAGATTTATCAATGTGAACTTGACTGGTTAGAATGATATCTATGTCTGCGGGTTCTGTTAAAAAAAGTGACCAAATGATTGCCAAACCATGTACGTACTACAGGGTCAAAGTTTTCACTAATTTCACCTGCTTTTTCTAATATTTCTGAAACAGGAAATGTTTTTAATATGCTTCATTTGTATTTGACTCCTCCTTTTTCCTTTTCAAAATAATTGATATGCAGCAATCAAAATAATTGATATGCAGAGGAATTCCCCAGAAACAAAACCGAAAATACTTATTGAGCTGAGGAGAGTTCAAAAATCGAATCAGATGGATATTTTCGCCTCACAATACCAGTTGTTTCTCGTTTAACTAATTTATTCAAAGTATTTATAATAGTAATCTGCGCATCAAGACAAAATTAGTATAATGGTCGCTTTATTGATTTGAAGACTTTTTAGAACCAATCAGCTTAGTTACAATATTATTAAATATGCAAATTTATAAAACAAAACTTAATCATGTTTATCCCAATTATAATACTTTTCAAAATTATGACCTTTAGACGTATATAAAATACGAGTATATGACAAAAATATCAAACTTAAAAAAACATTTTTACTTTTATTTGATCCAAATAAAACAAACAAGCAGATGTTGTTGACAGAAATGTTTGTACCTTTGGACTTGTTTACTAGAAAGATCTTCCTGGGAAATTAAACTTTAAAAGATTAATCTGGAGGCTTTCTGAAGGAGGTCAAAACTATTCTCTTAGAAATTATTAAGATACCCTACGAGTGCCTTGACATCATTAACCATTACTGAATGAAAATGAGTTATTTTTATAATGTTAAGATATCATGTGTATTGTACGATTAAATTATGTCTTAAAACTATTCCATATAAGACAGTATTCACTAATACATCTTATTTAAACATAAATATCTCAAAACAAGTAAAATGTGGACAAATGAAAATTATCGTTTTCTACCTGGTGGGCTCCTTCCTAGAGTTTTGAGACTGTTTCCAAGAATCGGAACAGTTTCAGGTTCAGGTATGCGATTGCCAAGTATCACCAGTCTTGACAACTGCTGCCGTCGCTGACAGACGTAGAGGAGAAAGGCACTTGCGAGGAGAGCGTGAAACAAACATGAAGAGTTTATTTCAGGATCAGTTTGGATTATTTCCTCTTCGTATGCATTTTAGAAGCTAAAACAGTAATTAAGAAAGGATTGGAAACTCGACCAAAAGTAGAAGCATGCTTTGCTTATAATGGATCAAAAATGTATAACAAACTTCAATTACAGTGGAAGAAATTAAAAGAGGCTCTCCTGAAGTCAAGGATAGCGTACTGCGTGATAAAAATAGTTAGGAGAAATGAAATCGGAAAAAAACTGCTGAATGGGGATTAATCAGTCATTTCAAAGTTTACACATATTAGCCATATGAATAATTAGATGCACTTACAATATCAACAGTAAAAATGTATATAATTCTTAATTACTTGTGGTGAAATGTATATAATCAAATGACTTTTTGATAGGATAGTTTGTTGAATATGTTAATCCGCAAGATCATGCAATAAATCTGATAAAATTGTTAACCCAACTTAAAATATTTTTGAATACAAAAATTGGAAACATAATCAATTTCTTAACAACTGGCCCTTAAACTATTTAAAATAAAAGCTGATAATGTGTCTTTTTATGTATATTGTTAATGCTATGCATTACGTAACTAAAAAATGTTCATTGTTTTATACATTTTTAAATTGTTTGGCACTGTACTATATGATAATGTTACGTACGCGTACCATCCCCACGGTGTAGTGATAAGCAATACCACGTGATCGAGTATGATTGTGAGCCATCCTATATTGGGGCGACACCGTTGCTTGCATTGGTTTATCTTGTATACATAAATTGTTGAATTTTAGCAAGCACAGTATGGACTGATCAAAACCCAAAGTTACAATGGTGAGGATGACAAAGTTCCAAGAATATCTGCAGGTTTAATATATCTTTGGTAATTTTTTTCTATCCCTATTTTTGTGTTGATTATTAGTTATAAAAATGTATGATACGAAACTTTTGAGCTTCGCGAGCTTACGATCATTTTAGCATATTATACTTGTTCTGTCAAACGGAGTAGATTTTGATGATGCATGTAAAATAAAATAAAGAATTTTCACAGTTCATTGCATTTTTTGTGTAATTTAGAATTTCTATACAAAAAAAAAACAGTGGTGATGGATGAAAGGATAAGATAATGTGGTCGAGTGCCAGATATTTTACATCTACGAGTACCATAAAGCAATCGCAACCCACTACGCCATGTCTCTGGTGGTGGCGGTCAGAGGAAGTTGGAGCTAAGATTGATTGTACAAAAATATGAATTGGCTTAAATTATTATCTAGTCGTGAGTAGGATAAATATTCTACGTGAATGTTGCGACATCCATTATTATCTAGTGGTGATAAGGATAAATATTCTACGTGAACGTTGCGACAAAGTCATAATAATACAATAAAAAAGGGTGAAAAAGGAAAAGTAAATGCGATATGTACGGGTGAGTAATGAAATATTAGAGCAAGTGGAACAATTCTGCTATGTGGGTAGTATGTTATTATATTTTCTCAGATGGTGGAAGAGTTGCAAGGGATACCGAACGGCGTGTAGCGTTATGAAAACAAATCAATGGGATACTAAAATAGATATACTCGAACCGGACAGTAACAAAATCTGCTAAGCTCACAATAGTATTTTAGTACCAACTCTAATGTATGTCAGTGAAAAGTGGACGTGGGTAATGACTGAAAGGAGCCGAATAAATGCAGTGGAAATGCGTGTACTAAGAAAAATACATGAAATGACGATGTATGATAGAATACGAAATAAAGAGATTAGTAAGTATTAAGTAAGTTGAAAAGTGCACTTTGAGATGATTTAGGCATGTAGAACGAATGAATAAAGAAAAATTAACAAACATACACAGTTCAAATGTCAGTGGAAGAAGGATTAGGGATGAATGTGAACTTAATGCATTAAGTAAGATAAATAAGAGCAGCCTGATATGGTTTGGACACGTGAAACGAATAAATTAAAAATACCAACAAAACAAATATATTCAATGCAAGGAAAGTATAACTGTATTATATTTTTAATCATATACCTATATTCTTACTGACGCTTTGCACTTTTATGTGTATTGTATGGTTTAATGAATTAATCGTTTTAATATAATATTACGTTAAATTTATTTGTCTAACGCCATTACGTGACAATATCACTGAGTTTTCTTGTAGCTTGTCTCAAAAATTATTAATTTAAGAAACCTCATAAAGGCTTCCATACCATTATCCTAACGATACGCCAGAAGATAATATATAACCACGCTTTATCAAAAGTGACAAAAATTACAGTGCATGATAGCTTTTTGGTACACCCCTTGACGTACGCGAGTGAATGGATTTGGTGAAAAAATAAAAATCGATTCATGTTTTAGATATAAGTGTACTAAACTAAAATTATGTAGTGTCAACAATTGAAAGAAGGCGGAATCAACATAAATAAACGCATTGATAAAATAGATGCTGGTAGTAGTAACATAGAAGAAGAAATAAGTGCTTTGGACAAGCGGAGAAAATGAATAACAAAATATTGACAAAGAGAATCTCTTACACAAGTGAATGATGGGCGTGGAAGAGGTAGACCGAGGAATATTCGGCGGGAATGAGTCGACCATATTTTGAAAGAAGCTACGGTGAGATGCACAAATAATAGAAGATTGTACATAATAAGGAAGATAAGTTGTGTGTTTGGATAGAAAGTGTGGAGATTTGTTGTTTTTGTTTTCCTCTCAAAGGAAATGGCGTGACGATATAAATGTACGTTCTATATTCCTTTCAATAATAATAATAATGTAATGACAATTTATATAGCGCCGTTTAGATAGAAATCTCTCCCTAATGGCGTTCCAGCTTGCGTAGGACAATAAGGCCAACTAAATAAAAAATAAAAAAAAGTATTTTTATCTATTTTAGAAAAAAATTTAAAACTCAATTAGGGATCTAGTCCCCGCTTCAAGATTTCAAATAATTATGAGGATTTGGTATCAATTGTGTTCCCATATATGATATGTATGTAAAAATATATAATCACAAACCTTATTCTTGAATCACAGAATTATGTTAACAGATTAACTAAATGAGTTCTTAATTAAATCACCCATACTATTTTTAAGTTCTACGTTAAATGCAATTTTTTATCAAGACAAAACTTTCTCTCTGTATAAATATTTATAACATAGAAAAGATAAAATTATCTTGTTTTGTGTTGAGTCTTCAATTGAATGAAAACGGAAATATAATTTCATACTGTAAATAATCTTGTCTTGATTTAAAATCATATTCTCTTAAAATTTTCGGTTGTTAAGAAATTTTGTATTTATGTTTGTTTACAAAAAACTGATTCTTACACATAAAATTACAAAACTTCAAAATAACAAAAGACTAACAAATTTTTTATTCTCACTAAAAACAAATGAGAGCGCTAAAGAAAATTCTGATTCAAAATCATTCTAAATTTGAATTTTCCTTGACAGTGCTATTTCTTTAGATTTAATTAATAACCTACCTATTTTTATATATACGATATAGTGACTTAAATGTATTTTATGATTTCTTAACAAATTTTACAACAGACAAAAATATCTTTATGAAATTTAAAAAAAATCTAAATCGGTACTCATGAAATGGTTCGTGTTTTTACAATTTCTAAATATTTAGTCCTAGTTTCTACAAAATAAAGTTTTCTTTTCAATGCCAAATTCATCATATTCACTAAATTTATTTGATATAAACTTGTACATATATTTCGTATTGCATTTTTTTTATTTATTTCGAACCTTCATTGATCAAGGTACATCCGTCGAGTTTTTTTGCCATTCATCAATCCCTTTTCTATTAACGAGATATCTAACGACCTCCACGACATAGTTGGTAAGACGTCTGGGAAAACTCAAAAGTTGCGGATTCGATTCCCGTTGGAACACAATTTATTTAAAAAAAGAACGAATCTAGTTTTCACTTGAAAGCGATTTCTATGGGCCAATAAATCCACTAGGTTGTACCGTATACAACGAAAGTGTAATAAATACAAGTTTAACTCAGATGTTTGCCACATGTCTGCTGAGATGTTACTCAAATCTTTGTATTCCGATTCCGTGTTTGAATATGATATTCTAGATTTGCGTTGCGTCCCAGTCCAGTGATTTCACGTGATCGATACCTCTTTTAAAAAAGGATATTTACTGGTATCTATCAAATATTTTTATAAACAATTGAACCTTAATACGATAGTCTCCTGACAATTCCCTAGATCAGGGATCGGCAAAATACGACCCGCGAGTTAAAAATGGATTTCACAATTACCTTTTTTTTTTATTTCAAATTACGCACTATAACGGAACGGCACATTGTCGAGTTGAGGAGTTACGAGATACGACTGTATGTGGCGCTCTGCTGTGACGCCATGCAATTATAATTCGGCAGCATTCGAGTTTGACTCTTGGCTCACAGTGCCATACATATTTACTATTTAACCCTTTTCAATTTTTTTTCCTAGAATAAAGAATTCGTAAGATCCTTCAAATAGATTGTCAAAGAGCATGTCTAAACATGTGTTGATATATATTCCACCAGTTAAGCGCAAGAAGAGAAATGAGACCCGCTACATGTGTAAGGAGTGCGATGTAGCTCTCCACAAATGAGAATGTTGGCAGGATAACCACACTTAACTAAATTATTCATTTATTTAAATATATACCCAGTGTCATTACAATATTCCTTCACGTAAATCAGAATTCCTCAAAATCAAGTCCTGGGCACTGGGAAAGGTCGTCACGATTTTGATCAGGTCTTATTGTGTTAATTAACTACGCAGGGATTTAACAAATATAAAAGCAAAACCAAACATTTTTATTTTCCAAAATAAATTAAAAAAAACGTTTCAATATGTCAATAATTGCTGGAAAAAGAAAGGGGCAGTGCGAAAATAATTAAAAGAAAAATTAAGTCGCCGTTTGAAGCATACGAGTATACCTATATCGCATGGAAAATTTTCAAAATAATTGTTATTGTACATTGTGTATGTCAATAAAGTTATACTCGTACATAAAACATATAAACAAGGTCATGGTCGTTCTTATGATCTCACAAGGACGACCTCCGTGGCCTGTTTGATAAGACGCCTGTCTTCGTTTGATTCCCGTTCAATATTTTTCTGGTTGGCTGGAAGAGTTTGCCGTGTCCAAAAAGCTGTTATGTATAAAAGGAAAGTGTGATATAATACAACACAGATATATTTCCTTAGTAATATTTTATCTGAGAATGTGAGTTATGCATTCCTAGCGTTTATTTGTCCTTGTCACATACATGGCGTATTAATAATATACTTGTCCTTGTCACATACGAGTACATGGCGTATTAAATTGGAATTAATCATACACAGTTCCTCCAAACCATTATTTATTATGTACAACACTTCTTATCTACTCATAATTAAGTATTTTTCATTTCATGTGAGATCATTAGATCCATATTCCTGGACTCTATTGATCATCGACATCATCATAATTTTTTCCACTTATTCGTATGGTTCCCAAATATATTGGAATTTGTAATTCGGGCATGTTGATATCGAATTGACTTATTATGCCTTTGGGCTTAGAAATACTGGAGTAGGTCGTTTGGGCTTAGAAATACTTGCAGTTCGTCGTCGTCCATATTGGAAATATTTCTGCATGTGCACTGGCCACAACACTCGCACATCCCTATCGCTGGCAAGTGTTGGTACTGAACTAACTCGTTAACAAGAATGAGAATATTATTTAGGCACCATCGGGAATCGAGCTCGAAATTCCAGAGTGGAAGACAAGCTATTTTTAACTTATCTTAAAAACTACTTTTAACTTATCTTAAAAACAAAGCGCTCTAATATTACAAAGCATCCTATTTATTTGTTGTGTTGTCGCTGTCATCACATTAAGGCTTCTTTTTTAGAGTTAAATATCACACAATTGTTCACAGCTGCCTGGAAGAACTACACAGCTATCTGTCTGAACTACCATAAACCATTACTGTCTATTTTATAGCTATTATGCACATCCTCGACCTAGATTTCCTTCAAGTATATTCTAAAAGAGGCATGTCAAACTTGTTTTGCACCACGACTCATATGTTATTTTGCATAAAGATGGCAACATGTTTTCAATAAAAATCAAATTAAAAATAAATTTATTTACTTAAAAACAACTAATAAATATTTTTTATTCTTAAAATTTAACGGAAATATCTCCTCGGGCAGTAGATTTATTGTTGGTGGGCCGGACCGCGTGTTTAACAGGTATGTTCTTTTAAATATAAAATAACTTTCATTATTTATGTTATTATTTATAAATGTACAATAATAAAATACAGAAGTACAAACAATAATAATACGGGGACGAATGTTCAGAAAAAAACAAGAAAAGTTAAATAACCTCAGATTTTAAATTTTTGTCTCTTCTCAAACAAGCACGATAAAACGTTTTAGACATAAAGCGCAAATGGCGGCCTTCTTGGTAAATTTATCATAAGATGACACGGAGTTACGAAAAGTTGACAATCTAGTTTAGAATTCCCGATAAATTCAAGTAGATAGAGATGGTTAGGATACTTAAAAATAATGGACGGCGAAAAAATAACACAAAAAATATAATTACAATCAACAATTCGGACAAATATTGTTTTAGCCGAGGATAATTTGTGTACTCCTTTTAAACCAAAGTCCTGAAGCCAAGCCTGTTTGGGTTCTGAGGAAAACGGTTCTGGTCGTAGTCCTGTGGAAAACAGTAATAATTTATATACACACATACTGCAATTTAGTATAATAAAAAGAAATAAGTGTCATCTGTTAACGTGTTTAAGAACTTCATACCTTTTCACTTTCATCGTTTTGAGAAATATCTTCTGACTGTTTCTGATAGATGTCACTATCTATTTAATACGCATATTGAAGAACGGCATATTGCTTCACTTTATTAAGTAAAACAATATACGAAAATAGAAACTATAAAATATTTTTTTTATAAATCAGATTTTTTTAACTACATTAAGTTCGTAAATTTAGAAATTTCAATGAGATCTTTTAATTATATCTACTATTTTTTATTATTGTCTCATATTTTGGCGTATCTAGATAATGCCTACTTAGTCAAGTTATGGCAAATGGTTAAAATTAATCTTTTTTTTAACTTTGGAAATATAATTCACGTATTTAGTTCACAATCATGTAAGCAAAAAATATGACTTCAACAATATTTATTTTGAATTAGGCTCAAATTAATATTTGGTAGCATAAATTTAGTACCTATGTGATTTTAAAGCGTTCTTTGGAAAACAAACAGCAAATTAAAGAAACTAGTTGCAACCCGTGAAATATTCACGGAAGTAAAACAAATTGTACATTTATGAAAATATATATTCATAAATGTAAAAGTTGTTTATTACATATCATTTATACATCGCCCCCTTTTACACCGGTTTAAAAATTGTTAGCTAGGTATTTAAATTCGTTCAGTATCACGGACCCACCGAGATTCAAATTTAGAATTACTTTCGGAGAGAATCCAAGTATTCCTCTCTCGCTCTCTTGTATTCAAAATTCAATTCTCGTATTTTTTCTTTGACGACAACCATCGTATGGGTTTTGGCCTATTTATACTATTATTATTATTATAAAGAAATAGCTATTGCGCTAGTTTTGTTCCTTATTCCAAATATAACATCAACATTTCAAAAATTGAATGAAAGAATGTTTCTCAAATTCTCAAACAAAATCAACAACCTTTATCTTTAACAAACAAACATTGATATTTCACAAATCAAAAGCAAATTTAGCACCTGAAGAAGTTTGTTTACAATCATTTGGAAGTTTACCCAAAATATTACCAACAAAAGATTCCGTAGTATTGTTGTATTTTTGCCAGAAAATAAAAGACATCTCTAAGCTAGGATAATCGTATTAGAGAGAAATCAACAACGAACATTTCTCATACCAATTCCTATTGCATTATGTACACGTTATTGGCTCCAAAAAAAAAAACAAATAAAAGAAATATTTTATAAAACCTTCATAAAAATATGTCAGATTTATTTTTAATAAATCTTTTTTTATTGTGAATCAAGGATGAAAAAATACAAAAAGATTTCGCAAAATCAATAACCCTTTATGACAATGGGTTAATCTTGGTACGAATGGTTGAGCTTTGAAGTTGATAAAATGGAAGTCAGAATTTTCTATGAGAAATGTACCTACTTTTTGTTCAATCAAAATAAAGATATGATTCAAGTGACGTACATATATATTTCTTTAAATTTCATACATAGAGATTACATATTGAGTTTTAAGCACAAAAAAAGTTTTGCGTAAGTAACATGAAAATAGGAATTTCGGTGTAAAATTGCTTCTTCAT
>OX463842.1:21861975-21916975 GCA_949825065.1 Odontocerum albicorne | reverse complement strand
GAGACTTAATGTATTACAAGTCTACTCAAAATACTAGAGCAAGTACATTTCTGGCTTTACCAATAACGCACAAGATGTATAAATCTGATTAGGGTTGTATAGAAACCCAGAGGACGTTTAAGCAGACATTGCTTCAAGTAAGAGTTTGAAATCCTTATTATTAAATTAAGGAATAAAAATCAACCAATTAATTTCCACGGCAACCAAGTCACTCCACGATCGCAACTAATTCGTTGTAGCATATATTAAAACCTATCATTTTAAAGGATTTCATAAAGGTTTCAATATTTTCAGACCTCCAAAACTTGCAAGCAAGTCGATAGGGCCAACGACTTCAAAAACCCGGTTATGATAGCCAGACTCATTCGCTTGATTTGCCCTAAACATTTTTTTTAATAATAAAAGTTTGCTTCGAGGACACTCAAGGCACGCAATAGAGTGATCATTTTTGTCTTTGAGATGTTGTATCATAGGCAGTTCTAGCTCGTTCCATTGACAGTCAGAAGAACCAATTGATCAATTATTGAAGAGCTCGGGTTCGAGAGACAACTTTCTATTCAGTGTGCAAGAATAATACTATCATACTTTGGATAGATAGTGTGGGGAGATTATGATAGCCTTTGCGCGGTTAATTCTGGCGGGAAGTATGAATAGCAGAAGCCATGCGTCACTTCGATGAAGTGGCAACGTGAAAAAGCTGCTGGGTGCTCATTTCAGGAGATGCTACAATACATCTGGATGGTGTTGGAGAAGGATGGTTGACGACCATGATGATAGTGATCATCAGACTTCAGGGAATGGCCAGTAAAAAAGTCTGAAGGTGGCTGACGATCTCCGTGGCCTAAGACGCCTGTCTCCCAACTCGGATGTTGCGGGTTAAAATCCCGCTGGCACCCAGATTAAAAAAAAAAGGATTCCAGCCTGATTTTCACTTAAGGCCTCTTTAACATCTTTCTGTTTAGTTGGGAGAGATCGACACTGGGAGAGTTATACTGTATACAACAATATAATGCTCTGGGACTTAAGCATAATACGTGTTTACTTATAACTTTTTCATTGTGGACATGTTTGTGTTATTTACTGTACATATTTATTTTTCAGTCCAGTGTTTGTTACGAATATTGCAATAAACCTCTAACTCCACCATGAAATGAGGAAGTGAATTATTAACGTTTTTGTAACTAAGCAAAATCACATACCGTAGGAGAGCGAAATTTGGTTAAACCATAATAGAGCAGATGTTTTTATGGTAAACTAAGCAGGGTAGAAGTGTGCCTGAAACGTAATTTAATTTCGTAGATTAAACTGTTGATTCCGGACACGTGTGTGTTCATTGGAGGGTTAACATCATTTTTGATGATCTATTCGGAAATTCGCTTTATAATTTGAAGCACACCCCGTGAGCTACAATAGTATCATTTAATCTAAATATGAGTAAATTATTATTAATCACAAGACAATAACATTTAGACTTGCAATCATTTTTTTTATTAAATAAGTGATATACTATAGTATACATTAAAACAGCGATTAATGTAACTAATGCCGTTTTATTCTAATTTGTTTAGTTAAATTAAAATGTATTATTTTAGTAAATTGTTAAAAACAATATATTTATAATGAACGACTGTACGCAAAAAAAGATCTTTCTTCGCCTTGAGGTGCCGTCTCTTATCGAAGGTTGACCAGCATCTAAGCAATTTTCACTTCGTTAAATGCTACCCGGAATAACTCAGGTTACGCACACGCAGAAACGTGTGCAAAAAAATGCGATTGTTCTATCTTTTTTGTCATGGTTTTTTCCCTTGGATGATTAGTTGTGCCATACCTAGCATTATGTGACCGCGGTATTGCAACTTACGAACTTTTAAATATTTCAGAAATTCTCGGTCTTTGTCTATACGTACAAGTACTTACATTTATAACATGATATATTAAAGAAATCTTGAGGATTATTTTTTAAACCCGCCTTTCAAAAGCTTCAAATAAACGAGATACTTTTTGGGTCACTATCCAGGCCTCAATATGTTACCATATAGCAAGACAGAGAACATGTAGCAGTGAACTGAACGCATTATCAGCACTAGACTCAGGTTTCGTTTACACATTAGATTTCCTTTTAAATAAAGCATTTCTTACTATCTCAACTCTGTTGTTAATGTTGTGTGGGGTATCCCAATATTGATCATTCATGTCCCCAGAAATTTTTATTGATCGACAAATCGAGTAGCTGTTAATTCAATAGCTTTATATATTTGGACATAGCATAGGATTTTTCATATCATACATATAATAATATGAAAAAAGAGGTATTAAAAATATATTTTCATTTAAAATACCGAATAAGAATATCTCAATTAAGTCAGGAAAATGAGTTAAAATCTGTCTTAATAAATTTTAATTTCATACAAGCTCTTACAAATCGATGTTCAGTTTTCTCAAAACTTTGAACATTTTCCTATTGGGGTAGGTAGAGTAGATAAGCTTTCAAGTTATACAATAGTTAACGTCGATTTTCCGTATCTTATAAGACTAGAAAATATACATACATACCATCACGTCATATTTATATTGGGGTTGGTTTAGAGGGCAAGTACCCTACTTTCCTATTTTCTACGAATTTTAGAAAATTTGTTTGCAAAAACCGTCACCCCTAGTGCCGAAATTGATGTATGGGAGTGAAACGTGAACGTGTAAAATTAATAAAAAGTGCCGAGTAAATACGGTGGTAATGCGTGCATTAAGAAGAAAATGTGGTTTGTTGATGTAGGACTGAATACGAAATGATATTATTAAGGATGAATATGAGCTAAAACGAAGGTGATCATTTGGTTTATCAGCGCATTAAGGTTATTTGGACGTGTCGAACGAATTGAAAACGAAATATTGAGTAAACATATTTATAATGTAAGTATGAGTGGAAATCATGGTAGTGATGATAGCGGTGACTAAAAGAAGCGTTGTTGAATGCAATTGATGAAATTTTGAAAGAAGGAAAAGTAAAGAGTAAACTAAGCAGAAGAAACTGTATGAGAACACGTATAGATGTAAAGGAGGCGAAGGAAGTATGTTATCATTTGAAAGTTTTGCGTTCTGTCAACCCCAACAGTGAAATAGTTTGATGGTCTGTATATAAGAATAATCCACATTTGTAATAATTAATATTTTTTAAAGAATAATAGTATGGTTTCCTTTGAATTATTTTATTCTGTCAATTTGTGGACAATTATGTGCTTTCAGGATCCATAAAACACATTCTTTTTTTAATTTCAAATATCTACAGGATGGCCACTAAAAAACTGAAGGGTTTAAAAAAGTCATAATTTGTTCATTTTCAATCTTTTGTATTTTTCTTTTTTTTACAAATTATAGAGTTTTACTATTCTAAGACACTCAGCAGGGCTTGCAGTACACCATTTGATTTCAACACCTAGCCAGAGATAACAACAACTTTTTGAACAACTTGATAATGAGTGGATGAGGCCCATTTTCATTTAAACGGGTATATTAACAAACAAAACTGCAGATTTTAAAGTACTTCAATTTCCAGAAAATTACATCAGCATCAATTGCATCGCCAAAAATGCAGTTTGGTACGGTATTATGGCTGAAAGAGTTCTCGGCTCCTATTTCTTTGAAAATGAGGAAGGTCAGCCAGAAAGAATCAACGGGGCCTTGTATAGGACAATGCTTGACATTTTTTTACATCCAGCGGTCAAAAATAATTAGGAGGTATGGTTCCAACAGGATGGAGCTACTGCACATACTGCCAGGGTGACGATAGCAGTGTGCGCAGTAGTACAGCGATGTACATTCTTCAGCCTTTCATGGGTCACCCTATATTAAGCATACGTTAAATCAACATTGTTTAAAAATGTCAAGACAGTAAATCGGGATTCCACATTGGCTCGAATAAACTTTCATGAACATTAAAACAACTTGTAATATTAGTTATCTCATTTGAAAGCATTACTAAATCCAATGGGTTATACTTGCCAAATAATTTTAACAGATCTCAATAATCCAAAGTTTGAATATGTGTCTTTTAGTGCCACATTCATTGACTTTGTTTCTTATTTCAACTCGCCGTTCAAATTCGCTTTCCACCTTTTCGTCATCGGAGAACATCTTTTCTTCCACCCTCGCAGTTCATTTTCATTATTCACTAAAACTTCCAATTCATCAGCTTCCGACAGTTCACATACAGTTCCGTTCATTCATTTTAATTGTACATACATGATGAATTTAAAGCCGTTTTTTTTTAATTAAAAAGCGCTATTATAATATTTATTTTTGATTTACTTGTGCAACATTTATTTTTCTGTTTAGTATATTAATAATATTATATTGTCGTTTTGATCGGGTGTTCCGGTTTTGACGGTTTTTTAAATTTTGTTGTTGATTTTTATTTTTGTTATATAATATCTTAACAGTTTTTTGCTGTTTTCATTTGCATTTTGTTTCTACTTATTTAAAATTTTCGTGTAAAGACATTGAACGCTGGTTATTCTCCGTATAAAATTGATTTGGTCATCATCAGCGGTAATCGGGTTTCTAGAACGGAGACCATCTTAGAGTTTGTTATCATTATAACGGTTTTTTGTACCACATTTGACGTATACATATTTTGTTGGCTTGTGTCGTATTTTTTCTTTTGATGTAGAAAAAAGCCTCAAGGACCGAAAAACAACAAATTTTGTCCAATCTTCAAAATAAAAACCGCTCAAGTAACTACGGTAAACAGTGGCCGAAACATGCTCAAATTTATTACCTTTCATAATAATACACATTCAGCATTTTTTGAATAAAGCTAGTAATGAAAATTTTGTCCTAATAAAATCTATCTGAGAAATGCGAAACTACTTTCAATATAATTAAGTATTGGATATGACTATAAATATGCACATGGAACACGAGTACTAAGAAATGGTACTTCAAAACCAATAAATATTGTTTCAAATATGCTATAGAATTAAAACTAGGACTATTATAGAACTAGAACTATTTACAACATACGAGTACATATACAACGGCACGTCAAAACGGGTAAATATCGATTCAAATATATTAAGTACTAAATGTAACTAAAACTATGCACATGGAATAATACGAGTACATATGATGTTTCGTCAAAATTGACAAATATGTTTTAAACCAAAAACTGTTTTAATATTTTTCATGATTTGTTGGGGATTTTTATTAAGTCTTTTGAATTATAATAATTATTTTGAGAAGTAATACAATGGTGTTCCTCAGACTTGAAAAACATAAATTACTTTATTTAATCATATTTTATGGAAGCGCCACACACAAAAACAATTTAAGTTCAATCCAACGTCTAAACCGCAGGAATTGTGCGGTTTATTTTACAGATGCTGCCGATTTCTTTTCTTTAATAAATGTCATATTTTTTATTGATTAACTAGAATTTATTTATTACATAAAAACTATGTAAATGGACAAAGCGTGAAGATTTTTTAACAACAAATTTATTTATGGTTCAAATATAATATAACCCGTTCTTAAATGCAAATAGAAAAGTTTTTAATTTTGATTTTGTTATACTCGTAAATATAATATTCGATATTTAGGAAATACGGAACATTCGGCATTCATTTGTGATGCTTGAATTAAAACATGACGGTCGTCTGACTGATATTTTTTTAAGCCACTGTCTTTGAAATAAGTCAAAAATATAGCGAATTCAATATATTAAACTATTATTGGTTTTTTAAATAAAAAGGAAATAACAAGATGAATGATTTCCATAATTCATCTATTTCAATTTATTTTTAAAATTACCTTATATATTAGTCGAAACTTCATTAGAATTATTTTAGGTTTACACGTTAATTTAACTATTCATGCCATAATACATTTTTTTTATTATTCTGCAATAATTACTAACATTCTGCCAAATAAAAAGTTTTTTTAACAGGTAGGTACAAATTAAATTAAATTGAATCAGGATATACTTAAACTAAAATATTCAGATGAATTTATTTAATAGAAGGAGAGGAATTGAAGGTTTCCACACAGGGATTTGAGTGAATGACTGATGAAAATAAAGATTGTGTGATGAGAAGTTGTCGGGTTTGATTTGGATGTGGTTGTTGAACTTCTTACGCCGTTGGAATTACGTATGTGATAATGTGATAGCTTAGGATTAACGTGTGTGTGCTATAATCCACAACATTAAGGGGTTTTAGTATTGTCAAGTACTTGCACTCTACGCTTCACCTTTTCATTAAAACGATGTCAGTTTTAAACTCTTATAATATTCTAAACAATACATTTCGGGAAGTTGTTTATTCAACTAGGTTACTTACATCCCTATATTCAACAAAGTAAGATCATAAATTAGTACCGCACGCATTAAATGCATGACGTTTCCTGTATATAGTACACGTATGGCATTTATAATAAATAATGCAATGCACCCGCGGATATGCGAGGGTGGTTTATTTTTTATAGGGTTCGGGAATTAGCAAGGCTGCATTGAGCAGGGGTAGGAAAGATATTGGCCGCTCCGCACTGTGAACTGCTTCCTATGTGATATGAACGAGTGGTTTCGTGACTTCAAAAGGCGGATGTGAAATTATTTAGATTTTGTAATCAGACAGAATCTGTGAGTGAGAGGTGGATGTTTCTCAAACTATTATTTTTTATTATGAAAATGCTTATTGCATTATCACTTGATATTTCTTCGTATTCTTTGGTGGCAACAATACAATATACCAGATTGTACACGTTCTGTTTGCAGTTTTGATGAATTTAGATCGTATTGATTTTAGATTGAGTGAATAATCTTTTTAGAATAAACAATATTGTGCCCTGCAAATATAAAATTATTTATGAATTTTTGAAAAAATAAACATTTTCGTTCTTTATTATTGGATATTTCTATTTTTTCTTATGAAAAGTGTGCTATCTAAACATCTAAACACTCCAGAAATGAAATTTTACTTAAATCTAAACTATAAACAGTGGACTCTTGTTTATCGTATAAAATGATTATGTATGATTTATTGGTGCCAGATTGGTACCGTTTAGGAAACAATCTAATGTATTGAATTTTTCAAACATAAGATTTTCCAAACGTACATGTCAATTTATCGAACCATTCGTTATTAGATCTAACATATTTTGCTCACACCCTAAAATACTTGCTTATTCAGCTTGTTTAATTACAATAACCCTAGTACTAATATAACCTGAATACACGTTACAAAAATGTGTGATCTCTAAAATATTATCAAAAGTAAACTGAATGAGTGGTCCCACCTCATTCAAGATGGTTTAACAAGTTAGTACAGACTAATAGTACATTACTATTTCGTTGTATTATACATTACAGCTTGGTGCGTTTATTGTTATGTGAGAATTTCTTACAATTTACCAGAAAGATGTTTAACAAGTCTTAAGTGAAAACCAAAGTGGAATCTTTTTATATGGGTATCAACGGAAATCGAGCCCGCAACCACTGGGCTGGAAGTCAGGCGTCTTACTAACTATGCCAAAGAGGTCGTTGGGGAAGGTAAGAATATCAAATTCATTAATTATACTTATGAAAATCATATTTTTTCGTTCACTATTATTGCAAAATGTTTGATATGATTTTTCTAAATTTTTCGTTACACAATCAGTTCCAGATTTTTTTTCGTTTGGAAATTGTAGTTGAAATCGCCCTATGAGTGTATGGTTCCATGTAAAGCTATTATTTCAATTGAATATAAACTGGAATGTTTGAGGACTTCGCTTACGTCATAATGAGTGACATATTGCATAGGTCAAAGTTTACGCCGCACCGCGCTCTCAGGAACGTCAGAGAGTAAAACATAGGACCGGTAGCGCCCGTCACGGACTTTGGCGAGCTCACTTGCCCGTGGTGAAGCGTGCCGGGTATTTTGCCGACAAACAAATTTCGATAATAAGAAAACATAAAAAAGAACATTAATAAAAAAGCGGAAACTTCAGATTGCTTTTAACATACATTCCAACTGAATAAAAAAGTTGTTAAATATTTTTGAAATTTATCGTAATCGCTTGATGGAAGGTTACTTCCATTTTTTATAAAAGTATAAATTGAATTGAAAATATTTTGAAACTTCTAAACTTTAAAAAAATTCTAACATTTTCCATACTTAATAAAATTGCTTGTATTCCTGTTTGGTAACGTTTGTAAAGATATTGGTGATTAGCTCCCTTAATTTTTGTTTTATCTTACTTTTGAATCTGTTAATATTTTTTCTATATTGTGCCCTATGCATTCAACTTTAGTGTAATTTATAAGATAACGAAGATGAAATTTTCAAGAAAGATTCCAAGGAAAATTCAAATACATATTTGAAGATCTACAATTATGTTTTCTTCACGTTTTTTTCATAATTAAAATTATGTGTATAGTCTAAAATTAAACATGGAAACAAAGATTTTAAGATGACAATAATTATTATAATCAGTGAAACTCTTGGTAAAATCGATAAAAACTAGTGAAATGTTTGTTATAAAATATTAACATTTTTCTAATTTATTGTGACTGCATTATTTTATTTTATTTCATACTTCGATGAGCGTGATCAATGATTATAGTACGAAGTTCATTAAAAATACACAAAAATCAAATAATAACATGTATAATCATTGCTTCCGCCAATATTGCATACATTTGTCACGACAGCACCATATTTTGACACGTGCACATTTGAACCTGAAAGCTCCTCAACATGTGCCCACGTGAATTACTTCCGGCTACGGGGGTGTAGTGGAGGACGGATACTCAATATGTATTAACATTGTTTTGTGATCTTTTTTATTGATATTTGTTCAACGTGCTTCTTCTATTATTTATTACTTAAGATATATATTTTGTTCATAATTTCACTTATTAGTGAATTTTTCACTTATGTGATTTTTTTGAAAATTGTCTTTCAATATTTTCTTCCATATATATTGTATTTCAAAAGGAAGAAGTGTATATTTTTTGTAAGCAAATTAAAAAGAATTATTTCAACGGTCAAATGGTCTTTTTTATACAAAGATAAAAAAACAACACATAGAATTTAGCATTGACATGTAAGCAGCACGATATACATATGCAGGTGTGCTTATTTAAAAAAAAAAAAGGTTTGTTTTTCAATAAATCATTATTTATTGTAAAATAATATAATTGTTTATGGTAAAACCCGGCTAGCTTATTTTCATGAGACGACGTCTTTTTTCTTAGCAATTATAAGGATATGAAAAGGTCTACATGTAAAAATAACAAACATAAAACCCGTCGTTTTTTTGTCACCATCGGGAATCGAACCCAAGGGTTTAACTCAAGCATAAGATTTTAAATTTATATTATACTACTTACCTAATTTAATAAGATTTGATATATTCATTAAAAATATAATTTTTCATGTCATTGATTCGATTAACTGCGAAGAAGTATTTATGGTTGGTTTAATATTTAGCCAACAATAACTTCGCAATATAAATATACGAACTCGTTAATTTAAAAATAAGTATTAATTTTTTTTAATAAATTCGTGTTATGTTAATTTTAAGTAAATAACACGATGTTTCTGAAAATGCAAATTGAAATTCTGAGTCTGGAGTCCTACTTCGTACATTGGGTTATTTATTGACGCTATATTTAGCGACAGAAATATGCTTTCGCACTTTTGTAAATTGTATTTGCATTGGAAGCAACAAATCTTGAAAGCAAATTTATGGTTTATTTTGATATTTTTCAAGGTCTCTAAGTAAATTTGCTATTTTACTAAACGACTCGATAACTGACAAAATGACACCCATGTTGATCATTCAACAAAATAATCATATTAAATATCTTGTTTGTCTATAAAATAAGAATAAAAAAATAAAAGATGTAACGTATATCGTTAATTTGATTTTCCAAAATAAGTTTTTTTCAAAAAAATAACTTTGATTTTTAAAAATAAAAACTAACATTATCCTTAACAATTAGATATATTAAATACAATATATTCCAATACTTTAATGCTTTCTGATCTTTTATTAATTTATACTATGACTAATTTATTTTTGTTGAATGCGCAAACAAATAAATAAAATTGAATTGGTTCATTTTGTAGCCTTTTCGTATAAATGGTAAATTGTATAATTTATGTATCAAAGCTTCTTATATCATAAGTACTAAAAACAGTCTGTCAAAATATTTAAAAATGCTCCATGACGCGCATTTTTCGTATATAAAATATGTCATCACCTTTTCGTTCGAAATTCTCACGAGTCATTTAAGTAATCAAATAGGAAGCAATAAGCTCTTTTAAAGTTTGAAATGAATGAGCCCTATAAGCTACTTGCAGACACAAAGATTTCATCTCAAAAGGGGTTGAATATCAAGCAGAGAGACTTCATTCATTTATTAACGGTTTGTATGTTAAATAATCTCTGAGTAAAAGCAACGTCTAGTTAGCAAACGATAGGAGGTCTGAGTATTTAAAAAAATCCCGCAGAGTTTCATATAAAGGAATCTAAAAAAACATACTACCCCCACTGTGACTAAGGAGCTTTGCGGACCTTTAAGATTATTTTTTTTCTTTTATTTTTTACTGTTTTTACTTGTGTAGAAGTTCCGTAAGCTTTTTTGTGCGCAATTGGGCGTGGAATTTGTAGAAAACGGTATTTGTGAAGGGTGGTTCGTAAATAAGGGTTGACCGTAATTCAAACAGCAATTTATATTATTTGAGGTGTTGTCTTTAGAATTTCATGAATTACATATTTATATTAGGGTTTGATTAACGTAAAGGGTTTATTGGATGCCTAATTTTCTTTCAAAGTGAAATTCGATAAGTTTAATCTGGAATGTTTCCATGTTATTATTTTTTTACAAACAATATTTGCATCTAGTTAGGAATCAACACACTCGATATCTTGTCAAAATATAACTTTGTATGATTTTCTTTCAGAATACGTTATTTGGGAGTCAATAAATATCTTGAAATTTAAAAAAATATACTAGGTCCACTTTTTAGCGCTTGTTCATGTTAATAATTTTTTTAATAAAACAAATTAAACATTATTTATCTTTGATTATTGATATTAACATTTTCACAAAACTGTCGTTTATTTAAATACAATAGTGGCCAATACTAAAAAAATTGCGTTTAATTTTTTTTATTTTAACACCAATTGACATGACACCACAAAGTGTATAAAATTTCTTTTCACGGTTCAAGATGTATATTAAACAATAACTGTTAAAAATCAAAATTAAACAGCAGAGGGATGCCAAATAAAAAAGTGTTTATTTCACTAAAAAATCAAATACTTTTTAAATGAAAAACTTAAGAACTCTTTAAAATCACAAGTTTTTTATTTTGAGCATGAATTAAAAATATCTTTCTAAAATAATTGATTATTCGGTATTTTAAATCATAAGTAACCAACATTATTACTAATTAAATACACGTTTTTTGCCAAATGTCGCATTTTGTTTTATTAAATATTTATTAATAATAAAAGAAAAAAGGAAAAAAAGAAAACTGAAAACAGAACACGTTTCAAAGTAATAAAAAAAGTTAAAAATAATTTTCATTAAATATGTCAACTTTCAATAAACTAATAAGACGTTTAAGTGAAATTATTGATAATAAACAACATGGATTTTAATGGGTTAATTTAAAGTTCTAACTATACTACCATAGTTAGGATGAAAAGTACGTGGTATCAAAAAAAAAAGATTTAAAAGGAAGGTTAACTTTGTGAAAAAACACCTAAGCTTTATTGAAAATGAAAATTATTTACATGATTAGTTAAGGAACTTGTTTATCGGTTTGTATACTCAAATATTTTTGATATCCAATAAATTATTTTCATAAGGTTTCTTATTTTTGTGTTAAAATTTAATTAGTAAAACAGTAAATAAAAATATGTGTTTTCAGTTTGTAAAAGTATCTCATAAAATAAAAAAATATAAATAAGTGTTATGTAAAGAGATGAAATAATGGAAACTAGTTTAGAAAAAAATTTAATTGAATGAGTAAAAAAAATACATATTTGTTAATACATATAAAATAATATTTGTTCAAAGGAAAAAAAATATTTTAGAAAAAAGGTTTCTTTTTTCTAGTTTTCTTGAATGAACTTAAGATACACTTAAGACGTAATCCTAAATTTTAAAAATATATACAATAACTTAAATTTTGTTATTAAAAACGAGAAATCTTTTGAGTAAAAAAGTTACATATATCATAGTAAAAACTATAGATTTCGTATAAAATGAATATTGCTAATATAAAACATTATTTATGAAAGTATCACGTGGAATAAATAACACATTATGTTAAAACAAGAATTAAAAAAAAAATCCAGTATGACCAGTTAAGTATTGATCAATAATATAAACAACCAAATATTTCCTCAATGGAAAAGTATTTGCATAAACATATTTAAAAAAATATAAACAGAAAAATATATTCCATGGAATATTTATATGAATAAAGGGCTAAGGAACACTAAATATCTAGGCGATGTCATTCCACGGATATTTCAAAAATATTTCTGGATGAGAAGTTTTCATGAATATCTAGAAAAAATAAAATTATTTTAATAAAGGTACGAAATACACACCAAGATATATGTGTATATTCACACTACTGTTATTGCATTAATAATTGTGAAATATTTACTAAACACAAGCCAGAAATTTTAGAAATCAATCTATCGAAAATATGATGAAGTAAATCGTGCAATATGAAAAGGAATGGCAATTATGAAATAGTCAAGACGAGCAAGCGCGAACAAATAAAATATTTTTAATGAGGCAAATGATGTTTTAATTAACGGACTCGTTAAATAATAAAAGTTTTGCTGAGTCAAAGGAGTTGAAGAGAAGGATGTCGCTCGTATTCATAACATCTAATCAACTTCAGCTCAATGAGCCCTAATATGAACTAATCTAAATGGTAGTTCATTTAAGTGTTTACTATTTTGTCACACTAACTGATAGTTAATGACACGGTGATAAGTATTAAAAAAATGTAGACTTCTTCTACAATACAATAAAGTCCATTAAAAATATAACCTACTCAAAAAATAAGATAATTAGATGATTATGAGTAACCGCAGTGTTTTTTATATTTTTTTTATTATGCACAATACAATATTTACAATTAACATCGTTTTAATGGAAATGTGAACCAGAGTGTACACGTATATATTGTAATAACACAAAAAAACCTTTATTTTGTGGATATAGAGAACTACTTAGATCATAAATTTTCATATATTGGTCCTAAATAGTAAAACACTAAAACATTTACATTCGGCATTCACATTCTTGCACATACATTCTTCTTATGTTAAATAAATAAAAATCATAATGAACATTTCTTTTCCATTTCATTTCATAAAAGCTTAGCCAACGCCGTTATCTCAGTTAGGAGGTTGTGAAATAAAACAATTAAGCACGAATCAGGTCTCATCGGTTTTTACAAAATTGCCTTCAAATTGAAAAAAAACGATAAACTAATACAATTATACCGGACTATTATCGAAACACCTTTCACCCTAAAATCGGTCTGATAATCTATGTTAGAACTTACCAGGATTCTAAACTCATGGACGCCCGAGCATGTTTACCATTAGACCACAATGCCGCGGAAATGATTCTTAAAATAATTAGAAAATCTCAGTCCAATATGAAGCGTACAACATGTAAATACGCAAGCGTATTCGTTAATACGTCAAACTGGTAAAGCTTAGTGATTGAGCTTATTCCAAAACCATCCATTAAACTGTCAATTTCGTTACAAGGACATTGATTGACTATAGAGTCCAATGCCGAAATCACTTATGTGTCATTTGAAGTCCAAATTTTAACTTTTTAAATTTGTTGCCAATGAATAGGTAGTTCTTTACTGCAAAATATGTCAAATTCACCGTGCACTTGATTTAATGGCAAATCCATATAGATTCATTGAAAACACGCAGTTGAGTGGCGGAGGTTAAAAAAACTTTTGACCGTAGTTTGTGATTGTTTTTTCCAAGTGGTTTTTTTACTCATGTGGCGACTTTTGCCTAGCATAACCACTTAAAATGAATTTTAATGCACAAGTCGGACTGCATTCATGTGCGAGCCACTTATTTTCATTCATCTTATGAGGGAGTCTGAGTGAACGAGATATTTCAGACTTGATTATTTTGATGGATCTGATATCATGACGCCAATTTATATTTTTTTTACTGAATTCCCGCCGATTGAACACTAAGAATATACAGTGTGATTAATATCTACTAAGAAATATAAAAGGAAACAAACAAAAAGTTTATGTGAATGTACGATAGTATAAATGCTCAACAATTGTGTTGGTAAGAGAAAAAAAAAACATTTTAATTTGTCCTAATCTGGCCTAAAATCTACATAAATGGGCCATCTCGTCATTTTATTTAATGTTGATAATTATAAAAAGCAAATATTTATTGGTTTATATAATGGCATAACCCCACGTTATATAATGGTATAACCCTACTAGTTTCAAGGTTTTCACGTCGTCAGGGGAGTACAAACAAATTTATTTATTTATTGGTAAATGGTTAACTAATAAATCATGGATAATCTCGGCGGCCGGTTGGTAGAACGTATGCCTTTAGCCGGATGTTTGGGCCCGGTTTCTGGTGGTACTACATAAAATAAGTAAAAAGGGCACATAAGTGCTTTTAAAATATTGGCATTTTTTAATAATTTAGTATCCGTGAGTGACTGTCACCGATTTATCTTAGTCAGATTCTTCAATTCTTCATATTGTACGGCGAGATAACTGTACCATGCAGATACTTCTAGTGACTGGTACCATTGAATGTTCGAGATGTAAGATTTTTTATCCGATGGCCAAAGTCACGAGCTCACCATTTAAAATTTTTGAAAAATACATTAATTGCTATATCATATATGTTTCATAATTGTTTTTTTAATTTATTTTAAAATATCATCCTCTTCCTCACCCTGCCCCGTCATAAGCAAAATATCCTCCTCTTCCGCACCCTGCCCCGTCATAAGCAAAATATCCTCCTCTTCCGCACCCTGCCCCGTCATAAGCAAAATTTCCTCCTCTTCCGCACCCTGCCCCGTCATAAGCAAAATTTCCTCCTCTTCCGCACCCTGCCCCGTCATAAGCAAAATTTCCTCCTCTTCCGCACCCTGCCCCGTCATAAGCAAAATTTCACAATGTAGTTATCTATACCTAATCTATTTATTCATTGTGTGATTAATATATTCCTTAGAATTTAAGTTCAGAAAGTTTATGTATACAAAAAAATTAATGAATAAATACAGGTAATAATACTACCAATATGCTCAATACATATTACTTGCATAATTTAAGAATTAAATCTAAAAAAACTTTCTATAGGCATTTACCAAATGCAATACATTTTATTCGTTTAACTGGGTAACCCTAGATTACTTCAATCAATATCGTTGGTGTAAACCGGCCTTAACACGTTGTAAAGTTTCAAGGAACTTCAGTATTTTGACGCTTGCTTGCTCGTGTATCAATAAACTGGGACTCGAGTACTAGTGGTAGGCATAGCATAGTTTTTTTTAAACCTGGCGAGTTTATTGCCATGTGGCAATCTCTTCCAATCAACCAGAAATATGTTTTTATAGGTCCTAACTGAAAACCAGACTGGAATCCTATTTAAAAAAATCTGTGTGTAGGGGGGATCGAACCCTAACCTCCGGATTGGCAGACAAGTGTCTTACCACCAGGCCACGGAGATCGTCGTTTATTAGTTTGTGGCCCGTTCTGGTAAACAAAATTTCCAAACAACATCAGCTATCAGGCAATATTTTTTTCAATAAAATATCTCTAATCTGAACTATTTTATTATTTTGTTTTTTATTTAAGAAGTTGAATAATAAAAGCGATCTTCTTGAACACTGTGCTACTAGTCACTATGGCTTAGCTTCTTATTAACCGCTCGTAACAAGATATGGCCATTATAATTTCCAGCATGTCACCATTTCCTTAACGACCCGTCTGGGATCTGTGAGATGGGAGCCGGGAGACTTGAGCTGCACTTGACCGGCCCAATTTCCTGTCGACCCTACCGTCTGATTGACCATGCGACCCTTGCCTGATGCGTGACACGCTGTCAACACGCCTTGTAGCTGTCCGTGTTCATACTTCACTGACGGATATATTTCAGTCAAAACATGCGCAAAAAAATAATACTAGCTTATTTTTTAAATAAACACTTGTATTAGTCACCTGTTACCCAGGTGTAGTATATTTTTAATCCCTTTATGACGTAGTTTTAATTACAGTAAAAATATTTCTATTTCATAATTTAATCTTGAAAGATTAACAAAACAGATTTATTATATACACTGTGGAGGCTTAAAGGTATTGTATTTTTTTAGTCAAACGTTGTTTATTCCACATTATATAAAGGTATAATCCTACCGGTTTGAAGGTCTATAAACAAGATTCTTTACTTGTGCTCCCCTGATGATGAGGTGAAAACCGTGAAACCGGTAGGATTATACCATTATATAAGATGGAATAAATAGTGTTTGATTAAACAAATTATAAAACAGATTTACTTTACGAACTTGTTAGGGTAATGTGTTAGAGAAAGACTAATTATGACATAATCGAATATTATCTGAAAACCGTGGGCTAATGTTTTTTTTATCAGATGACAAAAATGAAAGATTTGATAACATTAGACATTATAACAATATATTTGTACTGTTATAATGCGAGAATAAAATAACACAAAACGATTCTGCCAAAAAATATTAATCTGAAAATCATGTTTCAGAGGTATAGGCAATTTAATATTTGACATGTTGATGTTACAATCTTATAGTGTATAAGCAAGAAACATATAAGTAATGAGTCAAAACATATTATTAGTAATGAGTCAAAACAATAAAGTATTTCTACGTTTCCTTTTTTTTATCTCATTGTAAATACTACTTTTTTTTTTATCAAGTAGAGGTTTTTCAAAATTAGTCAGACAATTGTATTAGAATACTGATATTGATATTTTCTCCAAATACCAAAAAAAGTTCTGCAATTTGGTTTATGTATGAGTGATCATCAATCATTATTTAATTTAAGTTGTTTTTTAGCAAGGTATATTTAAAACCCGAATACCGTTTAAAACCGGCAGAGGTGTAAGACCTGTAGACTATACAACTTACTATATGCTGAATATCAATTTATAATATTCATTTACTTTCGACTTTCCCATGCGTAAGGATTTTGTAAACAGGAAATAAAATACGATCTTTTTTGCATTTCTCCTTTTCTGTTGTTGTTCATTACTGAAGGTCGTAATCTACGGGATGTTTGTGGTACAGGTTGCGATGGCACATCTATATTTCTCTCGGTCATTTGCCGTTTCCATGGTAGTGTACAGTCTTCCACAGTAAATTAGTTCACCTGATTCCTGAACCATAGATTTATTTAGGTTATCTGGCTCACGTTTCGAAGTGTGCCCGGAGAACCACAGGTACACTGGAAACATATTGAGAACAGTCACTCACATTTTATTCCTGGAGTATTAAACTATTAATATTATCTTGACCCATGCGATGCATGGTTACAGAGTTTTTTTAGAACGTTTTTAACTGTTTTGTTATAAAACGGTGCTTGTATGCGAATATAAAATATTCACGGGGTTAAAAACATTTTATGTCAAATTGTCAAATAAAAAATCACATTAAGCACAATAACATCTCTCCGACACATCACCTGACAACTGAAAGTCCAAACAATAAAAAATCGCGACCATTATTTATTCAATACTATAAGGA
Organism: Odontocerum albicorne; assembly: GCA_949825065.1. Classification (NCBI taxonomy): domain Eukaryota; kingdom Metazoa; phylum Arthropoda; class Insecta; order Trichoptera; family Odontoceridae; genus Odontocerum; species Odontocerum albicorne. Next base: position 21,899,175 of record OX463842.1, on the reverse strand, counting down.
TGTGGATAGAAATAAACTATTTGAGTTTTATGATTGAATTATTACAGCTTGCGCCTCATTTTATTTACCAAAGTGAAAAAAATAGTGCGACATCTGTTAATATAAATCAGAATTATCTAAATAATAACCGATAATTGTGTGCTATTTGGGTGACATCTGTTTTAAGATTTAAATTTTTTTCACTTCCAATGAACTTCAAAGCGTTCTTAATAGATCTCGGTAATTATTATTAAAAATTCTGCGTATGTATTCCTAATATATAGGATTAACACTCGATTTCAACAATTAAAGGATAAGTTCACGTTACAGAATAATTATAGTCTGTCGTAATGAGAAAAATCAACTGAAAATAATGGAATCTATCAAGTAAATTTTTATCATAGTTTTCATCTGCACTCATTGGCCGAAGATCGAAATGCGAGGTGTTTGCGGTGCGCATCAAAGGTCTTCACTTATTGGAATAGCTCTGGTTAACTCCCGAGGATCTCTAAGAAGATGCCGCTGAAATCAGTGCACATTCGCAATAATACGATTACATGACGAAAAAAATGCGATACTTACTCACGTTTTGTCGCTTAATATTTAATTGTTCTTAGTTTCTTGAATGGCACTTTGAGATTGTACTATAATATTTGAGATTGTACTTTTATATAAGCACATAATGTTCATCTTCTCTACATTTATATATCTCGTCATGTACAAATCATCTAATACTCGTATTCATACATCTCTCCATACCTTCATTTAAAATGTTGTCTACTTTATCCACGCACGTTTCCTCAGTCTACTTAATTCACGTATATTGTGGATTTGTGACTTTTATACTCGCTTAGTTATTCTTTGTCTCCATATGTTCAACCCTTTCTTCATCTTCCTTAAAACATTAATTTATCCATGCATTCAATTCTGATGTCATCATTTCATCTTCTTTCATAGATTGACACTCGAAAATAAAGATTTTAATGCTTGCATCTCAACTGCATTAATCTTACATTTATCCTTTTCCTGCCAATTCTAAGCTTCACTTCCACACGTCAAGTTGGGCACCAACACAATATTGTCTATTGACATTTTAGCCACTTTTTGTGAAAATTGATTGTTGTTGTTTAATTAAGTGCTTCGTTTACCTTGTCCCCTGCCGCAGATTTTATTTCAATATCCATTTCAAGTTAGAACTCATACATTTTTAACTCGTAAAGTTTGAAAGTTCTCAATTTATTTTATGTTCAGAGTATTAATACGACTACAACATATTTTTTATTAAAAGCTTTGAACGCACGATCAGTGCCTGCTTCAATTATTACCGTAATTATTCTCGTACAACGAGTGAAGTATTGAAACGTTAATTTGAGATTTTTTTTCCAATTAAAGTGAAATCTTGTACAAAAAACTATGGATTTATTGTGCAAAAAAACTATTGTTTCACATTATTAATTTATTTAGTTACATTTCAAGTGAAATCCCTAATATTCTTCAAAGCACCATATTTGAACATAGAAGATGAGAAAGAAGAAAGACACTTTATACATACAATTGAAATATGGTGTTGGAGGCTCTATATTTCATGTACCTCAAGGCACAACAACGTCTCTATTACCTATAAATTAGAGATAACCGAATGGCCTTCGACGGCGTAAAGGAAAATTATTTTCACACATTTAGAACATATTTGTAGGAAAGAGCAACGAAAGTTTTGAGAAGCTGGTGATCACGAGAACAGTTGAAGGAAATCGACCAAGAGGAAGGTCCACAAGATGAATGCACCAAATGAAGGAGTTGACAGGATCCTCGTTAAACGTTGCATTCAACATGGTCCAGAACCGGGAAGATAGGAAACAGATGATGCACCAAGTTGGAGGACCACGACGCGTAGCATTAATCACGCGATGAGGAAGAAGAAAAAAGTTATATTTTGTTAGAAAAAAGTTAATATTTTTGGAACTATTCTGTAAACTTTTGAATTTCAAGTTCTGACTACAAAATAAAGTTATAAAAATAATTTGATTAAAGATTACATGATGTAAGTTTTATTGCTTTTAAATTTTATTACTTATTATTTAAACATAATTGAGACGTCGATCTTATTAGATATTAATAAAATATGGCCATAAAGCACTGTTTTGGATGGAAAGAAAAATAAAAAAAACCAACATATTTAAAAAAAAATTATATTTTGATATTAATTAGAATTTTAAAAAGAGTTAAGGAAATTAGTAACCAACACTTTTGGATATTAGTTTTGTATGTTTTTTTTGTGATGACGAAAATGTTTGATTTGAACATTTTGAGTATGTAAAGATTTTATTGCCTTTACCCGAAAACAATGTTAATTAATTTATTTATCTAGAATGACTGTCGCCAGTTTCATGGTGCTTCTAACAAAACAATGAAACTTCTAAATTGAAGAGCTCAAGTAAGAATCTTGTGTCATCTGTCAGATGTATTTTGTAAGGAAATCCATTCACTTTGGAAATATTTACTAAAGTTTAGGTCACGGGAAAATAAAAATAAGTGATCTTAAAATAATCTTAATCTTATGCATTGAGATACGTCTTCTCTTCGTCTACCCGAAAACGAGCATGGCGTGAATCTATGTATATTCTTAAAATATCTAAATCATTGCTATACTTACCTAAACTACATATTCTAAGCAAGATAATTATTTGAGATCAAACATTTTTATGGAAACACACACATTTCTTCCTTCTATGCTTGAAGTGGAACCACTTGGCATCCTGGATTCAAATCCATATTTTTGCTGATTTAAGATATTTATGGAAATATAATTTGTGAATTGGATTGTGAATTGTACGAAAAAAAATCGAAGATGGATTTTAACATAAAAAAGTGTTATGTACGTTGTATCCTTTTTGTTTATTCCTACATGCATCCATTATAACGTTATGTACGTTGTATCCTTTTCGTTTATTCCTACATGCATGCATTATAATGTTATGTACGTTGTATCCTTTTCGTTTATTCCTACATGCATCCATTATAATTCTTAAATGCTTCTCTTACTGCCAATCATTGCTTAAAAAATATTTTTTTAATACTTTATAGTGCTCGTTGTGAAAAATATTTTTAAACATCGCTTATACAAACATACTTACGAATACCGATCTTCGTGGCCCAGGCGGTAAGATGTTTTCCTTCCTACTAGTTTGTTTGGATTCGATACCCGATGGTACTAAAAAGAAGAAAATTAAAATATAGATCCTAACTTGGTTTAAAAGTTCTCGTTCCCTCTAGAATCTAGAGGGAGATGATTGCGATCTAGAGTCTAGATGATTGCGAGTGTTATTGCCTCTTAACGAGGGGTTGTATCGCCAACATGTATGACCCGAGCTACATGCCTACTGTTGTAAAGTAATTATAAATCCTAAGGCTCGATAAATACAGTCGAAGATAATGCTGTGTCCCGGGCATGCTCTTAAACATGTCAATATCACCGTTTCGGATGTATTGAAAAATACCGTACAAATAAATAAATCCTTATTTACGTGAAAACTCAGCTATACGTTGAGTTTTAATTTGTATTTTTCTCGTGTAACTCAAAAAAATCGACCCAAGCAAAATCGAGAAATTTTAAATTGTAATATTTCAAAATATCTTCATTGGCGTAACGGACGGACGTTTTGATTTATCTATCAAATCTAGGGAACCTCTCCGCCCTTTACACGTATTGACAAGCTTCCCCGCCCCTTTGGCTTCTGTTACAAATACACTACAGTAGTTCGTTAAAAATATTACTCTTGTTCACTTTTTTTCTATTACTAAGTCTCAGATTTCATAATACTGTTTTAATAAAGGTAAAGTCTTACTTTATTATATTTGATAGAAGTGTCTTATAATTATAGGGTTTGAACCCACTTGCTACTTTATTTTATAGTCTTCCAAAAATTAATAATCACTATTATCTTCGATGACTTCGTTAGAGCATGAAGTAAAAGAATTCCTTTTAAGATATGCATATATGAACGAGTATTTTAATAAATTGTTAATAACTGTAGTACGTAAAAAAACGTTCAATCGAAACAAATCGAATTTCTAATAAAAAAATCAAATCGTTTCTTCGGCCATGTTGTAAAACTTTTTTTTACAACCTGAGGCCTTGAAAACGAACCCAAAGAGAGACTTTTTTTAATGCATCGTTAACTTTTTAACACAGTAAAATGTAGCCGAGATATTTTTGCAAATTTATAATATTTTTTCCGAATTGAAAATAAGAAAACAAAAATAAAATCAGTCTAGGAATTGAAAAAACATTAATGAAAAAATAATTTTGAGAAATATAATTAAAGTGTTTCTTAAGTTTTTCTTTAAATATTGATAAGCTCAATGAGATACAGGAAAAACCTAGTTTACTGGGGACAAGACAAATGAAAGACAACAAACACAGATCCATTAAAATTGTGTATCCAAATTAAATTACCTGTTGTTTTTTTCGCTAATTAATTATTTGTGGTAATGGGTAAAATAAATAAATAAAAATAAGTAAAATACCTGATCACATTTGGAAGATCGCTCAAATGTATGAAAAAACTATTTCGAGAAATACAATTTTAGGGTTTCTTAAGTTCTTTCATAAATATTGATAAGCACTGATCATACCTGATCACAAATTTCTCAAAATAGTTTTTTCATACTTTTGAGCGATCTTCCAAATTGAAGATCGCTCAAAAGTATGAAAAAACTATTTTGAGAAATACAATCTTAGTGTTTCTTAAGTTCTTTCATAAATATTGATAAGCACTGATCATACCTGATCACATTTGGAAGATCGCTCAAAAGTATGAAAAAATAATTTTTAGAAATATAATTCTAGTGTTTCTTAAGTTCTTCCATAAATATTGATAATCACTGAGCATACCTGATCCACTTGGAAGATCACTCAAAAGTATAAAAACATCATTTATAAACATCGTTATTAATTTTAAATCACACCGATGATCCTTTTCCTATATTTTTTTATATCAAGACGTAGTTACTGAATTATTTTTTAATAACACCTACACGAATGGGGTTTGATGTAGTTTTGACAACTTAAGACATGAATGAAAAATTGTAATAATTTATCACTAGTAGCTCATTTTTTGTTAATGAAATCTCGAACAAAGCATCCATGAAATTAAGATTTTCAATTTGAGTTTAACATTTAATATGCAATACACGTGACTTCAATTAGCTCCAAAAATTGTGCTATAACTAGTGGACGTGGAAGGCGTTTCTCAGGATGATGTATTCCCGATTGTAAGTCGATATGCATAAACTCAACGTAATTGCTCAGCAAAAAAGTGTTACACTTCACACGGAAGTGGGAAGATATGTCAATGATTTATGTTAGAGAGCATTTCATACTAAATAAAATCAATAAACGTCACGTCACACATATAAGAAATGTTTTCAACATGGAGGAAAAATGCAGACAACAAACTATCCGTCACTATAAAATTTAAAGTCACTTGAATCATCCGTTACTATGGAAATTTTCCTTTGTGAATTTTACAAAATATTGATTGAGGTGAGGTATTGGGCTCTTGATGTGAAACATAATATTTATATGTTTATTGCAAACGGTTCGATTGCACTTTTCCTCATGATTTAATTTTTTAATTTTTCTGTTACATCTATTAATAAACAAACGAATATACTATATAAAAAATTTAAAAAATGATAACAATCGAACGATCCAGTTTACCGAACCCTTCCAAATGATTTTTAAGTATGTTAACAAAGCTTAATTTTTTGAGAAAACAGCTTAAATGTACGATTTTGGTGTACTTTGATAGCAAATGGTATGATGGAAAAAATTAAAAGTTTTTTTATTCAATGCTAACAACGTTCAACAACTTTTTTGGTCAATGCTAATAACGCGCCTAGTGCGTCTTCTTCGCAACCGTCGGGTGCTAACAACGCGCCTGACGCGTTTTCGTATGCAAACCAAAGTTTCGTTTCTAATGGAGGGGGGGGGGGTACTGCTAGACAACACCAAATTAAATCGCACGTAATTTTACAACTTTTAATTTTTATTTTCAGCCACACGTGAATTATCTTAATAATTTGATCGCATTGAATGTGTCAAACATGAGATTTCAAAGAAAATTGTACGTTTTTGTTTTTTGCTCCGAAAAGTATAAGAAATTGTCTTATTTTGATATTCATTTGAAAATCAAACATGGTTTGAGAAAAAGGTTTGAATTTTATATTTAGTGACTCGAAGTTAAACGAAAGTGTTGAAAAAAATTCAAGAGTTTATTTTAATTTACCGTTTTTGTTCTTCTTCCGAGTAAATAAATGTGAAGAGTAAAGGTGACATACGGTAGCGGAGTGTTGCTATTTCAACAGCAGCGCGCCAAATGGCAGACAAATTAGTGTATTTCCTGTGTATTCTGCTTATCTTATTTCCGCGTGGGTGCAAAAAATGCTACCAACTATTTTTGTTTCAGTTATAGTTCTACTTTCATTTGGTTCAAACATTTTATCTATGGAGCTTCAAATATCAAGTCATTCAAATTTGAATAGTATTATTTGTTTCAAAAGTAAAAATATTTGAAATATCTTTTTAACTTATAAATAAGCCTACAAAAGATTATCAAATCAATGGTTGTATTTCAGGGAATTGTAAATACTCCCAAACAGATTGCTGAAGACTTAAGATAGACCATTCAATTATAAGATCAAAAAAAAAAATGAGTGCACTGTGTCAAGTTTGACAAAATTGTATGAAGTTTTTGGAAACGTTCTGAACTCGTCCAATATTTTAATACTCAACTATTAAAAAAAAGTGGACTAAAATACTACTATTTAATTAATTCAAAACTGAAACAAAGTAAATCAGTTTTTTGAAGTAGTTATTTTCAACCCATATCCAACGACTGAAGCTCGTTTAAATGCATTTCATGCTTCCGAGTCGCTATATGGAAGTTTAACATTTAACTACGTGGGCTCCCGAATAATTATTTTATTTCTGCGTTTTTTTCTCTTTCAAAAATTTATTGATATATTGACTTTTAATGCGATTTCAATAAATAATAATTAAATAGAAAATATACTTAATTAGAAAATATTTTTTTAAAATTTTCAAATCAAAGTTTAAATGTGAGATTAAGTTTATTTAAATTGATAGGGATATTGGAAAAATCAGAGTTTCAAAGAAAAAAATTGAAATACTCAATTGTATCTGGCGACATTAAGATACAGTGAAACGCCGTTTTTACGTGCCCGGAAATTCACGTTTTCCCGCTATTTGCGTTCAATTTTTCCAATCCCGTTTTATTTTAGTACCCGCTTTTACGTTTTTATTTCCCGCAATTTACGTTTGAAATATTTAAAATGCAAATCAATTTATAAACATATTTAATTAAATGCCCGATGTCGTGTACATACAATTTCAATTGTCAATTGTCGTGTGTTAATTTACATTTTTTTCATTTCTTTTAATTTTTCGTTGAATCCCTTCACATAATGTCTCAGCAAAGAAAAATATTATCGATTCAAGAGAAAAGGAAAATTCTCGAAAAAGTGAATAAACATGTTGGCTCACGTGTTTCGCTCGCGCGTGATTTGGAGATACCCATTACAACTTTGGCTACGATAATAAAAAATCGTGTCGTGAATCGATTGAAAAAAGTTTTCCGATTTGCGTGATTATCTAAATAAATAATAATTTTCGATTTTACATTTTTTTTCTAGCCCCGAATCTACGTTTTCCCTCCAATTACGTTTTTTTATCAGTCCCTTCAAAAACGTAAAAACGGGGTTTCACTGTACTCTAATGTTATTGAACGAAATTAAAAATCAATTGCAAGCAACAGTGTATCATGTCTTACAGACTAAAGAGCGCTGTACCTGTGTGATTATCATTACTTATCGTTCAACGTATTTTTTTTAAATTTAATTTCATTCAACGTGTTTTTTTTCATCAATACATTCTAATTAGTCGTAATCATACTTAAAATAGCTTAAGTACGTTTTTCATCGATCAGCAGAAAGTTTATCGCAAAAAAAGCTAATATTTCTGGATGTGCATTCAGATAAACTCGCTGAAGACCGTTGAAGATTTACTATGGCAGGTTTTAACTGGAGATTGGAGTAGATTGAAAATTAAACTGAGGAAAGATGAAAAGAGAGAGTGTAACATCAGTAAAAAACGTTAAAACCAAACGTATTACTCTCAGAAGAGTTAAATTTCCTTAAATGAAGGAATGTTTCTCACGTGCATGCTAACGTTTCAGATTTTATTACAATAAAATAGAAAATAAATACCATACGAATCCACGCTATTAAAATAACATTGAATTCTATTTAAATAAACCAAGTGTACATTTATATTGTAACATGACAGCTACATTTTAATGTACCTGACAAATCTTGCTGAAGAGAGAACTTACCTTGTTTACTTCTAAAGAAATAATATCACTATAGGATTTCTTAATATTTAAGTGCGTGCTTCAAATCTATTTGTAAGACTTGGAGGACACTGAACAGAAGTTTTCTATCGTATAATTCTTCTAAGTGCATGTCGACGATACATGAGAATTTGTGTATTCGGGTTATATAATAAAATACTACTAGTATATATCATGTACCTGTACCAGATGTGATACGGGACTACTGAACTATTCAACCCTCATGCAATACTCTTACAATGTATTCTATGGATGCATATACTGGCCATACAGTGGTGGAAATGCAAATCAAACATTAAATGCTACATTTAGTATAAATTATAAGTAAAACATAAATAGTACATTTTTAATTATAAGAATTCATCTAATGAAAATTTAAGAACATAAAATAATTACTGAGACTGGATACGACATATTAAAATAAGTAATAAGAGGGATACGTAGAAAATTTAAAAGTCTATTACAAAGTTGAAAAAAAATAATATGAATTATAAAAAAACGCCAGTCACACATAATAATGAAATGTTAGGAATAAATATTTCGTTGTTAAGTGATGGAACCGCAACTCAAAGTTTAAATGATCCATTTAGAATAAATTATAAAAACGTAAATAGTATATTTTTTAATAATAAGAATTTATCGAATGAAAATTTAAGAACAAAAAAGAATTATTGGAACTAGATATGATATATTAAAGGAGGTAATATTCCTACATGAACTATTTGTCACGTAATTTGTTGGTCAAATTAAGAGGAGTCAGAATTTAGTGTACTACTTTCAACGGTGCAAAATACTTAACGAATGATCTTCTTTAACATTTCGTACACATTTATATAGAAGACTAAGCGAGGCGTGGTTATTGAATGTTACATACACAAAAATTATTTTTTTTGGATGATTCTGTGGTTTGGTCTTACCCTTATTTCTTTTTTCAAAATGTGTTATCAAAAATGTTACTAGTCACCTTTCATATTGAAATACTTTTTTTAAATATGAAGGCATCCCATTCATAGTCGAATGATTAGTTTCAAATAATATTTTGTAATCAATGTTTTTTTTTGTCTATTTTAGAGTTGACCGTTGGTAATATGTATGAAATTGATTGGAAAGATTTTCATTGCTAAATAATTATTAATTATGTTTCCTCGTTTTAAATTGAATTATAAAAATAAATATAATGCGGGAATTGCTTTTTAAGTTTTCTGTATTAAGTATACTTCTTGAAAATCACATTTAATCCAAGTAAAAAAACTATTTCAATATCAAAACTCTGTGATCAGAAAAAAAGTTTTAACCTTTTTAAAATTTATAATAAAAAAATATCTAACATATATATAAAAAATATTCTATTTTATATGACTCACATTTCCATTGCCACCACTGAGTTGGGATCTTCATATAACATATGGAATGATAGTTTTTATACTGACAACATAAGTGCGGCCCTTATCCGGGGCTTCCTACTGATCTCAACTGCTCGGTAATCCTTGGATACATATTTTACTTCGAAATATTGATACATTGTTTTGATTCCTGTTTGTGGAATATTTACGTAGATTTAATTCATTGATGCACATAATTACAGCATAGTAGCGTTGCCAACATTATCTGGATATATATAATTTAATAAGAAGATTTTATAGAAGTTATCAAACAAATGTTCTAGGTCTAAATTGTGATAAGTATCTGGTAGCGGAAACATACGTAAGCTTTTTAGTCTCAATGCCGTAACCAATAATTAAGTCAATTTTAATTATGGCAATAATGTTTGTTTCAATAAAATACAGTTGTAAAAATGCATTCATTTATATGCTTTCTTTTATTAGTATAGAACTCTTCGACGTGATGACCTCCGTATCCTAGTTGGTGAGATGCTTGTCTCCCAATATGGAGGGTGAGATTCACGTGGAAACCCAGATTTTTTTCAAATAGGACTCCAGTTTGGTTTTCACTTAAGGCCTCTTTAACATATTTTTGGTTAGTTGTAAGAGACTGCCACATGGCAATAATCCCGCTAGGTCGTACTGTTATACAACGGAAGTGCAATACAAAACAATACAGCCTTTCATCATATCTGAATTGGTGATGATGACATGTTGAAGAGCGTAGCTTTGAGACAATATCGTCTTCGGCATTAACAATTAAGCCTTTAGATTTAGAATCACAGGTGTACTACTGCACGTGGATAGGTAACAACACTCGTTCACATCTAGCGCGTTTATATTGTTACGTTGTCAAGTCGGAATTGATCAAGTTGTCATAAATTCAATAATTTTATATTAATGAAATTTGGGAATAGAGATATTTTAATATAAATTATCAGCATTTGTTATATTTTCAAATATATTATACATTGTTATATTTTCAAATATATATTGTTATATTTTCAAGTTATATATATTGTTATATTTTCAAATATATTATATATACGTGTATGATGTATCAAGCTTTTCAAATTTTAAAATAATATTTTCAAGGTATGAGAAAATGACCTAAGACCACGGATATATGATAATTGAACATTTTAAATGTGTTTTCTGAAATGTTATGATATTATAAATCAAATCAGTGATGTCTTCCGTGTGGAGCGGTTCGGGCGTACCGGTTAATAAAATTATTTTCTTATTCCGCTAATTATGATTACGCGAAAACGTATTACTTTCTTACTCACTACTCCACTGAAATATTTTTTCTTGATATAGTTTTACCTAGGTACTAAAATTGTTATGAAAAAAATTTGAAACTGAAAGGAAAAAAGTATTAAATAATATATAACATATGTGATAAAAAGTTGGAAAAATTGTATTAGCGAACTGTTTGATATTTTTTAAGGCCATCACTGAATTAAATAGTGTAACAATTTGATAAACCGATAAACAATCAAAATAAAAACAAGGAGTTGCATATTATAATATAGACAAGAAAGTCAAGCTGTTTTTAATTAAAAGCGTCTTGAAAATACGTAAAATATTGTTGAGTCAATCTATTAAAACTGTGTTAGTGCTGTTGAATTTTTTCCCCTTAGATCTTTGTAGTTATTAGGCTTCTAAAGACAGCGTGGCACGATTGTGCAGACCAGTGAATGTCTAATTTATTGGCAAAGTGGCGCAATATGGTAAATGGAGACACCTTTTTTAAGATGGGTGATATTATCAAGAATAAAGGTCTCAATATTATTATACATTATCAATGCTGAGACCTTTCTTTGAATGCGCTATTTATTTTATGTGATGTTTATTAATATTTTTATAAGAAATGAGATTTTTTTACATACACAAAATTAGTTTTTTTAGAATTAATATGCGTAATTTTTCAAGAAAGAGTTCACCAAATATATATTTTTCAAAATTATCCATGCTTTTTAAAATACTTCTGAAAAAAAATTAAAATGAAATCAACCTATAGGAGATTTTTTAATAAATATAATTAAAAAAAAGTTATAAAATCGTTTAGTCACATTGAGAGAATGAGTTGCGAAAGACTTACGAAACAAACATTTATGTTTGAAATAATTGAAGAGTTAGGAAGGGTATAGTGAGGAATGAGTGGAAAGAGATTGTTGGAGAAATTTCAACTGAGGGAAATGTAAGAAGTTTGAGAAACATGAGAACAAGTATGGATGTGGTCGAGGCTACAACTGTGTGTATGCATGGAAAGGCATGGAGATTTGTCATCTCTGCATTCCCCAAAAGGAACATGGATTGATGTAGATAATATGTATGTCAAAAAAAAAATTCGGTCACAGTTTATAAACTGATAGATTCAATTCAATTAATTTACCAATTTTTTCCCTCGAATGTACATATATTGTACGAGTATGATAATACACTTCTGTTGTACAAAGCACAATCTAGTTACTTATTGTTATGTGTAATTATATATTCCGACCAGCCTGAAATTTGTTAAACTACATATTTTGATGAAAACAAGGAACCCACTTTTTAGGTACCATATAGAAAATATCCTAAAATCCTCGGCTTGTAGAACAAGTTTTCAATTGACTGGGAAATAGAAGCTGTATTTTTTATCTATATTATTGTATAATACGCGTTGTATATAGTCGAACATGGTATGTTTAATACCATAACCCAATCTTTCCGTTTAACCAGAAATGCATTATTAAGGCCTTAGTGAAAACCGGACTGCAATCCAATTTTAATTACACTAGGTACCAATGAGATTCGATCCCATAACTCCCAGACTAGAATACAAGCGTCTTAACAATTAGGGCACGGAGGTCGTTATTATCTCCCCATAAAACACATAAATTTCTTTACATTTTACAAGTACTTACATAGTTTGTAGGGGTAATTTTGAAACAACTACATAATTTAATCTATACGAGCATATAGTAGACCATTCATGGCAGCGGAACAAGTGGTACTAGTGTTTCAATCGCCACAAGCACTCGTACTGGAAGTTGCTTCAAGTGGACCGGCACAAATATCCGAGTGGAATGGCGCTGCAGAGTGGCCGTGTTATTATTTGCCTGCGATTAGATAAAAGCAAGTCAGTGGCGGTAATAATTGTCATTATGCATCGGGCTAATGATGCAGGCTCTTAAGAGTGCACCGAGCCATGCGTGCCAAGTCTTGTGACGCAGCGATGTCGGGCGCATAATCGTTGTTTGAACATGTCAAGTTGGAGATTTTTACGATATACTCATATCGACTCTAGAGAATTTACGCATAAACCAGTAAAGAAATGGGAAAAATATTATCTTTATAAATCAAGTAATTACTTCTATACCATAACGATTTTAAAACAATAACAACAAGAGATCGTTTGTGGTAAAAATGATAAAAAGTTAACATATTTGCATTCACGACTGCTCCTTTTGTAAGTAACAAATGCCTATAGAAATGCTCATTTACACTTAATAAGCTTCAATTAAATATTCTTTGTAACACGCGTGTTGACGAACCGCGAACTCGAAACAACTCCGTGCCTTCTTCAATTATTGTAAACCTGAAGATTTGATTGATACGGTTGAAGACAGTGTTGTCTTCCAGCCACGCTCTTCAATTTATTTATTCATTTTAAGAATTCTGATGTGTTGAAGAGTCCCCAAACGAATCAATGAAACATATTAAACTGTTATCAAAGTAAGCCGATCACTTTATTTATAAAATTATATTGAAATGTTCAAAACAGATGAATTATTTTCCAAATATCAAGTTATTTATTAGTGTTTGGAAGACAATACAAATTGGGAGTTTAGAAAATTGAGTCTCGAATCGGGAGAGAGCTAAAAAATAATCGTTGATTGAGAGACATTTTTAGATATATAATTTGTTGTTAAGAATTGCAGATATAATTTCATATTAGGTACATTAATTCTTAAATGAAGTGCTCTACATCGTGTATAACGAAGCTAACGTAGCAAAAGTTATAAACATTGGTAGACTGCGCTGGCTTAGACACTTGTACCTTGTGCAGAACACCAAGCATGTAAGGAAAGTTTTTGTTCAGTGATCCAATGGGTAGGTGGTTGGAGATCAGTGATCCAATGGGTAGGTGTAATACGAGTAGGTAGGTGATTGGAGAGACCAAAATATGAGATGGCTGGATGGTGTCGCAGAGGAATGTCGTACATTAGGTATAACCAATTGGAGAAGGGACGCTGCTGGTATAGCTAGGTGATAGAGAATCCTGCAGGTAGTCACAAGATCCGTCCTGGGTTGCAAGGTTCTTGATGATGACATAAATTCATAATTTAGATGACCGAGCAGCTCTTGAAAAGCCTTAGTATCCCGTATAATGCCTTATTCTAAGTTCTGGGTGATATAGTTCTCTAGCCTTTGTCTTGTATATTCAGTAGTCTTTCGCATTCTTTCCTTATATTGGATTTTACAAAGAAGGCTTACTTATAATAACATAAAATTCGTAATTAAAAAAACAAAATGTGCTAGTGTATGATCATCGAAATTTATTGTAGATATTAATTTCATGATAATCGTATTGTAGCTAGAATAACCTCCATAAAAGTATATTTTTCCAAGCTACAATATATATATCATACATATATTACTGTATTTATATTTCGACATATTCATATAATATGTATATGCATTTACCTATATAACAAAGATATTTACATTCATAACGAGTGAATTTGTTTAAAAAATATTTTTTATAGTGATTTATGCACTAAAACGACTTTGATAAAGCTTTATGAGAATATTATAGACTTAATGCTCTCTAAAAGACATAAATAAAAGGATTACTGTTTATTTGTACCGATACAATCCAAATACATTATGTCTTTACAAACACCTTCAACAAATTTACATATCAATCATATGAAGAAGCTCCCATTCAAATCGTATCTTTATGTCAAAATATTGTGAACTCTTTTTTAAAAATAAAGATGTTCAGATGTGTCATAAAACTTTTTTTGTACCTCAGTTGACAGGCTACATGCATTAAATATTAAATATGAATTTTCATTGTCTCCTTTGTGTTGCTTTGCCGCTTTTTGTAGTATGCTGAATGTCATTTCCAGCTTGTTATTTTTGTAAGTACTTTTAAAATTAAGTTTCAACAATTTGTTTTTGGGGGAAATATTTAAATGTATATAAAAAAGAAAGTTTCACTAAAAAAAACTATTAACAGCATATGTTGTGCCAACAAATTATTTAAATACTTTAAAATTAAGGTGATTTTTGTTGCTATTTATTTTGAGTGTTTTGCAATTATAATATTTTTTTGCTTTATTTACAATTTTAGATGTTACCAGAATATACTTGTGAAAACAAATGTTATATAAATAATTTAATGAGAGTGACCCTCAAATTAACGAATTTGTGTACTTTTATTGCCATTTCGTCGTGTTTAATGTGACATATTTTAATACTTCAACTATTATAAATCTTTTATCATTGATCTCATCGTCAAGTATATAAAAAAACTATTTTGTGAGATAAAATGTAATGAGTTGGATACTCGTATGTTGTAAATATCCAACACCATGCATTTAATGGTTAAATAAGTAATACGCCATATATACGAAAAAAAAAAATTATACGTTATTGACATAAAAGTTTTCCAATCAAACATATACATTTTCATATGTCAATCTTCGAGAGTTTTGCCTACTAATCTGTGGTATCTCATGTGCGTGATTTATAATCGTGGTCTTGTGTGAGTATTATTCTAGTATCTTATTGTTTTTATATATTTTTCACTGTGGATGTGCGCTAGTTTTAAATAATTAAGACATAATTCAAAAGTAATGCATACACAAATTGTAAGACACCATCCAAAACCATAACCCTGGAACAATATGACGTTGCTTTCAATATGAGTTTAAAAACATTGGAAACTATTTGCATCTTGTCTTCTACAATTTAAATATTTAAACAATTTTTTTGTATTACTTATTTCTTCGTTGATATGATACGTTGATATAAATTAGTACTTGTTCTTTGATAACCGATGATGCGCCTGATGTCTCGCTACACACATATGTTGCGATATAAAACATAGTTTTTGTAAAAAAATAATTAACACACTTAAACCGTTTCTAATAAATCTACAAATATAACACAGGAAATCATAACACTTGACACAGCCATAGGGCTAAAAGCATTTATGTAAACTAGCTACTAAGACCAAAGAAATAATAAATTCGGAGGAAAATAGATCGCTTCGTAAAACTTGCCCACAACACAGGGGTAAGCAAGCTATAAGCAATAAATTTCTTCCGAATTCGTTTATAAGCTAGTGCATACATACGAGTATGTATATGTAAACTTCAGAACAACCATTTTACACTCTAATAAGTGACGGTTCTAATTTTAGTATCAGATTCATTTATCCATGTCGTATTCCTAAATATATCCATATTGATAATGTACATATTTTGAAGAGAGTGGCCGGGGGATAGCAATGTCTTCGGTTCCATTAATCAAGCTTTTGGGTTTTAACAACAGGCACAGGTACGAAACTCGTTGGCCCCCATTGTACATATTGGAAACACTATCGCACAATTATGTCTAGTTTATTAATTTAAATTCTGGTTCCTGATAAGCCAATGTTTTTAAGGGGTATGCATATGCAATCTTCTCAAAAAATAAATATTTACACCCGATGAAATCTATGGTTTTGAAATTAAACGACGCGCTCAGTATTATATTTATATTCAAAAATGTGGGTCGCATTGTACGCCTGGTGAGATGCCGCAATGTTTGTCTAGGTCTAGGATATTTGGGACTTGCATTGTTATTATAAAGTCCTATCGAGGACGCGTTATACTTTATATCAATGGAAACATTATGAATGGGAATAAAAAAGTCTTTCACGATATTTGGTCCATATTTTTAAATTATTGTGTAACGATGAAATTTTACGTTGAAATTTTTTTGTTGGTAATTTAAATAAACATTGGGAATTTTAAAAACTTTTTGTGTGTTTTTACATCTACTTCATAATAAAGCTGTAAAATTCTTAACAAACCTATACACCTAAGGATTTTTTGTACGTTGACCAATTTTCGAATCCAATTTAATTACTTAAATTATTCTTTAAAATATCGTCTGTTTACTAATAACTAAAATCATATATACAATGTTTTCATACATGAACCTCTTATCGTCATTGTTTTGTTGTGACTTTTATATTGGGTTGAGAAATATATCTTTCTGTGCTATTTTATCAGGTCTGTAAATATGAAACCGGAATTTTTACATAGAAAATACACATTTATTGTATGAAAATAAAAAATATTTTATTCAAAGTATGGCCCATCGCTAGCTATACAATTTCCCCATCTCTCTAGCAATTAGTGAATGTCACGTCAAAAAAACTGTTGCTCTTTTAGGCAAACCAATCATCGAGCCATTTTCGTAAGAAGTGAAACGCTGCTCAGCAAGTGCGTGTCCCATCGACGCAAATAAGTAGTGATGGAACCAAGTCTGCTGAGTAAGCCGCATGCGAAAGTATTTGCCAACTGAGCTAAAAGTCTTTGACAAATGTAAACACAAGAATAAGGCGCCAATGATACGACAGTCACTACATTGACACCTAGAGCCATCTATGAGCAAATTCCGGTTTCATATTTACAGACCAGGTATACTGTGTCTAAAAAATCATTTGAAGTAAAAAAAAATGCAAAATCACTAAAAATGTAGAATATTAATCGGTGTCCCGCGATCTGTAAACTCCTTATCTTAATTAATAAGACAACGTAAATCATAATTAAAATCTTAGTTTAATGAAAGCTCCGCTTTGAGAGTTTATGCAAAAACTTTAATACATAGATTTCGAAACGAACTTGGCCAGGACTCTATGGATTTAAAAATCCAAGATGATTTGCTTGGGACATGTGACGGAAGTATGAGATGGCCTTATCCTGAAATGAGTATTCAAAGTGACGTCCAGAGAAATATGTCCAGTAGAAAATTCAAGAAGGACATGGAATCGGCAGACGAAGAGACTGCGTAAAGAAGGACTGGGAGACGTTCTTGAGAGTGCACAAGACCGATTTGCCTGTAGAAGAATACTGTAGAAGCGCTGCAACTCTGACGCTGATAAAAGGGTAGATGAAAGGCATATTAAGCATGATAATAGCTGAAGATAACTGTTTTTCTCCTAAATTATTAGGTGAAAAAGCACGAAATATTTTCAATCATAAATTTAATTTATATTAGAAATACTCTATATGAAAACTTTTCTCATGAACGTTTGTGAGAAAGAAAATAATACGAGGGTCAGTATTGGTTACCTGATATTTCCATAAACCGAAATGCAAACACAAAATGACAGACAAATATTGTTTAATTGTTGTCACATATTGACATTTCATGTGAACTGGAAATTCACTACAGTAGCGGATGTCAATATTAACTTATAACAAAACCTTTCTCAAAAATATTTGATATTGCTTTGAGCTTTTACTGAACCGTCTTTTCTTGTAGCTGCCTATTCAGATGAATGTTTTTCTACTTGCTGGACATAATGCCTACGTGATTTGATAGACAAGATAATACGAAAATTTATTATTCTTTACGATTTTGGATCGATTTGAAATTTTTAGATGTTTTGACGTTAAATAAAAAAAATTCAGCGATAAGTGAAAACAAACTGTCTTTATATTGTAAATACCACCGAAATGAATGCTTTATTGTTTGCACACCTGAGGTTTTTTTTTAATTAGGGTGTCCATTTGTTTTAAAATTTAGAGTATTTTATTACTCAATCAATAATTTTATTTTATTTATTATATTATATGATCATTAAATTTTCACTGCAACTAGTACAACTTGGCAGGTTTATATTGCCAATTCTACATACCAAGTGAAAATATGTTGAAGATGCTTGAACCCTTTAAAAAATGTAAACCAATGGGAATATAACTGGCTATCTCTGGGCTGGAAACAAGTTGTCTGTGTAACCTCGGTGTGCAGATCGTTATTGTTCATTTTGAAATCAAAAGTAAAAAAATATTTAGTTCTAAAATAATTTGTTGAATTTTATAAGAAATTTTACAGATTTATTTGATTGATGCAAAACACAATAAATATAATATAAACACCAATTCCGTTTTTGTTTTTCATACATGTTTTAACTATTCTCTTGTGTTAAGAATATGAGGAATATTATATAAAACAAATTTCATTTCATTTTTAAATATAAAATAAAATCCTTTATTTTAATTAAAATATGATTTTTTCATAGTGCAGGAAATTACAATAGAACCAGATGTTTTAATTCCATAATAAGCCGAGAATTCCATAATTATCTCAGGAATACATAAAACACATTTCAGTTTACAAATTAATAGTGGGAAATTTTATTCATCGATATTTGAACACTGTTTTAAAGCGAGAGCACCAGTTAAAAGATTATTTAATATCGATTTTCACATCTCAATATCATACAAAATTCCTTCGTTATCGCGCGGTACTCGGGCACACGTTTAAGATATTCGCGACTGTTAGTTGTTGAAAAGTTCTCCGCCAAAATTGCATCACTTGACCAATAAAATATTTTGGAATTCACATCTAAACTTGATTTGAGACGACCTCAGTCTTCTAAACTGAATGTATGATTTCTACTGACACATTTTTTTTTAAAACAATGTTTCCAGTCAGCTTTTAAGTTATCTTTGCGGTTGGTTGCAGTATATGGCCACAGTGAATAAACCAGGTTAATTGTAAATAAGTAGTGTTATAAATTTTAAAAAATATATCAGAAGTCAGATTTGGATAATTTTAGTAGGCAAATAAAAAATGTAGGGATTTTATAAGAGAACATAAAAAACTTTGAAATAATGAGACCTTTGTACTTAAGTTGATAAAACGCCTGTCTTCCAATCAGGGGGTTACGGGTTCAGTTCTTGTTGGAACTCAATTTATTTTTAAAATATATCCAGTCACTTAAGGTTTTTTTTTCGAATTTTTCTGGTTAGTTCGAATAAATTGCCCCATGCCCTCAGTCTGTACTACAAATAACAAAAGTGTAATACAATGCAATGCTTTTTACCCTATTTTTCTTAATTTGAATTGGAGGAAAACTGTTATCAGGCAATTTAATATTGTTTACTTAGATAAAATTAAAATCCAAAACACTGACAATTTAAAAAAAAAATTATTTCATGATTAAAATATTTTAAAAAATGTCACATTATTGATACACCTGGAGTTTCTGCTAGAATTTTATTTTACAATTCATTTAAGTTCCATAAATTATTTAGCTGAATATTTATTCATACTATGAGATATAACAGTTATAAAGGTTATTTGTTGTAGTGTCAGCGGAGAATGAGGATGAATTACAGTGTGATAAGTAAATTGTATGAGAACTGTAAAGAAAAAGATCTGAGAATGAATGTTGCGAAATCTAAAGCCATGGTTATAGAAAAGTTTGAAAGGAAAAGTAAATGCGATAGGTGAGTGATGAAAGATTAGAGAAAGTTGAAGAATTCTGCTATTTAGGTAACATATTTTCAGATAGGGGAAGAGTTACGAGTGATATCGAATGGCGTGTAGCGATAAGAAACATAGTCAATGAGGCACTAAAACATATGTATACTCGAATCGGACACTTATCAAAATCTGTTGAGATGAGACTCCACAACAGTATGTTAGTACCAACTTTGATGTATTGTAGTGAAACGTGATCATGGAAAATACTGAAAAGAGCCGAATAAATCCCGAAAAATTGCGTGCATTTAGAAGAATACATGGGATGACAGCGTATGACAAAATACTGATTGGAGTGGTTAGGGAGGAATATGAACTTTATGCGGATGTATTGAGTAAGATGAAGAAGAGCACTTTGGTTTGGGAACGTGGAACGAATGAATGAAAAAAAATATACAAAACAAATATACCATAAGTGCAAATGTTAGTGGAAAGTGGTAGAGGAAGAGAAATGAAAGTATTGTAGGATCAAGTTAATGATATTTAGGAAGAAGAAAATGTAAAAAGTCAGATAAATCGTAGAAGTTGTATAAGAAGGTTTACGGATGTAGAAGTGGCGAAAGATGTGTGTCGTGATTGGAAAGTCTAGTTAAATGTACAGTTATAAACTTTTCGCTATTAAGATCCCCTTTTAATACAGGGTTAGAAAAAACAGAGGTATAATCAATAGTGTTCAAATTTCAGAGGACGGAAATGCAAATAGGTATTATGTATTCCAATTTATAATATTTATAAATTGAAAGATACCTATATTAAATGTTTATGAGATTTGTCTTGCTTTAAGGAAACATTTTAAAATACCGAGAAAATGTTGCGTCAAGTGCTCTCTTAATAAAAAAACGATGAAAGTAAAATGATACGTCTGGAAGCTGGATTCGTACTTACGACCTTTTTGGAGCTGTTTTCTGGAAAGATGTTCATCTTTTATTGAAGCCAGTAATTTGACGCAACGTTTTCTCTGTTATCGATAAACATATTATATCAGTACGGTTAAATTTAGTGTAAATTTTCGAACAGATTATATTTTTTTTCGAAAAATGAACATGTACCCTTTATAGAATGTGCCATCTATAGTATTTATTAATAATATTAAAAAGGATTACTTTTTAACGCGATGAAATGTTCACGCGGCAAGATGTCCCATCCAGGTTCCGAAGCATAGTAGCAACCGCGGCGCCCGTAAATTAATGGAGTCAGCCGCAACAGATACCGCCGACATTCATACCCAATAAAAAGGATCGAATGACATCCTCGGACGTAATAATTTGGGACGTTTTATTGTGCCCGCTGTTGTTTGACAGGGTCGCTGGATGTTTGTGGACCCTAACCCTTGTAGTCCGATCAAATGACCGCGTGAGATGCACCTTTTGCCGTCATTGGTAGGAGGGAATCTGAGAGTTCGCTTTCGTCAGAAATTATTATTCATTAGTGACCCATTTCTTAATATTGTTTAATTCGTATCGTAATTTTTAAAGGTAGTAAAAAATTTGTATGAAAGATCATTAAACAACACCAGGGCTGGAGGAGGCAGGTGAAGCTGTTTATGAAGAGTTTGCTACTGGACTGGGTTCAGGCGGAAGAGTTGACCAGCGATTGAGGTAAGTTGAAACACCGATCCGGAAGAAATAGGGGAATACGAGGACTTATAATATTTTATAATAATGTTGAAACGGCTTTTCTTAGTTACATCAAAACATAAAATTATAATAATTTTAGAACACCCTCGAAAAAGATAATCATAATTTAATGGAAATATAACTTCAAGTTCCCAGTAAAGTTGCTTAGTTATTTCTATAGAAACTTTGAATGATAGATGTATCCGCCGAGAATGGTGATAAAATATAAACAATAGGTTAAATCAAATTGGCAATTCATGGCAAAGGATGATACGCTAATAATGAGCTTTGAACTTTTATTAACTAAAATCTTGGTTTTTCATAACTACGTCAACTATTATACTTGAACCAGTGTTTTGTAATTTGAACTTCTGCCATAAAAAAAATTAAATGCAAGTTAATGAAAAATAAATTTAAAAAGTTCTTGCGAGGAAGAATTTGCAATATTTTGAAGTTTTAGCTATAAACAAAATGAAATTTGTAAATGATGAATAACTTATTTAATTCTCATTTAAATTTTTTTTTATGTTTGTTGGACTACATTTGACAATATAAATGAAATTATTTTATTTTAACGTGTTTTTTGTAATCTATAATTATTCCATAAATACAATTTGCGAACTTGATTGAACAATAATTGCATTTCAATATTTGAA
Organism: Odontocerum albicorne; assembly: GCA_949825065.1. Lineage (NCBI taxonomy): Eukaryota > Metazoa > Arthropoda > Insecta > Trichoptera > Odontoceridae > Odontocerum > Odontocerum albicorne. The sequence goes on along the minus strand of OX463842.1, from coordinate 21,876,568 downwards.
TTGAAGGGGAAATATCGTTGGCGAGGAAATTAATAGTAATAAAAAATCGATTGAAATGCTTGTCGTCTCATATTAAAGCACAATAGTTTACATAAGGCTCAATGAACTTCATTTAAATATGAATAACATATACCCTTTTTTTCCTTGGGAAAGGAGTGATCGTTTGAACTACACATATTTTTAAGGTGCAAATTAAATAATACAAAAATCAATGTAAGAAACGCATTATTTAAGTAAGATCACCTCCAATTTTCTCTTCATTTATACGTTAGCTATTTAATATCGCATAAATAATGCATTAACGTGGCAATTTAATTTAAGTTTTTAGATTTAACCAATTAAACATTTTTTTACGGAAATGATAGTAGCTATCCATAAAATATATTTTTTAGATTTTTTATGAGAATATATTTCAAAAATATCTCCAAACGGACTCTCGAGTATAAAAAAGTACGATGAAAATAATAAAGATAGTTAAATAAAAAAGGAAAAATAACATTACATTTAAAATATAAATTATAATGAAATGCAATTAAAGTTAAGCATTTTAAATTCTTTGAACTACTCGTATATACTATACAATAGTTTCACATTTAACTAGTTAAAAATAGAATGATCGAAAATCTCAGTAACACAATAATTCAATTATTTATTATTATGTCGAAATCTCTATTTTTACAAGCAAATAAATTTAACGTAGTATAACTAAAATTTTACGCAGTCGTGAAATTCACCTATATACAAGTGACGGCAGAAAAAATAACTTCGTAAGAGAGCCGTGTGCAACGAAAAAACTGTGTGCAACGAAAATATACTAAAATAAAACACTAGTTAAGTAAATCTGGTAGAAATTCGAAAGAAAATAAAAATCGTTAAGTCTAGAAATATTATATGTCTAAAAATGCGACACTTCTCTACTTCGACAATTTGGGACATATCAACTTTTGCAAGAGACCCTATAGTGAATTTCAAAATGGTTCGGCATTGTATTCGATGAGCGTAGATAAGTCGGTTCCCACGGGCCTCGAATCGTCACCCTCCCTTGTCCCTTCTTCTCGGGCTCGGCTGACAACAATAATGGACGCGAAAGTGAAGAAGAAGCAGTGAAAACGCGACGTAACAAAAAATATTATACAACAAAAAACGTAGGTAATAAGGCTCCTTTGGGATCCAGGGAAGTCCATTGTGAAGTTCCATGATATTTTATACGTTTGAAAATAATTGAAGCTTTCAATTTTTGGTTTGTTATTATTGATGAGGAAATAGAACATGGTTTGTTATATTTCGTTTGAATAATGTGTTTTTTTTATTACAAAATTCAATAATTTCATAATTAGGGTTTAAAAATGTTATATGATTTGATCTGAGTTAAAGATATTAATTGATAAAATGTGCTACAGTTATATTTTCATATAAGTTAACGACGATCTCCGTGGTGTCGTTGATAAGGCGTTAACCTTTCAGTTTTGGGTTATAGGTTTGAATATCGTTTGATCCCAGATTTTTTTGGAAGTCTTACAGTTTAGTTATCGCTGTTGGCTTTTTTAGCACCTTTCTGGTTGGTAAAGAGGGATTGCTGCATGACAATACATTTTTGAGGTTTTACTATATGTGTGTACAACGAAAATTTTTGAAAAAAAAAAGGTTAATGCACCACCATCTGGGAAAATGTTTATGAGTTGAAAACTTCAACGGTGGTTCTTAGATAGCACAGGCATTTTAGTTACTTTTTGAGAATGAAGTTGCATGCTTGAAAAATAATTAAGGAAATAAGAAATTGAAATGGAATCAACTTGCAGGCTTGAAAAATATATATCAACGATCAAGAAAACATAATTTATAAAATCGTTGTAACTATCACCCCATTTCCCCCTACTGCTTAGGGAGGGAATCCTTCAATGATTTCACTTTTGCGGTTTAAACCTTTTACGTGTTGTGTATGAAGACGAGATTTGGACACTTTTGTCATATTAAGTTTTGGGTTACTTCCACTTCAGATTTTAGTCATAAACTTAGACTACTATACACGATGATATGAAAAACTTTATTGTAGAAAGGGACTGACTGAAGTTTTTAAAATTATCGCATTTCATCGACATGAGTTGAATCAAATTCCGAAATCTGTTTTCACAATTTTTATGGAAAAGAAATTCGAAACATTTAAAAAACATTGTTTTTTCATTTATGTAAATGTTATGATTATTTCACTAAAAAAATATAAAACACTCTCACTTAAGGATACAATATGTATAACAGTATCATTACTCAAAAAAATATACAAATATATGAGGGGTTACAGGGTTGATTCCCATTGATATCTAGATTTTTTAAATAAAGGTAACAGTCTGGTTTTTACTTAAGGCTTGTTCAACCCCTTTCTGGTTGGTTGGAAGAGGTTGTTACATGGAAATAAGTCGGCCTAGGTTACACTGCATGTAACGAAGGTGTAATAATACATAAATATTTTTTCTACAAATATAAAACATACTGGAACGCCTTTAAAACCTTAATATCATTATCAAAAATATAACTGTTATGCTTGACATGCTAGATTACGAACCTCGATTATTTTCCCCTTAACGCCCAAAGCCAACAAGCCATGCGCATAAATTTAGTCCTGAATTACCTTTTCACAAGACGCCTTGCATTATGTTGCATGATCAGGGTGATTTGACCTTCGGTTGAAAATTGATAATGAACCTAATAGGAAGCTTTGAGAAAGGTAAAAAGGAACCGGTCTAACGGTTAAAGCTTAAGAAAGCTCGCGTATTGAAAGTTTCTTAACGGCCTTCTTTCATAAATTAAACTCAATATTAAACTTAATCAATCATGTCTAAATTTAATGTAATATCATGCCTTGTTATCTATACAGAACCGGAATATCACTGTCTGGTATATGGGGTTCGGATTTGTTCAAACGTAAAAATATTGATAATCAAAGCTAATTGAGGAAATCGAGTGATGTATTTAATTTTTTAATATTCTGAAGTTGATAGTTATCATTCGTTTTTAATAAACTTGTATTTTGATCATATTGAAAATTTTACGTGAGAAAATAAATTTTATATTTATATCTCCAGAAATTTTAAATATTTAACTGACGAAAAAACTTTTGATATAAGCAAAACAAAGAAATATTATACATTAAGTAATTCGAGATCATCACTCAAAATCGATATTATAAAAATTAGATTATTTTTCTCCTTGTCAAATCATCAAGTTATTTCATTAAACTGTTTCATTAAAATCGCTTTCTTTATTCATTCATAATACCGAATCTGGAAATTAAGACAAGTATGATATCTTACTTGAATAGGTTAGAAGCATTCGAAATGTGGTTGCACAGGAGAATGCTTCGCATACCATGGACAGATCTGGTCAGTAATTCAGTGGTTTTGAGGAGAGCTGACTGCAGTAGACAGCTGCTGAAAGATGTTAAGGTCCGTAAGATCTCATATCTGGGTCACATTCTGCGTGGAGATAAATATAGTGTACTCCAATTAATACTCATGGGGAAAATCGAGGGACATCGTGGTCCAGGTAGAAGGCAAACGTCTTGGCTGCGAAATATAAGAGACTGGACCGGAATGAGACGTGTGGAGGAGCTGTTCCGGGTCGCGCAAGACAGAGAAGCCTTCGCCAGAGTGATTGCCAACGTCGGGGGGACCTGACAGGGCACATCGAGAAGAAGAAGAATGATATCTTATTTGAAAACGAATTACGTAAGATGGATATTAATTGTCATATTACTGTTTGTTTTCAAGTTTAACGTGATAACTGCAATCTCAAATGTTTTTTAAAACTCGAAGCATTTATGTGGAAAATTAAAATTAGTACTGTGAAGATGCGTGCATTACGAAAAATTTGTATTGTCAATGTATAAAAGAAGATGGAACGAAGACATGAGAAACAAATGCATGAATAAAATGTATATAAGATGGAGAAAGGAGCTTAAATATAGTTTTGACGTGTGGAGAAATGAATAGCGAAATAATGACTAAGCGAGTAGGTATATATGTTATGTCAGAATGGCAAGACATGTGTGGAAGAGATAGACCGATGAAATCATGGCTGAAGCAAATTGCCTAGATCTGAAAATAAGGTAAAGTGAGAAGTATAAGTAATAGATTATTGTGAATGACGAGATGCGTGAATTTGGAGGAGGCGAAGTTGAGGGCTTGGATAGAAAAGTTTGGAGATCAGTTCTCTACCTACCCTGCAAGAGAAGCGGCGTGATGATATGTATATGCACATATGTATAAAAAAATAATCAATAATTTTTCTAGGGAATTATTATTTATTTTAATCTAGAATCAAAACCAAAACTTTTAAATATTAGGTCCTTACATATGAAATTGGCGTTTTGCCGTACTGGCAACTTTGATCTCAAATATCTTCTCTTTGGTTAGGAATTCCAAATTAAAATTTATACAGCTATTTACTCAAGTATTTGTGTTTTGAAAATTATAATTCATTGGTTTTTTCCTCAATTGTTTTTTTTCTTTGCGTCACTCAGTTTACAAAATGGAAAACTTGAAATATCGCGTTATTTACGAGAACGAGTTCCACCGTGGCACCAGTGCTGCAGAAACGGCTCGAAGGATTAATGATGTGTATGGCGACGGTGCCGCAAAAGAAAACACAGTGCGTTTTTGGTTCCAACGTTTTCGTTCTGGAAATTTCGACCTGCAGAACAAGCCCTGTGGACGGCCGGAGACCAAAGTTGATAATGAAGAATTGAAGGCTATTGTGGAAACGGATCCATCGCAAACCACGTCCAAGTTAGCTGCAGGCTGCGGTGTTAGTGATAAAACTGTTTTAATCCACTTGAAGCAAATTGGGAAGGTGAAAAAGCTTGAAAGGTGGGTACCTCACGAATTGAGTGAAGCAAATCAACAAACGCGCGTTGACTGCTGCGTTGCATTACTCAACCGGCACAATAATGAAGGGATTTTGAATCGAATCATTACCTGTGATGAAAAGTGGATCCTGTATGATAATCGGAAGCGCTCATCGCAATGGCTGAACCCTGCCGAACCAGCCAAACCATGCCCCAAGCGAAAATTGACTCCAAAAAAGTAACTTGTGAGCGTTTGGTGGACTAGTGCTGGTGTCGTTCACTACAGCTTTCTTAAATCTGGCCAGACGATTACGGCAGATGTCTATTGTCAGCAACTGCAAACCATGATGGAAAAGCTAGCTGCTAAACAACCGAGGCTGGTTAATCGCTCTAGGCCACTGCTGCTTCATGATAACGCTAGACCACACACTGCACAACAGACGGCTACCAAATTAGAAGAGCTTCAATTGGAATGTCTAAGACATCCACCGTACTCTCCGAACCTTGCCCCAACAGATTACTATTTTTTTCGAAATTTGGATAACTTCTTGCAAGGGAAAAAATTCAACTCCGATGGGGCAGTCCAAACCGACTTCAAAGATTTTATTGATTCCCGTCCGAATGGTTTTTTTAGTAAAGGGATCGATGAACTACCTATGAGATGGCAAAAGTGCATAGATAGCAATGGTACATACTTTGATTAAATAAATATATTATATTAAAAAAAAATCAACTTTATGTTCCTCCCAAACAAAACGCCAATTTCATATGGAAGGACCTAATATAATACGAGTATAATACTCGTACAAGAGTTCTTTCGTAAGGAATGGAGATTGGAAATAAAAAAGCCCAAAACAACTTGACGCTTTCGATTTCTCTAGAGCGAATGATAAACATCCACTATTTGGAGTTATCTATTAGAGTTTCTGTGATACGGAGAGCCTTTAGAGTGGTTCACATTGTTTTAGATGTCGAGATAGAATCCCAATGTCTCACAATTATCACCATCTTCAAGAGAAAAAAAAAAACGATTTCTTTTAACGCAATGATTCCCAAAACGGAGACTATATAGGCTGTTTGCCATTTTTGTATTGTGCGAGAGGCCGGGCCTTTAGAGGTTCGATTAAAAGCTTAGAGAGGTTATATGGTCAGCCAACACCCCCGAAGAGAGATACATGTTAAAAGGCCTTTCTATGTAAAACTATATAATACTTGTACACTTTTTTACCGGTATCATCGGGAATCGAACCCAAATCAGGCCAAAAAGGTCGTTTAAAGAGTATATGTACACTATATATAATAATAATAAAATGCCATATAAAATGGAAAAGTATGTTTCAATATATCTGAATCCGTTTGGATATTTCAAATAATTTAAGAATAGTCATATTGTATTGTATGTTTCAAATAATTTAAGAATAAATATACGTGTATAAAATATATCAGTTTCACTCCATTTGTTTATTCTTCTGCATGATAAAATTTCCGTTCATCAGATCTCAAATTTTAGATTAACTTCTGAATGAAAGCGTATACATTTCAGTAGTCAGAAGATTACCATATACCTTTTGAAAGCTCTGTCCATGCGTTTAAATTCTTCATTGAAGTATATAAGCAAAGCTCATTCAGTAGAAAGGCATGTTAGTGTACCAAGAATATTCAAGATATGTGTAATTAAATACTTGGGCACATATCGAGTTACTGATATCTACTCGTCGTCGTATGGCGTTCGTAGGTCAAAACAAATTGTAAAATGATCCAAGCGGCTTTCACATGCACAGGAGCATCTTCAGATTGATTAAGAATGCAGAGTTTTTGTTTGACATAGAGGCAGGGACAGCTTAAGAGTAACAACTTTTTGGCTAATATTTTTCTTAATAATTAAAGATTAGCAGACTATCAGAAAAAAAATCAGAGCTGAGAGATGTTTAGAGTATGACGGATAATAATCCTGATAAAATAGTAGTCAATGAGGACCCCGAGGATAGAAGAAGAGTTGGAAGGTCGAGGCTGCACTGGATAGACAGAGTAGCTGCATATTGCAATAAGTTGGGATAAAATTATTGAGAGTGGCAGCACTGGATAGAGACCGATGGAGAGCATTTCTGTCGGAGGCACTGACCCGCCCTCGGTTGTCGCGCCCTTGAAGATAAATAAAAATCTAAGTATGCTTTTTGTAACGCTTTTTTCCATATGTCTAAGTAGATCTCAGCTAAACTTGGATTGATCTCTTGAATATCTATTTGATGCAACGTATCCAAGGAGGTGATACTCGTAGAGGAGAGCAGTACAAGAAAAAAAATCGTTAAAAAATTATATTAATTCTCACTCATTACGAAATTGATAAATATAAAAGAAATATTCTATGAACATAAATATATACCATTACGCTGTTTCCCTCTCGGAGTAGGTAGATATTACAGAGCACCAGACTTGCATATCGCGAGACACATCTTTCGCCTCTTCAACATTTATTCAATTCCACATTTCCCTGACTTTTTAGATGTCATTCTTTCTAAATATAATCCACTTGATCCAACTATACTTTCTTCGTTCTTCCCCTATCATGTATTCCTTATGAACTGGTCAGTCACATTGTGTACAATAAACATTAAACGTTATATTAATACTCCCACATATAAAATTGTCCATGTGAAATAATTTTCTGGTAAATTTATAATAAAACGGGAATACTATAGTATGCCGTTCTGTATTTCAATACGACAAATTGTAAGTGTGCTAAAAAACATTGTATTTACCTAATACGATTTTTTTACATTTCTTTCTTTTAAAATATCATCCAGTTAATACAATCATACTTTAATATGTCGCTTCACACGCCTTTCACGCACATTCGCGTTGTATATATGTTTTGTTAGTCTTTTACCATTCATTCATTCTATGTATCCAAAGCACCTCAGTGATCTTATTGATCTTATTGATCTTACTCAACACATCACCTTTAAATTTACATTCATCCCTAGTCACTTCATTCCGTATTCTGTCATAAGTTGTCACCCCTTGTATTCTCAGTGAACACATTTCTACAGAATTTATTCGGCTCCTTTCACTCATATGTAACGTCCACTGAATGTGTATACATCAAAGTACGTACTATAATACTGCTGTATGCCATTATCTTAGTTGATTTTGATACTGTCCAGTTGAGGTATACATGCTTTAGTGCCCCATTTACTTTGTTTCTCTTGCAACCCTTCCGTCATCTGAGAATATACTATCTAAATAGCAAAGTTTCTTAACTTCATCTAATCATTCATTGCACACCCATTAATAGCATTTTAATTCGTTTTCTTTTCACACTTTTCTATTGGTATGAGACAGTGGACGGTACATATTGTTTTCTGTATATAAAACTGGTTTAATATTTTGAAGACCTCCGTGGTCTAGTTGGAAAGACATCTATCTTCTAACTCGGTGGTAGGGGGCTGGATTCCCGTTGGAAATTATTTTTTTTCTAAAAAGGATTCCAGTCTGGTTTACACTTAAGGTCTGTTCCATAATTTTCTTTGGTTGGTTGGAAGAGATTGCCACATGCTAAAAAGTACACAATGAAAGTGTTATATAGTACGATAAATTATTATAACTGAGAAAAAAAATATATAACTCATAAAATTGCGTCCCTTTCAAAATATTTGAATATCATTTTTAAGAATGCCGACCTTTAATGATGTTACGGTACGCCTAATATTGAATGGTGAGTTTTCAATGATGCCAATCTTAGCTTTGATGAGTCTCTTTATAAAGTTTATATAAAAATCAACGATCCAGAAATTAGACACTACCTTTTGCCCGATAACGGTAGCTTCAAAAATCATGTATTTTTGTTCCCATGGGCGCACAACCATGTACTTATTATTAAATTAAAAGAAATTTATATTATACGAGTATAAATTTACGAGAAATGTGACTATTGGAGAATTAGAGTATATAAAAATTAAATCACTATAGTGATGTTATGAAAATATTAAAACTGAAAATTTTGTTTCATACGTTTTGTATTATCATTGAATACATAAAATAATGCATTTTTCGGCAATTTAACCTTTCCTTAATACCAATTAAATACAATTTATTGTTTTTACAATTTCATATTTTTGTTTAATTTTAAGATGGAAATATTTAATTTCTAAAATGAATATCAATCTTTACTTGAACATATTCAAAGAGAATGAAAAGTGACTGCTTATATGGTGTTTTTGTCTTAAATTTATGATATTTAAGAGAAGCTAGACGTAACAAAAGGGTGATGAAAGTTATATGAATGTAGCAAAAACACGACCGTTGCATATAATGTTTGAAACACAGTTATGCTAGAATAAACCACGAGGGAATCAGGAAAGATGTACTCAAAACAATAATTTCGTACTCATGGCGAAGAAATGAGCATTAAGCTAATTATTTCATAAGAATGAAAGATGATAGATTTACGCATTAGATATATTATATTAGTATAAAGAAGGTTAAGTTTTTGAAAACTAGAAAAAATAGATTTAGGAGGAAAATTTAATCTTGGGTGTGAATTCGTGTCGAGTGTAGACCTAATTAAATTAAGGCGTAATTTATGTTATTTGAGTGGTTTTTCAATTACCATTTACCAATAATATTACATATGTACCGGACGTATGCGTCATCATAAAACATATAAGGATTAGTTTCTTGATTGATTTAATGTGTATAGATTCTTGATATGTAAATTTGATGTTTATTTGGTATTTTTGGCGATTTTGTATGTAAATATTTATGTTTGTTCAGGTCCGCGCTGCATCGCGACCGCAGCGGAAATGAGACTAATGGGTGGTCGTCGCGAGACTATATCGCTGGCCGGCCGCCCTCTGCATTGCGCAAACTACCGAAAATTGTGGTATTTTCCGAGGTGTGAGCGCATGCAGTGGCGGAAAATGGCGCTTGCGATGACTACTTGACCGTTCATAAGAAGGGTCCTTTTCAAAATAAATTATGTTCTCTGTTCACTCTACCTACTGTGTTTTTCCATGAGACCTGCTAATACATGCTTAAGAGGAATCTCTTCACCCCGCTACCTTTTTCCCGATCTACGCCTCCGAACGTGACCCGAATTCTCCGAGCATTGCGCAGCAGCCATCCACCTATAGTATGATACAGTTCGTTGTACCGGTGCCGTACAGCATGCATTAAAACGTATATGGATGTGGTAGAAGTTAAACGTGTATGCTAGGATATAAATAAATGAAGATCTACACCTTTCCTATTTTGATGTCTATGTCTATCGTTTCCTAGGTGTATGCTAGGATATAAATATGCTAGGATATAAATAAATGAAGGATGCTAGGATATAAATAAATGAAGATGCTAGGATATAAATAAATGAAGATCTACACCTTTCCTATTTTGATGTCTATGTCTATCGTTTCCTATTTCGATAGGGATATGGTGTGATAACAGTCATAGCGTTATCACATCATATCCCTATGAAAATGATTTTATGTTTCTTTTAAAATACGTTTTAATGAAATGTAGTGATTATTTATTTTATGTGTTATACAAAGGGTTCAGGACACAAGAAAAATGCCCATTTTATCATACTTGGGCAATATGTACGTAAGTAAATATTTTACTACAATGAATGGATCATGTTCTGTGAGGCGAATATAATTTTGCTCATAGAATGTAGTAAAAGGGAAACATACTATGTATTAAAAACATACCATCACACGTAAGTAAGAAAAAAGTATCGAGGATTTAGTGAAGCGAAATGGATTTTGATGAATACTACAAATATAATAGTTTTCGTTATATACATTTTTTTAATTTAACACAAAATCAATATGAATCAGTGTGAAAAGTAATAGTAAAGTAATTTATTCATTTTAATGAAATCCTCAGACAATCGAACACAAATTAATTGTTGCCGACGACTGTGATGAAAGTATTGTGGGACATAATACGGCATGGATTACAACGAAAATCATTGTGTTAGCCTTGTTAGATCTTTTCCGCATCATTCGTCACAAAGATCTACAGATGCGGTAGCGAGAGAAGAAAACGAAAAATGTTTAAAAAATGCAGAAATGCAAAAAGCGCCGGTACAAGCTATAATAACATTTTTGAGATAATGTTCGAAAGAAACTTTTTAGTGCGGACATCATTTTATTTCGATTTTTTTTAAATGATTACCTTGATTTATATCAAAGTTGGTCTACCGATTAATTGAATTATGAGGGTGGAAAGATTAAAAGGGGTTGAGCACAATGCTGGGTGATGGCATGTCAGGATAATTTTCGAATGAAAATGTAAAGAATTCTAATCTGTGGTCGCGAGCGTAAAATATCAAGAAAAATTGATCTTTTTACGTCATTTTTTGACAATAAAGAGGCTTACGGTTAATTTGGTAATGGATAAACGTTAAAAGGGTATCTTGCGGTAGCCCATTGTCATTTTCTTATTCTTTAATACTTGTTAAGTATATCCTACTTGTAATAAAGGCCTGTGCTGAAAATTCTTTTCAAAAAAACCTCTAATTCATTTTGTTTTGTAGTGAAAAAAATCTTACTAATTATTAGAATAAAATTCAGATTAGTTTCTTATTTAACAGTTACGAAAGTTTAAAGTTTGTTAAGATGCAAGTTAAAAGATTTTTTACTAACCAGAGTTTCGGTTTTAGTGGAACTCCTTTTGTAGACTTTTAGAACTCCATATTAGAATATTCACTAATAATTTATATTTGGTGATTCCACTAATTACATTAATTATCGCTATATACATATGTTCCTACCTTCTATTTCATAAGGATTTTGGTTTTTACTAAAGCAACACTTAGAAGTCTAACTAGAATCATGTTTTATCGGTGTTTTTGACTTATTCGCTCAAAGAAAATTATTCAAAGGAGTTTTTTTTGTATTATTTGGTTATTTCTTTTTGCTTTATAGTTTTATGCATCTTGATTGTTTCCAAATTAATTTCAAACTTATTTTTTGAAGTTTTTATTGGACCTGAAATTTGCTTTCGAACCAAACTAGTATTAAAATATGTCGCCTGAAAAGAGTTGGAGATAGAATCTCCCTTGTGATATGAGGTCTGTAATTAGTGGAAAAACCAATTGCATTATTATTAAATATTCTAATAAAGTTTTTATTACTAATATTTTCATATTAAATATAAATAGTGGACATTGCTTTGACCACTACCCATGTTCAATCACAACAATGATTTTTTTTATGAATTTTGCAATATCACGAAAATTTATAAAATTGACTTGACTCGTTATAAAATCGACATTGAATAATTAGATAAATGAAATATACCGACATTTGTAACCAATTCTTTTTAACACCTTTAACCAATTCATGTTATGACATGATTTTACTTAAATTTGATTTAGAGATAAAAATACAAATGGTTGGGTTCATTAAAAAATATACATTTCTATTAACCACTGACTTTGACAATTAATCACACTTCAATTTAAATGTTTGAATTGGCCAATTCTCATCATAATCCAACACTTAAGGTATTATTTATTAAAATATGTAATAATTGTTTTGTTCGCCAACATTTCATCGTTTCTGAAAATAATAAATAAAATTATTATACAGAAAACCAAATACATGCTTACATGACTTCGGTGTTTCCAGTAGTGCCCAGTTGTAAAGTAAAATTTCTTTGAATTAAATATATGTCATAGTATTGTATGCAACCGCTTACTGAAACCTCATAAAACATTTTTTTTTGTATTACATTACACTTTTGTTGAATAATATTGGAAATTAGTGACGTTTTGTTCGGAACTTAAGGTTTTTAAGAAGAGTTACTGAAGAGTCAAATATTCACGATTTTTTATTCGTTAGATAAACTTCAACACAACTAAACTGGTGATTGAGATACATTGAACAGCGTTGCAGGGGGACACGGGGCTTAAAGCCACTTAGGCAGCCATGGAGCTCGCGGTTCGTCATCGCACGCCACATGTGAAGAGACAACAATACTTGCACACATTTAGCGCGTTTGAGCATTGTTACCAGACGAAGTCTTTTACCAGAATTGGACCTTTGTTATTTATTTTGTTTGGGTACCATCGATAACCGAATCTGAAACCCCCCGGGTGGAAATCGAGTGTGTTACTAATTAGGCCATGGATGCTTAAGATCCACAATGAATTGTGGTGACCGAAGTTATAATGTATTTGAACCTAATATCATGAATTTACTGTAATTTAAGACTTCATACCTTTCTGGCTGTCTGGAAGAAGGCCACCTAGAAATAAATTGCCAGGTTGATCTCTGTATAACGAAAATATAATGCAACACAATGTTCCATTTGTTTAATGAATATTTTTCACCAACTGGAAAATGAGATCAGCTGAACGCCTTTTAGATGATTTATAAGTAAGTATCACATAGTAACAACAATCGTATTCAACAATTATAATTTCTCAGTTGACCAAGGTCATGTAGAGGGGAACTTACACATGACTCTTGTCTCTTTTATTTTCCATTCAAACGATTTTTATTATCAACAAAAAAAAACACCTTACAAAAGTTTAGTCAACAACTGTTAAGCTTGATTTGGTTCATATGAATAAATATTACCAATACGAGTTTTGTGTCCTCTAACTCCTTCCGGCTGCGAGGTCGTGAGAATGAGACGGAAATATAAGAATTATTTGCAAAATGAAGGTTAAATGAGAGGAAAGATATAAATAATGGTCTACTATGCGAAACATTGACGAGGGGGAATACTTGAGATGTATACATCTATTAAAAAGAGCGACAAAATATAAAAGTATACATCTGCACTGTAAGAAGAGAAATTATAACTCTATAGTATTTCAAAGTATGCAAATATCTTAATTCGACGAGATTTTTTTGAATGGAAAACTTAATAAATAAGAAGATTAACGGTCTTAATTAACGATAGTAAAAAAATATATATATTGGAACCGATCGATATCATGAATTTATGGAAAATAACTTTAACTGTTGATTTCATCGACTTGAATTAGCACATTCAAAGATTTAACTTCTTATTTTGAAAACGACATTTCAATGTTATTTCATATTCTTTCGTTTTTTAAGACGGAAAATGTAAATCAAAGATAATTAATTTGTAGTTGTTTAATTTTTATTTGAATTAGATAAGAAAGTCTGTATGAATTATTTTTTCAAAATACTCTTTTTATATGGAATTCAATTCTTGTGGTTCAATTGATTTCAGGCAAATAAAATAATTAAAAACAGTTTTTTTTTCAAAATGCAGCTAGCAGTTTTTTGTTCCACCAATCCACCGTTCCGTGCATTATTGTAGGAAAGAATGGTTGCGAAATTCGAAATTCAATAGAAAGAAAATTAATTTTTGCACGCTGCACAATCTTCCACGAGAGACCGTTAGAAGAGCTTTTTAAGTTGGCTTTAGATGTGTTTGCTGCATGAGAACGAACGAGAGTTCTTTTCATATGCACCATCGTTTTTTGAAGCTTTTGTGTTTGCTGAAAGCCTATTCAATTATTTTTGTAAATCCAGATTATGTTAAATAACAGACAAAAAAGTGACTGAAAGTGATAGGATTTATTGTGCTTGGAATCAACATGCATAAATGAATGTGAATATATTTTAAAAACATAAAGGCATTTCTTTGTATATTGTTTTACATTGTTTTTAACAAAGTTTTGAAATATTCACTTTTGCTTTCTAAAGCAACTGTTATTTTTATAGAAAACTTTTTAAAACTCCTGAATATAAAAAAAACACATATACGAGG
>OX463842.1:21746895-21861775 GCA_949825065.1 Odontocerum albicorne | reverse complement strand
GACTTATAACTTCTTTGTTGGGTCGATATCTTAACGCATTGAGTCAAGTCCATCAGGTTTATCGTTCTTGCTGCATTACTGGAATATTGTACTTAAAATTATTTTGCACGTCATTTCACAACTTTTGCACGCGCGCCCATGAGTTTAATCTTTTTGTACTATGCATAAAAAAATAATATTTAAGAGAATAATCAATATTTGGGGAATAAACAAGGTGTCTAGAAAATGAAGTAACACAATGAAAAGTAAAATAAATGGAGGCAATATAAGAAAAAATATTTATGTCTTTATGTCAATATTTCCCAAACATTACAAAAATATCTCTGGAAGTTACTGAAAAGCAACATGATATACTTGAACGACTGCATAAGGTCATTTTGCGATACATGTTGAACCTCAGAAAATATAATGACATCACATTATTTAGTAAAAAACTATATTTGTTGATTGTAAGAAATTGTCGGCATGTACATTTATGATCACTATTAGATAACATACTTAACTATTTAACATTCTCTTGATATATTTGAAGTTCGTTCCATGCCAAAAGTCCATCTTCCCCAAAGGATCGATGGAAGTAGCCCAATCTAGAATTTGCTGGTATTGATTACCTGCATTGCTTACTTCAATATGAAGCATCAATAATTAGTGTGAATGTGAAGTAAACAATTCAATTTCTGTTTAAAAATTATAATTTGACTCGTTTAAAAAAAAATATTAATTTTACATCTTTCGTGATTGCGAGGAATTCACTTTTTATTATGTTAAATTATCATAAAGTTATTTCAACTACAAATTTTCTATTTATTAATAAAATCATCCTGTCGTGTGGCTTATGGCTGAGTATTGTATTACTCCCATGATAGCCTCTAACGATTCCTTTCCCCCCATCTCTACTCTCCGTGGTTCAAAAAGTCGTTGTTAAGGGTAGTCCAGTTGCATCTCTTACTTAGTCAGTCCAAAGCATTGGGGTTCTTCCTCTTGTGCATCGTCCTTTCACGCCTCTAGTAACCACAAACCTCTCCAAACTGTCTACTTGATCACGAGCAATGATCCAAATCGGAGAACTCGCCGAATTCATATTGTCGATAATCTGTCGGCGATTCTCAATTTCTCGAGAATGGAGGCGTTAGTTTTCTTTGCTGTCCATGGAATTTGTAACATCCTTCTCCAGTACTACATTTCAAATGCATCTATTCTACGCCTCTCCCTTGCTCTCAGAGTTCAAGTCTCCACGCTATTCATAAATATTGCAAATTCGAGAGACTATACTAGACGCACTTTTGTCGTGATCTGCACCGTAATCTTCCATATCTTTTCCAGCTTTGACATAGCATATTTTGCCATACTAGGTCTTCTTTTAACCTTAGTTATACTGGATCCTGAAGATTTGTTCTCTCGTTCCTTTTTCCTTAACAAATCTTGACTGCTTTTTTAGTATCTGCTAGCTGATGTAAGATCTCACATGGTTTTTGATGATACAAAGCAGTATTTTACTTCATGTGATATGAGATATATGATCCTTATAGTTCTCATATTTCCTGCTAAATGCTAAAATAGATCAGTTGAAAATCAAATCTTTGGAAAAATCTGTATAAAATACAAAAAATATTAGAAAAGATCCTCATATTATGTAAATTGATATTCACAAGTCATACTCGTTTATCGGCATTAAAATGACTAATAGTCGATATATAAATTACTTAAATTAAATTTATAAAACGTTAAAATGCAAAGAAAATTCAGTTGCATTCAACTATATTATAAACTATGTAATAATCATATACGTATATGTCTAAATACTCGTTTTATAAAATTCACGGCGTGTTAAAACAGGATCGACACTCGTAAGTAGGTAAATCCCAAATAATAAAAAAATCTCGATTCACCAATATTTTTCTCATTTTAACGAATATGCGCAAAAAGCTTTCAAACAACGAACCAGTTTTTTAGGGTTTTTTATATTGAATAAGCATATTGAAATATGTTAAGTGTTTTAGTATTAAATCAGTAAAACGTTTGAATAAATATCACATACGGGTCTTTAAAAAGTGATGTTTTAAAAGCGATAAATCCAAACAGGTAAAATACGGGTCAGATCTTTTATTTTATCTAATTGTATCTTACTCTCCGGTCTGTTCCTCATGACTGAGAGGCAGGATCTCTCTAGGCCTGAGGGGCAGGATCTCTCTTACTTTGGGCAACTAATTGTGCAGTGTACAAGAAAAACGAGGTAAACATTAATAGGATCCTGTCGCTGTGATCCGTGCAAGACATTATTTAGTTCGGTGTTTCTTTTTCATTTCCATAAACATATATTTAAATAAATAGGTGTGCAGTAATTACCAATTTTAGAACAAATCAAATATGTTAATCACCTTATGTGCCTTTCAAATTAAAAAAAAATCGGTTTGTGAAAAATATTTATTTCCATTTTAAACTATTGTAGTATAATATTACACTTACGGTAATTAATTTAAAAAGTTTAAGTTTTCTGATAATTCGTGAATAACGATATATAACGATTTTGGCGCCTTTTGACGAAGATCAGGTTCTGAGTGTATTTATATTTTTATTAAATGAGATATTTTTACATACTATCAGCAGGTACAAATAAGATACTCTTTAAAGTAAGTAATTGAGTTGAGTTGAGAATATACGAAGAATGTTATAACAAGTTTTAATTTGTGCTAAAGATAATTTCAAACGCAATGGTTGACACTTGGCGTATTTACGTATTTAAAAATAAATTCCCTTAAATTTTTTAAATACGAGTACTTTCTTCACATAAATATATTATGTTCGATATATACTATATTTGATATATTACATTTGTTTTAAGTTCAGTTGTTTTCAAATATGTATTTAAATATGGTTTTAAACCATTGACAAATATGGTTTTAAACCATTGATACCATTTAAATCTGTATTTGAAATAAAGTTTTTATAGTTTTATAGATCATATTTCAAATGTAATACTATTTTCTCATTTTTAAAAGTAATGAGATACATTTTGGAAGAAAGTTTTTAATAGTATATTGAAAAAAGAAAAATTATCGAATTTGAAAAACAGTAGTGACTTTATGGAAAAATACGAGTAGATGTCTTAAGTATGGAAAAGGCGAATAAAGTATTTTAGGATAGGAAGGTTTGGCGCATTGTCCTGTATTTTCACTCTTACTGGGAAATGGCGTGATTGTACGTATAGATTTAAAAGTAACGACAAACATAGCGTGAAAAATCTTTTAAAATGTATTTAAATAAAATGTTTTCACCAATAATACAATATCAAAGTATAAATAGGCCAAAACCCGTACAATGGTTGTCGTCAAAGAAAGAATACGAGAATTGAATTTTGAATACCTTTACGAATATTTTTGCGTAGCATTCTATTGATCTCTGAGAAAGATGGTGATGTAGAAGCGGGTTATGTAGATATCATTTTTCTTCTTTGTTTCATAAGATCTAACGTTTCCTGCGACAATTTTGATTATTTTTAAGAATATGAGCCGCCGTAGTTTGTTGCACTCTGTACTATCTGTTCTGCTTTTGATTCTATTGTAATCGGAAGCTGTGGTTCGCTGAGGATTTCAAATCGATTTTTGAGCTCTAGTTGAAATCCATTTTTGTTTTTAGCAAGTAGATCGTTGTTTATTATTATTTTCTCCTTTTTGTTAATCACTTTGAGACGTTCAGTTTTGGTGTTGATCCTTATTTTGGATCTTACTAAGCGATGATCACTGCCTGTTTTAAAGCTGTTGAGAACAGTGCAGTCTTGAACAGTAAATCTTTTGTTTGACAGGATGTAGTCGATTTCACTTGTGTTACCTGTTGGGCTTTTCCATGTCCATTTTCTAGAGTTTTTCTTTTTGAAAAATGAATTCATAACACAAAGTGAATTGCTTTGAGCAAACTCCACAAGCCTGTTTCCTCTGTCATCTCGGGTGCCTATCCCAAATTTTCCCACTGATTCGACATCTATGTGGAGACCGCCGATTCTTACGTTGGAATCTCCGATTATAAATTTGAAGTGGGATGTGTTTGCATCATACATATTTTGAACTTCCTGGTAGTACTCTTCGATACAATCATCAGAGTAAATTTGTGTAGGGGCATATGTCTGTATTATTTGCATTCGATATCGCTTGTTTATTTCGAAAGTTAGGGACGCCACTCTGTCAGAAGAGCTCTCAGTCGTGATGATGTTATTCATCCATTTTCTGTGGACAATAAATCCCACTCCGCTGGTTCTTCCATCTTCTGTACCTCTGAAATACAGATGGTGTCCATCTTTCAATTCTATGAGATCTTCTCCTTTTCTTCTGACTTCGCTTAGCCCTACGATATCCCAATTGATGTGCTTAAGTTCTTCTTGGAGTTCAAAACCAATAAACGTAGATGGAAAGCCGCTAGAACTTGTCCAGGAATATGTGTATCTGGGCCAACTTATTTCCTTTGTAGGTGGCATATCGGAGGAGATAGCACGAAGGACAAAACTGGCGTGGAGCTCATTTGGACGTTTGAACAACATTTTCAAAAGTAATCTCCAATATCCTTGAAACGAAGGGTCTACAACCAGTGCATTCTTCCAGTACTTACGTATGGCTGCGAGACATAGACGCTCACAGTAAAGAACACACAAAAGCTCCAAACCGCACAAAGGGGCATGGAGAGATGCATGTTGGGATATACTAAAAGAGACCGTAAACGAAACACCTAGATTCGCAATATATAGTAACAAAGGTAGAAGACGTTATAAAGGTATGCAAAAGAATGAAGTGGCAATGGGTCGGACACGTAGCCAGAATGTCAGACTCCCGATGGACATCCGAAATAATCCAATGGTACCCAAGAGGTATAAAGAGGCCTAGAAGAAGACCGAAGGTACGCTGGATGGACGAAATCAAGAAGCATGGCAGCATCACGTGGCATAGGCGAGCAAAGGACCGAACTGTTTGGAGTCAACTTGGGGAGACCTTCATCCAGCAGTGGATCGACCCTGGTTGACAATGATGATATATATATATATATATATATATATATATATATATATATATATATATATATATATATATATATATATATATAATATATATATATATATATATATATATATATATATATATATATATATATATATATATATATATATATATATATATATATATATATATATATATATATATATATATATATTAATATATATATATATATATATATATATATATATATATATATATATATATATAATATATATATATATATATATATATATATATATATATATATATATATATATATATATATATATATATATATATATATATATTATATATATATATATATATATATATATATATAAATATATATATATAAACAAATTTTACATTTATGAATACATATTTTGATAAATGTAGAATTTGTTTTACTTCCGTGAATATTTCACGGGTTGCAACTAGTAAACATTAATTGTCGTAAAAAGCTAAGATATATAAACTAAGATAAGTCGTACACATTGTCAATATTTTTTGTCTAATAATTGACTGTTCATCCATATTGAGAGTTCTAATGGATTAAATGTAATGGACAGCAGGTGAATCGAATTCAAACTCAATATTCTTATTTGATATAAAGCTTTAAACTTTTGATTTCCAAATAAAGTGGGACGTTTTTAAAATAGGTATTATATATCTTGTGCGATACTAAAAAATGAAGTTAGTGATTTTAGATTTTCGATAAATTATTTATAAGTAAGAATATATGATGTATGGACGTAGAAAGGCGCAATATGATTGCTACGACATAAAAGTCTGGAGCTCTCTCCTTTCAACCTATGTTATATCGATAGGGAAACGGCGTGATGGCATGTGTGTGTGTATTAATAAAATTTACAAAATATGCAGTAAATTTTATCTGATTGCGCAATAAGTAAGGAATTTTTCGGCGATTCTTTCAAAAAGGAATTTATTGATAAGACGAGCCAAGTGATTGACTTTTCAATTGATTGACAGGCTTTTTTAAATGATTTCGTCATATTTTGAGGATATCTTTGAGTTTTTCTTTTTACTCGTTCGGTACCACGCATATAAATGAGGTAAAGTCATTCGTGAGCGGAAGTGATAAGAGAAACATAAGGTAGGGTAATTATTCAGAGGCAAGTGCTGATAAACAAGGTTTTGGTGTGGATTAAATTGATTATGGCGCGAGGTGGTGAAATAACGATTGTTGTGCAATTTCGAGTTTTAAATTATAAACTTAGAGTTTATTTAATACAAAGTTGGCGGTATAAATTTTGCAGTGAAATAATTATAGTTTGTACTCTTATATTTTATATTTAAATTTCAATGCTACATATATTTATTAAAAATATCTTTTCAAGAATCAAATACTCTACAACTGATTCAACTCCTTTGTGATATCCACTTATTTCTGATGGGATAATACATTTTATTGTATATTTCTTAGTTTAAGTATTGAAATTTTTTTAGATAGTCAAATTTTAAATTTAAATAAAAACAAATTGTTATAAATATTCACAAAAAATAACAAGTTTTACGATGAATATAGAACAATTTTTATGGTAACAAATAATATTTTATAAAATATAAAGAAAAAAACCTTGCAATATATTTTGTGTCAAGTAATATGATGTGTATTATTACATAATATAATATTAAGGATCAAAATAAGATATTAGTTTACCTACAATAAAATAAAAATTTTCAACTTTTGCTTTTTAGTTGGCTACAAATAATATACAAACTTTTAATTCAAGAGTATTTGAGTACCTGTACATACAGATAATATTATTTATTAGCAATTTATTTGCTTCGTTCAACATTTACTTAATTTTCATAAAGTACGTTTTAAATAAACAACATGTATAGAGATATTTCGTAATTATAACATTTTATATAAAGTCACTTCAAGTGCATGTTACGTTTGAAATACTAGACAGCAGCTTATAATCACCGCATTAATAAAAATTGAAATAAGGCCTCAAACGAAGAGAAAACATACGAGTATATGTCAATCATAGATAAAAGTCAAATATCGGCCATATTATTACCTGCTTGCTATTCTGCTTGGTAATTCTTGTCGATGATATCCTCAATACTTACAATTCAGAAATTAGACCGGATGATACAACCCGTGGGACTAATGTTAAAAGTAACTGTCTTCACTAATTGTCGATTTTACTACGAACCTTTCTTACTTCCCGATAGGATCACATTTTAAATAAATGGTTTATTTGATCAAATGCTAGTTTCCATCTAATATTTATCGAATCAGTATCAACAAGTAGGGAAGTGTTATGGAAGTAGATACTTCAGTCTTGCTTACTTTGGAAACAGTGGAGATGTGTGATGGAGCGTATACCCTTCGTTCTTTGCGAATTATCAATATTTAATATAAACGAGTTATCAGCATCAATTCAGCATCAACAAGTCAAACACTACAACTTTGTGCGTGACAGGAAACGTTGCCACACAGATTTTTTTTCTCCATTATGGTGGCAAAAACGCAGGTTTTCGATAGAAGGCGTAGATTTCAGTGTTTTGATAAGACACTTGAGCCGCTATCATGGTAGCGTAATTGAAATAAATGCGAGGAATATGTCATCTCTATATCTCAGACGGCGATCGACGTCCTCTCAAGAGTGATCCGACTGAAGATTATTGGCGAGTTGCTCGCATTTCATATGCACGCGATCGATGGATGAAGATTCAGAAATTCTCTCGATTTAGAGACTGACAAACACATGTAATTATTTTCTTATTTTGTGGTTTCGAAAAATCAACGATGGCGCCATCTGGTTGGGTAATTATTAACCTCCTTTATGAATACATTATTGTTTTGCCAGTCTTCAGTTTAAAACAGATAAATGTATATTATATTGATCAAGAAAACGGTCAGTACTTTAGAAAGTAACACTTTTGGTGGAAATAATATTTAAGAAATACATAAAACTATTGTAGCTCAATTGTAATTTTAACACCAAAAGTCTACGTTAAAATCACCAAATACTTATTTGAGAAGTAAAGGGTCCAATTGTTGCTGTCTAGTTTGAAGGTTTATTTTTTTGTAGAATAAAATAATCTCATTATAATTTTAAATCATTGTGATTTGTTTTTTTAAACACTGTTTATAACAAGACTTGTTTGTGCTCCCTGATGGTGAGGTGAAATCCTTGAAAAGGGTTACACTGTTACGTAAAGTGGAATAAACAGTGTTTGAAAAAACAAATTACAATTGTATTAAACCTCCACAATGTTAATGCCTTGACTATAAATAATATATCATTTTAACTCAATTGAAAAAATGTTGATAGTGGGCTGCATATGTTTTACGTATATAAGTACATTAAATTAAGACTGATAATCATAAAAAAATGTTTACTGTTATGGTATTAGTTCTAGTTAATACAATAGTTTTTATTACGAAAAAAGATAAGAATGGAAAAATAAAATTTCCATGTCGAATTGTTGTATAAGAAATAAGGTTGTAAAATAATTAAGACTTTTAACTTTTCATGTAAAATTTATTATTATCAATTTATATTATACATTTTTCTAAACATAGGAGTATGTACAAATTTTACCATATATGTATTATACAGGACTCGCAGAAAGTCTTTAAGGAATATAATTATTTATTCCTTTCACAAAATTTTAATTAACAGCTCTAATAAAGGAAAAAAAATACAATCAACATATGTTAGATGTAATCAAAATATAATGAATAAGTACTCAATTTACATTAAAATATAAGTAATCTCGTACATTTTTCAGTTTACCTGCTAAGCGAATTTTATAACAATTTTACAGAAAAGATAAGAAATTAGTTTTAAAATAAATATCACCATTTCAGGATACCAATTATTAGTATGAATTTAATAAATATATTAGAATAATTTAACTTTAAAAGTCAAAATATTAAGTGTCATAAGAGTTTATACATCTTTTCTGTTAAAATTTTGTTAAAACACTTCACAGATGTTGAATGTATGCTTTCCATATTGTTTTAAATTTATCTAAGAAATAAAATTAAATTAAAAAGGCACTAAAAGAGTTCTAAGGATTTTTTTACTTCGATACATAATGTACGTGTAGTAAGTTACTCGAGGATAAAAGTAATTAGAAACTTTATTGTTGCAGTTGAAAACACGCTCATCTTTTCTTAGAAGGCATCATTTATGTCATCAATTCAAAAGCAGAGTATGAGAACCAGTAACATATATAATTCAGCATTGGAACATAACATACCTAATTGGCAGCGCACGTTATGATTGCTGGTTTGCTTTTTGCTCAGCTTGCCACCAACTAATTACATCATCCATGTTCTCATTTCCATTGATGTTGGACTGGAATCCTCCGTCCATTTCGGCTGGCTCTTGCTTAAGATCCATATCGTTAATATAATTCATCTTATCACTTATAACATCATCAGGAGCCATAAGTAGTCCGCTTTTAATTTGATTGTTAACTGAAACGATGCTGGGCAGTCTGGTTGACGTAATATCTGAAGGTACGACTAAAGGAACTGAGTTTATTACTAGAGAATTGGAATACAAACCAGATTGTTCTGCACTTATGTCAATAGTAGGAGTGTATTTCACATCGATGTATTCACTGTCTGGATGAGGTGAAAGCGAGGTATCACTATAGAAGTCGGAATGAATTACAGCAAAATCTTGACTATTTGTTTGCATAAAATCCATTTCCGAGTTCATTAAATTTTGATGTATCAACATATCATCTTGGGAGATGAGATCGGAATTGGGAGTCAATGGATGAATATTTTCTTCGTCTTCATAATTGTGTAGCGAAGCTGGACCCGGTATTAACTGAAAGGTGTTTGTTCCAGGAATTCTCACATAATGGTTAGCTCCAACAGAAGGCAGAGGTGTGGGAGGATTCGAATCGTCATCATCATCTGGCAAGGGTGATTGTAAAATATAGCTTTGTTCAAAGGAAGAACTATTTTGTAATGACTCCGAAGAAGCTGGAGAAGGAAATGAAACAATAGACAAATTTGCACAATTCTCTCGTGATTCTCTATTTTCATCCAGAAGGCTCTCTAGACTTCTGATGTATTCAACAGCCATTCTTAACGTTTCCACTTTACTAAGTTTTTTATTTGATGATTTATTATTATTGGCATTTTCGTATATTTCAGCTATTTCATTTGGAATGTGTTGTCTCAGAGTGGCGAAACCGTTATTTACTTGTTTCACTCTGTTTCTTTCTCTGGCATTTCTTCTCGCAACTGCAATAGGAGGGGGATTGTGTACCTTAGCCAACGATTCCTTAGTTTTCGTTAGTTTTTTTACTCTCGCGTTATTTAATGCTAGATTTTGTACCAAAACAGAATGTTGATTGCTAATTAGACTGGATACAGAGATAGTTTGTGGAGGCGGTTTCAGAGTGTTTGGTAAGAGTTTAGGTTTCTTTCTCAAGATGATGATTTCACGCTTGTCACTTTTGTTTACACTATTTGTATTCGCCACGTTATTAATCGACTCCTGCAAGACGTGCACCTTGCCGTGAGGAGACCCATTTCTGAACGCAACAACACTAACACTGGCCATTTTTTAATTATTTTACACTTGCGGAAACGCAACGTCACGAAACTAATGGCTGAAAATTCTCACAAAACTGGCCGCATCCCTGGGTACCGTTCACTTCGGCCGTTTTAAGTAGCACCCTTCACGGTTATCACAAAACAATAAGTTTTTGTCCTGTTCAAAGAGTTGGAGTAACTAACTCTGCGTCTTTTCAGGTTGGACTGATGAGTGCGCGGCGGAAGGATTGATAAGAGGCGAATTGTTAAGTTCGGCGCTCCCGGAAGGCGAGTGATAACGAAGGTAACCGGAGCGCAACGGAAATAGGCGGATTGACTTGGCGCGTGCCGGGCGCTCAATGGAGTGGCTGAAGGGCGGCACTCACCCTGAGACACGGGGAGAGGCGGCACCTGGCCGGGGAGAGGGGACAATAAAAGTGTATTGGGGTATTTTTTCAGTACGCGAATGAAAACCCCGTGAGATTCGATAGACATATGAGTTTATATGTGTGTCGTACATATTGGTGGGCATGTGTGTGTACGTAGAGGGGTTGTTATTTTAGCAGACCAGAGCGCTGCAACGATCCAAGAACATTTAAAAATTTGAAATTTTCGTATGGCGTATATGACTTTTGTGAAGTTTTGATAAAATAAATAAAATAGATTATCATATTCTAATGCAAATGTTTATATGGCTTCGACTGAGATTAATTGATTTATAAAATCTATAGATTCTGGCAGTTACAGAGCGTTGCTTGTGAGAATAAATAAAATAATATATTTGGCAATTATATCACTATTGACGAAAAATTTGAATTGGAAACCGCACATTGAAAACTCAAAGTAATAAAATGGAAGTTTATATACATATTATTATCGATTAGAAATGTACTGAATTGAAATAACTTAAAATAATGGTCTATTCATCATTTTTGTTTGTTTAGTGCTATGGCGTGGTGCGAACCGATCAAGTTATGGATCCTTTGTGCAGAACTCAAAGTTGCTTGATTAAAATTATGCTAAAAAGTTGGTTTGATATTCTCCGCCAACACTTTTCAGGGAGTTGGAAGTACTAAATCTCCACCAGGTTTTTATTAAATCACTATTAATATAGGTATTATATGCATCGTTTTTCGATAAACACGTTACAGCATAGTCATAGAACAAGAGGCAAGGTACTGAATCTGACTCCAACCCAACGCATCATACATAATTTGGGAGGAAGAAGATTTCAAAGAGAGAGTAGTGGTTTTTTTAATGTCGCGTTTTTATAAAAGTATATAATAAGGTGCTCTTTGATAGGGGAGAGTGAAGAGAATAGCTTTCGAAGATGTCCACATGAATGACTGATGCGAATGTAGATTGGTGATAAGAAGTTATGGGATGTGGTTGTTGAGATTATGATGTAGTATGAATTGTGTGTGATAGCTAAGAATTTAAGTAGGTGGTAGAATGTAAATGTTTCATATGAGTGTCTTATTATTTATAGAAAATATATCATATTTGTGATTAAGGAATGAGACCATTTCTTCATAGGTTTTGTTAAGTGAAGTGGATTCTTATACTCGCATAATGGTGGAAATTAACACTGTTATACACTTGTACACGTATTTAATTAATGTTACATAAAAAAACTAGAATAAATTGGTGAAAAGATCAGATTATATAAATACTATAAAAATTACATATATTGTTACATGGAATACATTTTAAGGAACCAACGAGTATGTGGTGAAAAAATAAATGACCAACATAATCGAGATAAAGCTTATTGATAAGGTACTCGTAGTAAATAAAAGAAGAAAAAATCGTTATAAATCAGAATTGAAAAAGTTGCAATTTATCTGTACAAGTAAATATACAAAAAAAAACTCAAATTTTAAGTTAAAAGCATTGAAAGGAGTTACGAGACATTTCTACTTGCTTAGGCAAAGATCTAGGATGGGAAAATTTTGACAATTATTTTTTAAAGCATATATGTAAAATTTACATCACATTTTATGGTTCAATATTATTTTACATTTTTAAGAATACAAATATGTTCCTATTAAAAAATTCTACAAAATTAAAAAAATTGAACAGCGTCATAACACATTGCACTGCTCCATAACAGAATAACTGTCGGGTAAAACGAATGGCAGTTCGTGATAGTATATATATAAATTGCATTTAATATTTATAATTGAAAAAGATAAAACCTTTCATTAATTTTTAAAACTTACCAATACACTTTTCTGATTGATTAAATGCGAATTTTCAAGTTTTTGAATATTCCGCGATACTTGGCGTCTTTATCCCGTGGTTAATACATTTTACAGATTTTTGTCGCATTTTACGATATATTTGATTTAAGTGTTTACAGTTTTTTTTACTGTTGTAGGTTTTATAAATGTGTGGTTTTATATCAATTGTCAATATTTTAATCACAGAACTTTAATATACTCTTATTTCAAAAGTTATGCAGAATAACTTATGAAATATTTTTAAGTTCTGTGTTTTTTGTGCAACTTTGAAAGGACATAGAGTTTCAATCATGAATAAAAAAAACTGTGTTATGCACAGTACTACCATAGAATGCTTGATTTCCAGCCCGGGGTTTCAGGTTTGATTTCTGAGGGAACCCCGAAAACCTGATTACATATTTTGGATTGGTTGGAAGTCATTATCATGACAATAAACCAGTAACGTTTTACTGTGTACAACGAAAGTATAAAATAATACAATAACACAATTCGTGACGATATATGAGTATATGAAGGTCCTTAAAACAACGGAGA
This sequence comes from Odontocerum albicorne, assembly GCA_949825065.1. Lineage (NCBI taxonomy): Eukaryota > Metazoa > Arthropoda > Insecta > Trichoptera > Odontoceridae > Odontocerum > Odontocerum albicorne. The sequence goes on along the minus strand of OX463842.1, from coordinate 21,848,435 downwards.
GTGTTGGGATATAAAGGTGTCGAGTAAAATAAAAGTTTACATAAACAAGTAGGTGTGAACAAAAAATATAAATAAAATAAGATCAATGATCACCTTAAGTTACCATTAAAAGAAGGATTTACTTTTTTTTACTTAATTGAAGGGATATAATAGTTACAATTGAATATTTCTTCTATTCAATAATCATTTTATTAAAATCATTATTATCAACAGACAAATTATAAAAAAACTATGATCCAAAAGGAAAATATTTTTTTAAACGTATCAGTTTTCAAGTAGTGAAATTACGAACCACCCTTGAAATAACTGCTAATATTGCCACATGGTACCCGCGTTTTTAGTTAGAAAGAGAAGTACGATCTTAATAAGTCTCTCGTTCGGAACTAACGTATGGGTGATGGAATCGAGCGACAGGGACAGAGATGGGCATGTGCCATGACGACAGCTGGATTAAACAGTTCTATACATTTCCATTCCCATGATATGTTACTGAAGTGCATGCCAATGTCATTTACGGGGTCGACAATCTTTTTATTGAAGAAAATGTAATAAAATATATATTTAAAGTAACTCTCTTGCCTAATATGAGAATGCGCGCCCAACCATAAGGGGGTTTGCCTAAAATAATCACATTTTGACTTTTTCATATTAAGGCATTTTGAAATATTTCTGACAGGTTGGAAGTACGAGTAATTGCCATAGCATATAAAGTATTTTAAATAAAAATAAAGTATAATACGAGTACCTATATAACTAAGTAAACGCAAGAAAAAGTTGCTAATATTTGACTTGCTTACCCCTAAGTTGAAATTCTAATTTTATATGAGAAGTTAATTTTACTTATGACAACGTTTTAAAAATATTTTTCTGAAATTTGTTTTCAACATGAGAAAGTAAGATATCAGAAAGAATTTTATTCGTTGAATGTGAGAAATATTCATACATTTTTACTATTGTATAATATTCTTAACTGTCCCGTCACTCGTTATCTCGCCGCGAATATTAAACAGAGGTAGTTTATTTGATTTTTTAGTTCACCGCTCTTCGAAAACCGCGATCGAAGAAAAAAAAATTGATTTGATGTAAATAATGCCACGTTTCACTTCCGATTTCCTTTTACTCTCCAACATCCCTTTAGTTTTCCTTTGATTGTTGATATCTAAATTTTATTGTTTATATTCTCGTAGATATAATTTATGAATTTTGTACAAATTTACGACCATGTAACTTCCGTTATTTACTATTGTTTGTTTGGTTAGACAAGTTTATCACCTGAAAATAATCAGTCAGATTATATTGTACAGTGAAAATGTGTTAAAAAAACGTACAGTTGGAATATTTATTCAACTTTAAATAACAAATATTAATGTTAAATAACCATTTTGAACGACGTATAAATGAAAACTTAATGTTAATTAACCATTTTGAACAACGTATAAATGAAAACTTATACGCTTTTATCATTATATTGGTTGTTTTAGTTAGTATTTTTAAATTTCCTGAGTTAATATGTAATGAAGAAAGGTCGTAAAAACTTCACACAAAGAAAAATATTCTATGTCTATAATAAGATCACATTGAGATAATTTTATCGTTCAGCTTCATGAGTTCTTTTATTTTTATGATAATTTACATTTATTTGGTTGGAACGAGGAAAAAAATAAAACCGAAAGATATTTATAAAATTTTGAACAAAAAAATCTTAATTTGCCTGGTGGATGTCTACTACGAGTATTAACCCGTATATTCTGCAACAATCACAACAGGGGTAAATTAGTGATCGCTGGAATTTCGTCTTTTTTATTTATTTTTTCAGCTTCAAGTCTCCTAACTATAACACATTACGAATTTCTCTAATTAATAAAATTAATCACTATGTTCTATTTACTAATTTCACTAGTGGACAAATAAACATTTAAGCAGTTTCTACGAGGTTGATAAAATAAATTGAGATGGGAAAAGCCTAGTTAGTAAAACACCCGTCTTCCAGCTTAGGGGTTACGGATTTGACTTCCGTTGGAAACCAATACAGTTTATTTAAAAAAAGAGATCTAGTCTGGTTTTCACTAAGGCCTTTTAAATATATTTTTGGTTGTTTGGAATATATTGTCAAATAGCAATAAACCCACCAGGTTGTACAGTATACAACGAAAGTGTAATACAATAGACAAAAGGTCGAAATGTGACCATGAAGAATGTATGTCTATGAACTTCCTATGGATTGTACATAATTGTGCAGTACATGTGGGAGGAGATGCGGGCCTAGAAGTGGACTCCATAGCTACATTTAGAGATGTATCGAAATTGTTGCGTCAACCCATAATCTCTTGATGGAAGATGTCATCAACATCACATTATTCACATTCGAATCGTTCAAAGTGATACTTAAGTTAGCGAAAAGAAATACATTATTAAATATATTACACACAGTATATCTCACACCAAATATGTTCTACTCCTGCTTTAGGACCTTTATAAACTGTTAATACAGGATGCGGTGAGAGTGAATAAAAGCATTTTATAAACAAAATAATACGTGCCCCTTGGGAGTTCGAAAATGTTTTTGATAATATATTTTTGAGCACCCTGTATTGTCGAAAACAGTTTAACATTGCTTTAAAGTTAATTAAGTTTCTCTCAGTTCTGAGATTTGAAAATTTTTGTACGAGTATTACTTTGAATTATATTTTAAAAGTATTGTGAATAAATGGATTAGTTATGTTAATGTTTGTATTGTATTACATTTTCGTTGTATGCAGTACAACCTGGCGGGGCTATTGTCATGTGGCAATATCTTCTAACCAACTAGAAATATGTTATAGAGGCCTTGAGTGAAAACCGGACTGGAACACTTTTTATAAAAATCTGGGTTCCAACGGGAATCGGACCGCATCCACCGGGCTGGTAGACAAGAGTCTTGCCAACTAGGCCATAAAGGTCGTCCGTATTTCATCATAAGGAACAAAAAAATAATTTTGCGTTAATTTTCACTTATATTACCATATTTACAAGACACGTTTTTTTCATTTTCTTTCTAACTAATGTATAATAGGTATACATATAACATAATAGGTGGGAATTGCATTGGCCCAGTGGAAAAATTCCAACTAACGCTAACTCGATTTCCATTGATGACCTCCGTGGGCTAGTTGGTAAGACGCTTGACTGCTACCCGAAAGTTTTGGGTTCGATTCCTGATAGTACCCAAATAAAACAAAGGTCTCAGTTTGATAAATATAGGTAGTTCGTCTGGTAACAATACTCATACGTATTAGTCATGTGCAAGTGTTGTTGTTTCTTTATATATGGGTAGTATTGCCAACAAACACGATGACGAACCATGAGTTCTGTGGTTTTAAGCCCAGACTTTGTTATGGGGGTAAAGACAATGTTGCTTCCAGGTTAGACTTTTCGACATGTCCGAGCCACGTTCGGAAATGTGAGGAAAAAAAAACATTTTAGTAAATCGTTTTTAACTTAATTTTATAGTTATATGCATTATTATATTGTATATTCCAATTCTCAGAAATATTTTATAGTTATACGCATTCTTAAATTGTATATTCAAATTTACAGAAATATTTTATAGTTATATGCATTATTTAATTTTATATTAAAATTTACAGAAATATTTTATAGTTATATGCATTATTAAATTGTATATTCAAATTTACAGAAATATTTTATAGTTACATGCATTATTAAATTATATATTCAAATTCACAGAAATATTTTAAAACATTGCTTTAATAAGACTTGTAATCAAAATTGTTTATCGTAATTCACTTCCTAAATTATCATTAATCCTAAACTATATAATTAAAAGTAGTCTATTTACATTCGGAATTTTTGAACATTTTCTATTCACACTTGTCAAAAACGATCTAATTAAAAAAACACATTTTTTCGGTTTATTTAAAATATCGAGTAAACATATCTTAATCTCACGTATGTGAAAATATCAAGCCAGTATAATGCGTCGTATATTACCATTTAAAAAAATATTCCATACAAGCCCATAATTTTCTAATTAAAAAAATATACTATTTCGTTCACATTTATCTAGCCATTGACCATTATAATATTGAATTTTGAACTTCGGAGTCCTCGTTGCTGGGCTTCGTAGTCGAGGATCCCCTCGCCATTCAAATGGCAATTCAGTTGGAAAGCGAAGCGAGGGAGTGAAGTTTTGGTTTCTTTCATATTGTTACTTCTTTAAGTGAGTGAGTCATTGTCATAAGAATATGAGTAATATTAGAGTTCGGACTCCAACAAACTCACCGGCCACACCGCTATGCTGGACCCGATGACGCACCGCAGTGAGATGATCGGAGTACACCGGCATGTTTTTTATTTCTTATTTTTGAAAGAATAGATATCACCGAAGTCATAGGTATTCTTATACTCCCGAATACTTGGTGGAAAAAATGCGTGTGTCATTCGAGGGGAGTAGTACAGTGCGGGGTTCGAACCGTCGACTTTCCGCACGGAAGTCCAGTGCGTTACTGCGCGGCCATGCACCTCGGAGTATCCAAGTACCAAACAATCGATTATACAAAAAAATCTTTCTTTCTGGCTATGCCATAGTGCCAATAAGTTAAGCTATTTTATTGATGGCGGTAAGTGGCACCCGGTTGACGTACATACACTATACGGTACAGTTATATTTAAATGTTATTATATCTGGGCACATCAGCTACTCCATTAAAGTAATATACATGTAGCGTATTTTACATTTCTTATTTACTTATGTATTTTTTATTTACTTCATTTTTACTGTATAAAGTAGAACGTGGCAGATTTATGGCCATGCGGGAATCTTTTCTAACCAACCAAAAATGTCTTAAAGAGGCTTTATGCGAAAACCATACAGAAACTATTTTTTTGATAAAATTGAGTAACAACAAGAACCGAACCCGCCACTTCCGGTTTGGAAGACGGACGTCTCTTCAACTAGGTCACGGAAATTGTTTCTGTTCATAACATACTCGTATATGGAAGCTCATTAATGAGAATTAAAAACCGGAAAATTAAAGGCCAGAAAATTCCCGTTAAAACAATGACACTGTACAGTTTTTTTTCCACCAAAAAAGGCAACGGCTTGTGAGAGACAAATGCAAGTGCAAGTGCCTTATTAGAGTACTCGTATTCAAGAATAAATATGAGTTTATTCATAAGTACCCTTCTCAATAAAATAAAACTGAGCGGAAAACGATCATATTGTTCGATTTGCTAGCAAAGTCCTTAATTCGTAGTTGAAGATAATTATGTATATCTTTAGAATAAAAATATCTCAAATATAGCCATTCTTATAGTACTATTCAATATAACAACATTGGTGATGTAGACCTGTAAAAGAGCAAGCCGGGAGATAATATTATTGTTTTCAACCCTTTTAGTCGAGAATTCGGGTTTAAAAATCACTGTTAGCAATACTATCGTACGGAGATAGGGGAATATGTGCTCGTCGACGAACCTCTTGCAAGACCGGGATTCTTTATTTAGGTATCATGGGAAATAGAATACAAGCGTTTTGTCTTTTACATTACGGAGACTTTCGGCGTCGAAGAATATAATAAAAAATGTTAAAAAGGCACATGATTAAAACAATTAAAATTATAATCGTACGGTTTGCTTTGCACCAAAACAAATATAGCCCGAACTCTAATCTTTCTCATATTTTATAGGCCACTGAAATACGGACCATCAATAATAGGCATGATAAATACTTTCCTTTGAGATGTGGTGTTGGCGTTAAATGTTACGAATCCCATGAACTACCAGAAGAACGAATATCTTCACACTACATGAGTTCTCAAAACGTCTTCATACTACAAATCACCAAGATTCTATAGATCACGATCCTTCGAAATGAGGAACCACAGGGATGATCAATAACTTGGAATGCAATTTCTGTAAGTCGTGCATCTTAACTTCAGCTTTAGCATTCTTATGTTGAACTGTAAATTTACCACGGTAACATGTGTCTAATTCAAAACGCACTGGTGTTTGATATAAGAACAAAAGTGTTACCAATTAAATCAATTAAAAAAATTCCACGTTCATTTTTTCCCAAGGGCATAACTAGGTTAGTATTATTAGAACGGAATGGTGAGAAAAAAGGAAAACATGAAGATTGAGGTGCGCGGTGGGTAAAGGAACACACAGAGAGAGAGAGAGATAGGCGGGGTGGGGCAGAGTAGAAGCATGCCACATACCATATGGTGCAATAGGGAGCGCAACTCTCATCCCTACGCTCGTCGCTGCCGGCATGGCATTGGATCACACCATCAGGGCTATTTCACTCGCACTGTGATGAAACTTTGGTTATTTTTTTACAATATCCCACGTAGGTATACGTGTTTGTCAAATCTGTATTTATTGACAAATATGTGTACATAATATGATAGTAATTATGCAAAAAAAGACCCAACCCATATTTTGTTTGTTTTAAGATAATTGAGGAAACATCGCGCCGCTTTATATGGGCTCGTATGTAACAATAAAACTTGAAGATGTAGCTAACGACGACTCAAGGTATCCGCTGGATTGCTTGTGTTTTTTGGTCATTCTGTTTCAGTACGATCTCCGTGGCCAGGTTGGTAAGACGCCTATTTTCTAGCCCGGGGGCTGCGGGCTTAATTTCCGTTGGAACCCAGATTTTTAAAATAAACAAATCCAGTATGGTTTTCATTTAAAGTCTCTTTACTATCTATCTGATTTGTTGGAAGATATTGCCACATGGCAATACGCCCGCCAGGTTGTACTATATTCAACGAAAGTGTAATACAAGAGTAATATATACTTGAAATTAAACGTTACGTTTGGTTGTCGGGTACAGAAAAAAAACAAGTCAGTAATGTTACTTGTTTTTTCCCCGATTTTTCTTTCCTCTTTAACATCTCTTCTTTTCTTCTTTGATTGATGATATCTCCCTTTAATCATTGTTATTTATATTGTTCATGAATTTTATACATATAAATAATAATTTGAATAACTTCACTTGTTTAAGGGTGTAGCAAGATGTTAAGCGGTAGCACCTTATGGACAGTACCGTTCATTTTAGGGTCATCTAGAAAGTACTTAGCCCCTGGTCCGCTGACATCTCGAACTCTTCACCTTTGACTCCAAATAGCTGTCAATACATGGACAGCGGCAACCCCCCGGAAACTGCGTGGGCCCGCATGCTAAACATGTCATGATGGAGGGGTTTACACGTACATATATATATGCAACATGTATAAAATTCCTATAACATACACTGCGGTGGAGAAGGCAATGAGAAACCATCGTACTATTTTTCTCATGAAAACGACATGAATATGCTCTACAATTTGTGGATCACGTTTGCCAACAGTTAGGTCATTACGAAGAAGAACTTCTTTTTTTTTACTTTTGTCTGGTTGGTTGAAAGAGATGCCATCAAGTCCGCCAGATAGTTAGGTATTGAAGTGTTAAGTAAATAAATAAACGAACATATGTTAAATAATCAATAAAAAAAATGTACCTACCTCAGAACACCATATTAAAATTATTGCATTATATAATATATTTAAATTTTTGCAGAAATCAATTAACTACTACTTTTTAAAAAAAAAATGTCATAAAATACCCATTTCATGTACTTGACATTTTTGAAATACAGGATTGCTCAATGAAGATTGAGATATGATTATTTTATATATAAAATAAAGGAAAATAAAATATTGTTTTCGTTAGGTCCTTTTTGAATATGTATGTTATACACTATTTCGGACTGTCTATAACTATTGTATATACGAGTATATTATTAAATATAATTTTCAATTTGTCCAAATGAATGCATTATACGAATCGTTATACAAAACGAGTATTAATTAGCAGCGAAGTTTTGAAATTGAATTTGAATAAATTGGAGGTTAAAGATGAGTTATAACGGCTTGGAGTTATAACGGTTTGGAGTTAAAACGGCTTGGAGTTATAACGGTTTGGAGCTATAACGGTTTGGAGTTTATCTCATCCTTTTATGTTGACCTAAAATTAAATAAAGTGTTAACTTCTTTTAATTATGACATTCGAATCGAACATTGAAAGCATCTGAAATGATGCAGAAAAATCTTTGAGAATCGGAAGTTCATAGTGCGAGTGTGGGGGTGTTCGATATATTCTCCATATGGCGCCAATAATTGGGACAAGTAAAACAGAACACTGCGTAAAAAGAAGGAAATGTGAAATAAATGGCTATGAATTAAATTTTTGTGTCTATTTCCCCCTTTTTACTTGAGGTAACTTCTAAGTTACGGCGTAACGAAAAGTTAATCTGTTGAATTCAAATATAAGTGGCAGACACTGAAGGAGAGAGCTTTTTTATTCATTTCGAATGTCTGTTCCTCGGTAAGCCACCATACGTTTGATGTTAAGGGCACTCGGGGGTTATTAAGGTTTTATGTGTTCTTAGACAGGTAAATGAACTTCAAACACAACTTTGAAACCTTATATTTAGTGTTTTGTCAGATTTAATGAAGAAAAAATGGGACTCGCACTATTTTAACTTCGTTAGCCTATATGTATATTTCTACATACAAGTAGATGCGTTTATGAAGGAAGGATATGCGCATATTTTAAATATAATCTTACGAGATTTTGATTATATTTGTTTGAGGTTTTGGTTATATTGTATATTTTCGAAACGAAACGATATTTATATTTAATAAATTATATATTCTTTACGTTAGCAAATAATAATAATAAAAGGACATTTAATACAGCACCGTTTAAAAAGCAGATTCTCCTCAAGGGTGCTGAAGCTCAAAAGTTTGAAACTACCATTTTTGAAAATTAAAAATGTTACAAAAAATGAAACAAGTTTGTATAGGAATATATGGTGGTGGCAACATTAATAAGTTTGGGAACTTCCCCGTATCTGTTTACAAAAATATATTTGGTAAATTAACCGTAGCAAACTTACTAAGGGATGACGAATTAAAAAGTAATCATCGTAGATTTTCCGATATGCGATAACTAAATATCTATTTCATTGGTTATTTGGTAACTTATTTAAAATATAAAAAAACTGGAAACAAACACATGAAAACGAATTTAAGTGTAATATGCTACTCGGAGTAGTGAAGACGGAAGAGTTGAGATGATGAGAATTGTCTGCGTGATGAAGTTGAAGAGAATAGCTTAGGCAAGAAATATTGTTAGAGTTGACAAATCCAAGACATCCAGATCGATCTTTAAGGAAGTGACAACGGGAAAAAATAGTCCAGGGGCGTCCTTGAATCAGGTGGGAGGTCAACGTGAGGAATGTTCCTGAAAGGCGCACCGATGCTTAGGATATAGATACTCGTATATTATGAAGCTGGTCCTATATCTTGAAGGTGTTTAGAACCACTGGAGGATATATAGGATAAGTATTTTACAAAAAATGGTTAGTTGAGGCTACAATACAAACAAAGTTTTTATTAATTATAGCTTTGACTAATTAGGAATTCTACTATTTGATACGAACAAAAATTATCGAATGATATTTAAGAGCCAAGCTGCTGGTTAAACTAAAAAAACAATTGTTAGTTTGTAAACAAATTATCTGTATTGTGAAAATCTAAAAAAAATATTTTAAATCTAAGTGAACGTTATGAAAACAATGCGATAAATTGTTATGCAGTTTTGCAAACGTTAATTTGAATAATTTTATTTACTAAAAAACTAAAAAAAGAAATAGAAAAAACCAAAACAGTAGTTTAATCAAATGAGTAATTGTATATCTTCTTTATCCTTATTATATAGGATGTGTTGAAAATTCACAATTTATATCAAAGATTCGTTAGACAATTTCTATTTTTTTTAAATTCTTAAGTATATTAAGATCATCAACAGTGCGCAGTGGACTCCAAAATATTTTGCATGGATAGCACATAGATAAATATGTTGCATGGATAGCACACAAATAAATATGTTGCATGGATAGCACATATATAAATATGGTGCATGGATATCACATATATAAATATGTTGCATGGATAGCACATAGATAAATACGTTGCTTGGATTTACCTAGACAAAGTTAAGCAAAAACCATTTAGCAAACAGTAAAAATATTGTTGTTTATAGTTAAGGCATTAACGTTGTGGAGGTTTAAAGACATTGTAATTTATTTTTAACAAACACTGTTTATTCCACTTTTTTATGACGGTATAACCCTACCGGTTTCAAGGCTTTCACCTCATCTTCAGGGGAGCGCAAGCAAGACTTGATCTTGCTTGCGCTCCCCTGAAGATGAGGTGAAAGCCTTGAAACCGGTAGGGTTATACCGTCATAAAAAAGTGGAATAAACAGTGTTTGTTAAAAATAAATTACAAAGTAAAAATATTTTCTTAGAACAAGGTATTCGTTTTGTGTTACGGTATGTTGCAATTCAATCATAATAATAGTTTTGTATGTAATATGAATACTTGATAAGTTGTTTATGTTGCATTTCATTTTATAATTTTAGCACAATTTTTAATGGCACATATTTTCTTAGAAATTCCGTTAAATTTTAATATCGGAAATGCGTTCAAACTACCGAATAATTAGCGAATATTCTAGATTCCACCTAGCTATATTAAGACTTCGTCTGTATGGTGGTAGTCAAAACATTTACATATTTTATGGGTTGCAAAGCATATTGCATTAGCTCAGGCTTGCCCCAAACTAATTGTGCATGATGCTAAATGGAGACCAAATGTTCTCTGAAGACTTGCATGCGGATGCACTTTTTCATAAGGTGCATAATATTGAAAGTATGGTGCCTTATGGCTGATCCTGGGAATGAAAGCTTTCTGCGAAATTTAAGTTATATTTACTTATTAGCAAAAAGTTATAATAGTTAAATGATTTAATTTTGTTATTATACTTAACTAAATTTACTGAATAAACTTAGTTATATTTAATACTTATATTAATAGGAAAGTCCACAAAGCTAGAACCGAAATCATTATATATCGTGATTCGAGTGTGTATAATAAAAAATACATATCTATATCGATAAATATCAAAACATAATAGGGTCATAGTACTAGTATAAATTAGTTGCCGATTTTTTATGCCCCTCAAGAAAAATTAAAAGAAAGAAGTTTCACAACCAATTATCCTGGTCACAAATAATTATATTTGAAGTGAGTTTATGAGATATATAAAAAATCTCATACTTTCTTAAAAACAAATAGTTTGCTGAAGAAAATCTGTGGACATATTAAGTTTCCAAATCTATTTTACATTATAAATGGAAAGCAAATAAACTTTATTATTTCCATTTCAGTTATGTACATGGTTCATTATATTGGTTTAACAACTTATCCTTTACCAATAAAGCATAAGCTTTAGAATTTTTCGATGAAGTTGCTTTCCTTATATTAGTGGATGTTTCCGTGCCCGGACCGCATATCGACTAGACTGATTGTGGCCATGTGTTGAGTGCCCAATTTTTTGTCTAAGGTTTTACCTTACTTGGCATTTTCTTACTAGAAAATATTTTTTGTTAGGTGTTAGATATGAAGGAATAACAAAAAAAAGAGGTGAATAAACTGAAGCTAGCCCAAGGATTGTCGGAAATAAATGGTGTTACTAAAACGGAACATGTGATGAATCTCAAATGTGTGTCTCGTATTGTAAGGATTCTGGAAAGATGAGATTGTAAGGTAATATTTGGGAGCACAACAAATAATAAATGTCGAAGTTTAAGGGTTTCTTCGGTGATTCTACTAATTAAAATTTTATAATTTTATATGAGTAGCTTAAAAGCTTTTATTGTGTAAAATAATAGACATTTAGTTTCCAGCTATGATTCTTGATATCAAAATATACGTAATGTGTTAATATTTTATAATTTAGTTCTATGGAAATATTAGAGTTGTCTGGTTGATTTCAAGTTGAAATTTTTTTTTGAGACTTTGTAACTCTTATGACATACATGCATACCATCACAATGTTTCTATGTTTGGATAGGTAGGAAGGACAGAGCGGCAACATATTCTACGCTTAACACATATTTTGCTTCCTCTACATTTACACGTCTCCTCATACAGTTCCTACCTCGCATATAATATTTTTTGATGATTGAAAAATGTAACTTTTTTATAGAAAATGATCACATTAATATTTATGTTTAGGAACTAGGACCTAAATTATCTTAAAAAATCACCAAATATGTGTTTATTTATGCTCATGTTAAATTTACCAATTTCGCACTTCAGAAGTTGACATAAGACCGTCGACATATTACAAAGTTTTTGTCAAATGTAATGAATGTACTAAACGTCAAACCATTTAATTAGAATATATTCAAAGATTACTTTATAGATAAAATAAAATATATTTTACATTGTTTGACAGCACAAAAGGACATATGTTTTTAAAATAAAGAGAAACATTGATACACATATTCAACCGATCTTCATAAGAAGAGATTAACTAAAATGGTTAATAAAATCTTTTGAATTAGTTAAATATTCATATTAGTTAGATGTTCTGATTTTTGTGAATTATTACGAGTATTCCTATTTAGACAATGAAAAGATTCATTAGCATCCAAATATTACGCAAATGGTATTATTTAAAAAAATGGAAATGTATATACAATACAATGTTAGCTTGTCGATTTGAATGGCCAATATTTTTCAAGACGGTTAAAAAAAATTATAAAAGTTATACTTAAATAGATTTGTGATATTTTCATTATAATAACAAAAGGACAATTAATATAACGCCGTTTAGAGGGCAAATTCTTCTCAAGAGCGCTTTAATTTTACATAATTATCACAGGCCGTGCCCTTTTAGAGATAGAGCGAGAGGATAGATCTCGGCCTTTTTTATTCAAGCAAAAGTTTTATGCTTCGTTTGCATTCATTGTTTTCACCTTTAACTTAGATAGTTTTTTTCTAAGAATTTCAATTTAATTATTTCTCTGTCTAATTTTCTTTGATATTTATTTTATGAGTTTTTACAACTCATTCTCGCAATGTGTCCAAACCATTCAAGTATTATGTTCTTAATCCTACATGCTTTTCTCACAGTTATCCCTTATTACAATATTCCGTTCTCTATGATACGAGTACATTGTAACAGATAATCGCTTCGCTTCTATACCTCACTTATAGGCCGCTATTTTAAATGAGTTTTTTAGAATAGTTAAACACGAGCGTACTTTTAAATTTAAAATAAAGTATTTTAAAATCGACAGTGTTAAAATATTAAAGACTTATATTAAAATTTCTTCGCAGAAGTTTCTAAAAACATTGGAAAAAATTGTACAAAACAAAAAATATTTTATATTTAAAAGTAGGTACATAATTTTGAGTGGTAATCTTATTCAGGACTGCTATCTTAAGGTTAAGAACTGAAATGCTACAATCAGCGATGAAAATACGAATGGAAGGTGAAGGAGAATATAGAAAATAATCACTTTTAAGCCGAGACATGCAAGAAAGGGAACGTGACCTTCTCAAAAACACTGCTGCCATTCAATCACTTTTTGCTATATTCCTAGAAAACGAGGGCTGAGACACAATTCCCCATGACTTGTAGAAATTATTGGAGGATTCTATGGGAGATGTACGAGTATAATATGTTAACTAAATTGGAACTAACAATTTTATGATTCTTTTGTTGTAGCTCTTTAACAACTTGATGATGTTTGGGAACTGTTGAGTTTAATCTTTCTGAAGTGAAAATAAAATAATTTGAAACTTTTCAAGATTATTTAAATCAGAAGTTTGTTTAATTTTACTTTGTTCAATTTTTTTATTCAGTCATATAGGTCTGTCGCACCAGGAATAACTAATTGTGTACTGTTGATTGATATAAGTGGTAGAGAATCCTGGAGGCAGTTAAGGTCTATCCTGGGTTGTGCAGAAGCTGAAGATAATTTATAAGAGTTATTCTCTTTGGAAAGTAAAATAAATGTTGAGTTAATAAATTTTGATTCAAAGGGATTAATTACAAATAAATGTAATTCAATGACACTAAGTAATAATTTGAACTGTAAACAAATTAATTTAACACTTTTATGCAAATATCATACATCAGGTGGGTTTATTGATTAAAAACACTTTCCAGATGATATAAACATAATTTTAAATATAAATTCCACATAGTAAAATAATCAGTTCTTAAGAATCGTTTTGGAATATCTGTGGGTTTTCAACTAATTAATTTCAGTAAAAAGAGGAATAAAAAGTAATATTATTCTATGTACTTTTAAACGGAGTTTCCAAAAAGTTAAAGCCAAAATTGTTATCGTTTTAATCGAGTAATATTGCACATTTGTTTTTAAATCATTTTAGTCGTCTTGGATTAGATATACTCGTACATACAAAATAATAAAAAATGCTATTAAATTATATTTACATGATATACCAAAGTGAATGTCTTCAGGTAAAAACTTATTCTTTTTTTTTTCATTTAATGAAGTAATACACACATTTACCAAAGGCTATACCTATATGATATACAACTTTGTATCTTAAGAACTTATCTAATTTATATATTTTAAGAATGATATTCCTTAATTAAATTTTCTAGATGTCATTTTATTTTTAATAAAACCTCATTCTATTGATTTTTTCACACGGTTCTCTTTTTGTTTCAAGGTAATCAAATTTTTCATTTGTTGAAATATTACAACGCTTTGAAAACAGTTTTTCAAAATTATATAATATATTTTTACTTGGAATGAACAGAATTTCAGTGTTAGTGTTAAAATGTGATATTAAGTTTCAAAGTATTTAAAACTTGAAACTCTTTCATTAAAAAAATAGATGTAAGTACATAAGTTGAAGTGGGTAAGAATAAATTTTTTTTTCGAAATTATATTTTTTTCTCTACTTAGACAACCCTAGTGAAATGTCATAATTCTTTTTGAATGGCGCGCGTGCGCAAGAATCAAAAGAACCTCTCTTTTGCCACGCAGGCAATCAGATCCTCGATGAATAGCAAACCTTGTGTTCTGTGTTCTGAATGGATTATGGGATGTCCTTGGTATTGTTTTTGATTGTAAGACAAGTTATTTCCTTTGCATCACATCGTAGGTCAAGAGAATAGTTGACTTTGCATTTCAATGGATTGTAAAGGCAAAAATAATAAATAACCTGATCATAATATTAAGAGAAAAAAGTTAATACTCTGATTCAAGCATAGTTAATTTATTATTTTTTAACGTTTAGTTTAAAAAATGAGATGACTTACAATAAAGAAAGTTAGGTGTATGATCGCGCGGTAACGGGCTGGACTTCCGTGCGGAAGCTCGCTGGTTCGAACTCCGTGATGTGCTACTCCTCCCGAAAGATGCAGACATTTTTTCGCTTAATAATCGGGAGGTTTAAGAATACAAATGATTCTCGGTCATATATGTTATTTAAAAAAACTTGAAGAATATGATAATTTGTGACGTAGTAGATACATTTTCCCATTTTATATTACAACGTATGCTCGAGTAAGCAACAATCAAATAAGGGTTACTGTTTGTTAGATACTATTAATATAATTCAACGGAGAAAAGTTTGAAGAGAGTTTGACGAAATTGAGAAAATAAGCTGTGTTATAATACAAACTTTGTGTGTATTATAAAAAAATGGTGCGTTTGAAATAAATAGAGCGCGTAGAATAAATGGAATGAGATATTAAATAAATTTTAACTTAAGAAAAAGTGAGAAGTATGAGAAACAAAAAAGCATGAATGACGATATAAATGGACGTAAGCCAGAAGAGTTCATAGATGTAAAGCTGTATATACTCATATTGTTGTCTTAGACAGAAGAATTTGAAGCGAAGAACTTTATGCTAAGCCAATAAAATATAATACTTTCATGTAAGGTAAAATTTAAACATTAGAAATTCTTATTAAAATATTTTCAAAAATATCTTTTAAAAAGTGTAGTAGGCACAAATATGTCGAAAGGCCTAATTATTTATCAGACCCTCATATAATATAATATATAAAATTGAAATCAACCCGACAAGAGTTACGCAGTTGAATAATAGTTGCTGCGTGACACATAATAACACATAAAAATATTTCTCGATATCGAATCCCGAAATAAAATAATAAAAAAGCAGATATATTTTTTCATAAGTTAGACTTGTAGCCTATTATCATTAGAACTGTCTCTCTTGAAATGTTGACTCTTGACTTTCCATTCATCTTTTTCGCGATCTTCCCGGGAGACGATTGCCAGCGGATATATGATATCGTGCATTGCCATTAAATAACTCTTGTGTTATCCATCTTTTCCATAAAACCTCGCCAGTTTTAACACCATCTCACTTTATCTTCTACTTAACATATTTCTCGGGTACGGAAGCTTCTAACTCTATCTCTATGAAGCGTTTTCTCAGCAACCGTTCTGAGGGTTTTCATTTACTTAGTTAAGAGCATTGTTTAAGTTATTGTAGTATTTGCTCTAGACTCTTTTCTGTAAGTATTTAGTATTAATTTTGATGTCAAACAATAATTACTCACAATACATGCTAGTTTATCTGAATATCGGGACTGCATCTCGTCAAGATCTGATTGATGTGAGTGACTGGGTGATCTCTGTTGTCCCTACTGAAAACACGTGACATAATAAATAATAATTGAAAGTCGGAACTCGGAAATCAATTAATGAATGACTGGACTCACGTATGTCTGAAATTTGGACCTTAATGTCTTATTGTGTAATTGCGCCAGCACACGATGCTTGGAATTATTTGTATTTATCTAAAAAATCAATAAAATAACTCAGTAAAAGTAACGTCATTGGAAAATAAAGTAATCAACATGTATTTAGATTACACGAGAAATAAAAAAGAAGTACACTTTCTCTTAAATCACGATAGTATTGAGTAAACAACAGTATTAAACCATACATAATACATGTGTATGGTATATACTCGTACAGTGATATTGGTTGTGTAAGAGTACCGAATATCGTATTTTTCAAGTAAAAAAATGATGAATTTATATTTCTTAACGAGAATCCACGTGTTTTCTTGTACTTTTCATGATACCTGTGGTTTTTAGTCAACATTTGATGAGTACTAAATCATTTAATTTAACATAACACAACCCTGGGCGTGCTTTTAACGACCAGGGTACTGCGTTTGAGGAGCTTACAAGCCCTCAACGGAAGACACAGCGTAGAGTCGTACAAGGGTGGAAAGGCGGAAGAAGTTTTCAACGGATGGAGATCCCCAAATATCTTGAAACTCATGTTATTAGCCTAGATAGACATTTGCCATAAAATGTGTGACTACGGAAGTATAACAAAATTTACACAATAAAATTTATGGCGCAATGGCCACTCCACTATAAAATTTGACATCAGTTAATGAAATATTCTTTAAAAAAGTAAAGGAAGATCATGCAAAGTATGGTTGGATCAAATAACTAATATTTTGAAAACAAGGAAATGTAAAAATCAGAAAAAGTGTACGAGCTAATGAGAAGGTGTGTGGATGAAGATGAAGCGATAGGTGTTTGTCGTGATGGGGAAAATCTGACGTTATATTTTGAAACGGCCTGATGGTATTTATATGCGAACATTTTTCTCAAAAAAGCTTCAATATCAATAGATTTGCTAACAGTATATTTCCCATAAAATATTTATTTGATATAAAATATATACTTAGCACAGACTGTGCAAATGAACGAGATTCCTGCAAACCAGAGCGGCAGCACTTGAGCGATGCTGTTCTGGCTCCCCAGAACCACTATACAAACACGTTTGAATTAAATGCATACAAATTATGAATTGTGTCTGGCAGGACTCAATAGAGTCTGCTCTATTCAAATACTCGTACTTGTTCCGTGCCTGTGGGGAGACGCTCCTGAGTCAGGGTTCGTGGTTTTTAAAATTTATTGATGGCCGATTCATTAACTTTTTTTAGTAATTATTAGAAAACGAATTTCCGCAGTTTGGTGGCAGAATGAGAGGAACTTCCATGGTCTAGTTGGTAACATGATTTTTTCTCAATATCGGGGTTGCGGGTTTGTTTCCGGTTGGTACCCATTTTTTTAAAAACGAGTTTCAGTCTTTCAGGGTTTTCATTAAGACCTTTTTAATATATTTCTGATGGGTTGAAAGAGATTGATATATGACAATAACAGCACCAAATTGTACTGTATACAACAAAAGTGTTATATAATACAGTATAACCAATTACCCCAGGTTTTTGGTATACCTGCTTTTTTATTTAGTCCTCATTATTTTTGTGCATGAAACGAAACACTGTAAAACGAAATCGACGTATTTATTTCCTCTAAATTGGATAAGGTCCACACGATTTAATTTCTTGATCGTATACAAAACTTTTAGAATTGATATTGATGTTAGCATCAACAGTGGATTAAATAAATAAACAAGTAAATGTATACTGGCGTTTGTTATAAAATTCATATTTTGGAAAATGTAAAGCGATTTTCAATCATGTCTAGCCCTTTTGAATATGCACGTATGTACTAAAAAGATTCAACCCACATTTCATCTACTCTCAGATAATCCAGGAAACATCACGCTCCTTTTTATGAGCTTGTATTGAACAATACTTTTTATAGCGTAATTTGACTGACTTCCTTCGTTTTTTATTTGACAAATTTCTTGGTAAAACTCATAATGTGTTTTTTATTTGACAAATTTCTTGAACCAATCAAAAGAAAAAGATATTTTTATATTATGTGTTCAAATATGATTCGTCTTATGTTACTAATTTATTGGAAGAAAGTATCATGATAAGCTTATTGGTATATTTTCCTATTTTCTTATTTCTCTCAGTTATTAAAAAAGATACTCACCTTTAAATAGTAAGTAATATAACTAAACGACGAATAATAATAAATAATACTCGTACACAGAAATTATGTCGTATATTTCGATTCATCGATGAATCGATCTTGAGGAAGCCCTATGAGTATGTTTTTAGGGATAAGGTCACAAATAATAAGTAAAATAACAAAAGACGGTGCAATTAAGAAAATTAAATGTCGCAAATTCTAAGAGCACTTCACGGTTTGGCACAAGTTTTTACACTTGGAGGTACTTGAAAAAATACGAGATATGAGATTTTTAGTTAATTGTTTTGATAATTTAAAATAAAAGAGAACGAATTCTTTGTTAGTGTGCTAATAATTGTGCTAAAGAAAAATGCATTCAATACGTTATTTGTTAATTTACATTTTAATACATTCATTTGTTTAGTAAATACATTTTTCCTTTGTTGATAAACGTTTTAAAAATGTGTGAAAGCAAAAAACAATCATAATCTTTATTCTTAGACGCACATTTACTTCATGCCGACCTCTGTGAACCGGTTAGTAAGATGCTTGAATTCCATCCAGATGTCTCGGATTCGATTCCCAATGGTAATTGAGAAAAAAATAAAAAGGGTTTTAGTCGCGTAGCAGTACACACACGCGCAAGGCTATGCTAATATTGTTACCTCGTGTGAGATAGTATTGTAAACACGTGTGATTACGAACCGTGAGATCCGTGCCTCAATCAATAGGACCGAATATAATTTTGTCTCTTACAAATATACCACGCTCTTCAATTTGTCTAAATCATTGCTTCCGATATATTGAAATCTGTCTAGATATTTGAATAACCTACTTTTGGGACAGCTTATAAATGAAATAGAAACTCATTTTCCCTGATAAGTACTGTAATTTTTGATGCTCCCAAAAACAAAATGATTTAAATTATAAAATTAACGTCAATTTATTTTTCCTATTCGTACTCCAATCTATCGATTGTTAAGTTATTTAAAATAAGTCGTCAAATACAACGTACAAAAGTGAATCAAACTGTATTATGAAATTGTACTATCGATACAAGTTCTGAGATTATTGGTCTAGTTGCTACACATCCTCAGGTAAGACTTCGTCATATTTTTCGTATCGCTTTGTTAGCAGTTTATCTCAAACACTGAGAGCTGATCGCTACTGTTTATAATACGTATTTAATCTTAAACTCGAATCATGTTCTTCCAACGAAGGAGTTGTTCCCCCTTCCTGTATGCACCTTTCGACAAATTTCGAGAGATGTCATTGCAAAAGTCTACTTTAATTTTGATGAAATTTTTATTTTATTAAATTGATCCTTCAGTTATTTGTATTGTTTTTTCAGTTTTAGTATTTGTGGATTGAATTTGATGGAAATAATATCGCCTATTTGAAAAATTATGCATTTTACATCTTTTTATAAATCAATCAATTTCGTTTAGTACCTAAATTCAAATAAAGAACAGCTACTTTTTACAAATAGGGCGTTTTTATTTTCATTGTTTTTTTTATTTAAATAAAAAACATATCAAAGAAAAACATTTGAATTTTTACTTACAGGACGAAACTATGTTTTATAATTGATAAATGAGATTTTTTACGGAGAGGATACAAATCAATTTTTTATATTTTTTTAATTGCTCATAATAAAATAAAACAAAATAAATATCATTACTAGATAACATGGGAAATTAAAAAAAAATAAACATATACGAGAGCTTATATTTTACTTTCAGGTGTTAAGTATTATTCAAATTCAAAAAGTATTTTTTCATTCAGTAACCGAAATCACTCCCATGACACTTTCATTACCATAATAAAGCATCTATAAAAAGTATCGACTTAAGAAGTAATCAGAGTTCTATAACTATATATGCTGGTTATTCCAACAGGCAGTGCCCATTCACTTTGTATGAAATTATTAACTGGTTGAACTAAGTCATTAAGTTTGCTTAAAATATGACAGATTAAATCATCGCTACTGAAACATGTTCCAATATTATATTATTTTATGGAGAAATCTTTGTCAAGCAACTAGAAATATGTTAAAGGCCTAAAATCAAAACCAGACTGGAAATAATTTAAATAAAAATAATTAATCAGAATATGGAAATTGATCCCGCAACTAACGGATCGGAAGACACGCTTCTTAGCAACTATACTACGGAAGTCATCACGTTCCACTCAAGACTATGTAATATGTAACATTCACTATTTACGTAAACAATATTTGTATTGACTGTGATAAAATTCAAAAAAGATTTTTTAAACGTTATCAACAATAGTTTTTCATATCAATAAGGGGTTTCGGATTTATTCAGGTAAAACATTTTAGCAAAAATAGATGTATATGTATTTTATTCAGCGCAATTTCGTATAAGGGGGTGGCATATTAGATTTCCACGCTCATGCGACTCTACCTTGACCGACATTCCTGAATGCATGTTAATAGGTCAGTTTTAATTCTACAATAAAATTACACCTCCTTGCCGCTTGGCAACGTTAAAATTTTTGGACTTTCGTTGTTTTGCTAAGTTTCCGGTATTTACATTATTATACACAGTCCTTGGTTCCTCCCCATTCTCTAGAATCTGGTTTGATTATTGCAGCCCTCGTGTAGCACGGAGCGCTCGCTGTCTGCAGACGGGGCAGGGGCCGCGACCGCCACTTGTGGAGACATGCCATTGTTTTGTAAATCTCTTCACTGCAGTCACCTCAGCGGGGTAATGACAGGGTAACTGCCAGCACAAAGCGGCTTCCTCTGGGGCTTTCAAATGTCGGTCTGGAGTCTTCATATATAGTATATAGCTAAATAACAAATTTTAATCACTAATTCATATCGGCGTTGTTCTGAAAAAGTAGCAGGACTAAAAAAATGTTTATTTTCAAGAGAACATTTAGTTTGATATTTTGTCTCCACAAATCCGACTAAAACTTGATCAATTGGTTTTGATGTTCCGGAGTAGGAAGCCATCAGTCAATTTATTATATTTTCAGGGGGCGCCAGACTGTGATGTACGAGTATTTTAATAAATTGATGAAATATTTGTTTTTCCCTCTAATATTCATGACGTGTATATAGTATCGCTATAAGTATCCTTAAAAAAATATCTTCGACTAGTTATATTGCCAAGAATCTCCAATTTCTCTAAAAAATGTGTTACTAGGGGATTTAAACGAACCCACATAAATATCATTTTTGTAATTCTTACTGCTTAATTTAAAAAATGTAAGTTTAATCTCAGATTTGTGTAGATTTGGTAAAATAAACGTTAAGCGTTTGTTAGAATGCGATATAAGACTAATTTATATGTATAACTTATAACATTAGAAATACGATAAATTTTTAAAACATATTTTCAGGACTTGAAAACTTGATGCAATATTTCTTCATCGTGTGCTCAATGTGAGCGTCGTGGTACTCTGCTATGCACCATTTGGCCCATTCATCTTGCAGGAGACCTTTCTCTTGATCGTTTTTCCTCGACTGTCTCCATGATCACCAGCTTCTAAAGACTTTTGTTGTTATTTCTGGCAACATGCGCAAATTATATAAGAATCATTTCCAGCATGTTGTCGAAAGTCATTCGGTAATCGATAATTCTTGAATTGTAGAGACATTGATTCGTCTACGCAATATTTATGTTTAAAACATATTTTAAACACTACCCATGAAACCCAAAAAAAAAACATTTAATCTCTTTAGAGTTTTTAAGAAATGTAACATACAACCAAGTTACTTATCCCTAGTACTTAATAATCAGAATTTCATTATTATCAATATTTTCCGTGTTAAGAAAATATAAATTTCCATACAAACTTGATTATATGGTTACCAAGTAGTGATTCTTTATAAGGTATATTTAAGAAGAATTTTTCATTTCGACAGCAGAAATTTCAGCATTTCAAAGCACAAAGCACATTGTCTACTAGCGAAAAGTATATCGCAATTTTGGCCTTTGTGAGTGGTTTTAAATGAAAACCAGAAAATCACCCTTTTAAAAAACTTTGGTTTTCAACGGGAATCGATCCCACAAGCCCCGTTTTGGAAGCCAGGTGTCTTACCAACTAGGTAACTAGACTATGCACTATGTTATTTTTAATATTATTTTTTTATCATTCTAACCTGACCATATTATCTTCCATCAAAGACTGAAAGAAATCTCCAATAGCCTCAATAGGATTTCCTTGAGGAAGGCGTCCTTTTTTTTTTTTATACCCATATACAAATTTATTACTTAACTAATCTTAATTATATGTTATAATTTATGAACTTATTTAATCTTATTTTCCTACATATCATTTTATTGTATTTATTCAATCTTAATATATGAGATCTTAGAAATAATTAACACCTACATACTACTTATAACTAGATAACAATTCTTACACTAATTATTCAGCAAAAACAAGTCCATTCGTTCAGGCTACTTGTATTCCATCACATTCACTCAGACCTTGGTCGTCCCAGCTAATACTGAAGGTGGACTAGTCAGGCAACAGATAATGCTTCGGGAGCTTCTGCTTATAACGGAAGGGTAGGTCGGATTTACTCTCGTAAGCCCCCAGGGCAGCGACTAAGGGATTTCTTGTTTATCCCAGAGTTAAAATGACTCAAAAATTATACAACATATGTAAAACAAACTTCTTCCATTATACATGTTACATATGTGTATTTCGTAAATCACCCGAGTTTATTGTTACCATGGTATCAAAATTTAATAAATCAATCAAAATACCATTCATTACATTCTTCAAAATTTTTTAAAGCTGTGATATCTAAAAGACAATAATATTTAAGATATCACAGCTTTAAAAAATTTGAAGAATGTAATGAATGGTATTTTAATTGATTTATTAAATTTTGATACCATGGTAACAATAAATTTGGGTGATTTACGAAATACACATATGTAACATGTATAATGGAAGAAGTTTGTTTTACATATGTTGTATAATTTTTGAGTCATTTTAACTCTGGGATAAATAAGATATCTTTATATATTTTCCCCGAGCTGCTTCAAATTAATTTAAAAGCACAAATTTGGCCTATTAGCGAAAAGTATATCGCAATTTCAGACGATGTGGAGGGGATGTGAGATCTTTATGTTGCTTCCTTTTGGCATAAGTTCGGAGGTAGGGTACGGAGGTGAGTAGTAAGAGCCATAAGATTTGGATAATTTTAACAGTTCAACTTATAATCCGTACCATTTTGTCCAGCTTTACATCAATACTCTAAGTGTGTGTGTGTGAGCTGCTGACCCTAACTAGTTTATTATATTTATGGTTTACATTTTTTGTAGGATATCGGCTCTGCACTTTAAGTCTGTGCCAGTTATTTTATGCATAATATTTATTCTTCTCTGGAGACCTTTCAATGAGTAGCATTTGATTACCCCTGTATAAAATTATTTTGCCAATTGTGCACGTATATTTACACCAGTGGACTCGTATCACATATCTACACATTACTACAGTACAAACCCATCATTTTTCTGCTTAACCTTTGTCTACATGCGGAGGGGTCGCGTGGTATAAGCGTGCCACTATGTTCTCCCTCACAGCCTACGAGTGTTATCCTATCTCGTTCGTCCTGCTAAGATCTTATATGTATTCTGATTTGATGAAAAAGGACAAAAGATACCCGTTGCAAGGGTAGTGGGGTATATTTTGAACATCTGCCCATTCCCCCTCGGATTTAACGTTGTATCGGAAGATTATTATTTATATCATAGTAGGTACGAATCTACGGTATTTTTTAAAGTTACGAAGGGTCTTAAATTTTACTGTTAAATTATTGCTGCATTAAAAAGAATGAAATAAGCAGGCAAACTTAAACCCGAATAAAGGGAAAGTATAGAGTTTAGTCCTCGAGCCTCTCCCAATTAACATTATGCGTGATATATGGCGTTGTAAGAATCGTGTATTTTACGTCCACTTTTTGTTAAAAATATGTTGTGATTGCCAAATTCTTGTTTTAATGTGTTTTTTATACTGGTGAACCTTTTTATGTATTGAAACCTATTACTTGTTTTTTTTTACCTAAACAAAGTAAAGAGATTGTCATTTATTTTTCATGTTGTAAATCTCTAATAAGCACGAGACCTCATAAGGGCCTCATATTTTAATTTTTTTTATTAACATGTTAAAAATATTGTATGTGTAGAGATTGTTTTATATAAGATTTAAAAATCATTAAAATTTCCTGATATTTGAATTATTTCATGATTTGGTGTCCAAGAGAAAATATATTATATTGAATTGGATATACCATATACTCGTTCTGTATATCGTCGTGTGAAATATATTATATTGAATTGGATATAACATATACTCGTTCTGTATATCGTCGTGCGAAATGATAACAATGTCGTCTCAGAATGAACAAATTGCCATGAGAACGTTTTACGGTATTCTGCAATGTTATCACTCATAAAATGTACTAAACTAACAATAATTTGTTTCCGTCGTAAACTGAGATGATCTAGTGTGTGTTTTACCCACAGATGCGCAGAACAGATTATTACACAATAAAAAAACATATTTATATTACGTTTATTCTTAACTTCAAATTGGATGCTCTAAATTTTCAATACACTATATATTTACCATATATAAATAATTTTATGTAAGATGGTAAATACTCACTAGTGATAAAACACAACAACAATATATTTTTGATCCCCGAAACAATGTATGGTTTAACTTTAGTCAATTATCTGTCTAAATATTTTGTAGTTTCCATCTGCGTTTGGTTATTTTGATTTTAAATATTAACTTGTCGTACGCAAAGTATTGTTGACAATTTTGTGTAATTCCGAAAATAAGGTTATTTCAAATGAAAGAGCTTCATTTATTAGATAATGTTTGAAACTTGTTTACGACACACTGCCATACATTGGATTGCTTTTTATGTTATTTGAAGTTTAAACAAATCGAGTTATGTTATTTTTGACGCCTTCAATTTGATTGTGTGTGAAATAAGAGCGTCCACTACGAATGTCAAATTTTGCAAACATTTTCTGACCATGTCTTATAGGTAGAGCAGTCCACCAAAAATGAAATTGATTTTAATTTAAAATGGTAAATTTGACATTGTGAGTATTAAATTTTTTTTAGCTTCAGAACATGAAGTAGAACATACTAAGTTCATTTTGAAGCGTTATTTTTTATACATGCATTTGTATTTATAATAAAAAAATTGTGTTAATAAAAAATATTTCTTATTCTTTTAGTTGAATATTTTAATGGAGGTACATATGAAAAATATAGATAAATCTTCAAGTAAAAAGTTAATTCTTGAACATACATAATAAGGGTCCTATTTTTTGCCAATATAACGTAGCGGACCTTTTTGCTTTCAATAGAAGTCCCAATGTATTGTCCCTGTTGGGGTATCAGTTAAAGGTCTCCGGATCAAATATTTGAAGTAAACCCTAGGTAAGATTTATTTTGCGAAATATCATAGTCCTGCTCCTTGTTTGTTTTATTTAACAATGCGGGAGCATAAAGGACATCGCATGACATCAAATTCATTGTCATTTCATGTACTTGCTTTCTATAATGTGTGTATTTTTGTTATCTACCTGCATTAATTTACGCATTTCCGTGTGATTAATATAAAAATATTACAATTTGCAATGACGGTTTTTTTTTCAACAACTAAATTACGCTTATCTTAATGTATTATCTCATTAGTGACTAAGAACCACCTTGTTAGGATTACTCTGTGCCCTTTGTATGTTTAATTATATTCACTCAGAAACTATACTGATGAAATAATACACAATGAGCTGTTAACCTGGTGTATTGATACCAGAAAGGATATTAAATTTATGGACTGATATAGTTATCATAGATCAATTCAGAAAATACCCGATTGGTTCGATTCCCGATGTAACCCACAAAAAGGATTCAAGTGTGCTAAACAAATAACAATACTTCGTATATGCTAGACGTGTTGTTGCCGTTTTGATTAAGTTTAAATGGTGGCCGACGTTTCAAAGGCGTTATACTCAGGGTAATATCAAAATCATTACGATTTTACATGTTACTTATGGATGAATGGCATGAACAGTTAAAACACGTGATCAAGTGTTTCCTCATCTAAATCGCGTCAACACATTGGGTAATCAAGAACATGAATTCTCGTTGAATGTGAAGCAATTGAACAGAAACCTATTCACATTCCAATACACATAAAAGTGTAAATAAAAATTAAAAAATATATATTTAAATTTTGGTTTCCCTATCAAAATCATAAAAAAATATACTGCAAAAGGAATGAAAATCCCGAATGCAAATCCTTGGAAAGTTTTTTTGAAATCCTAAAAAATCTGTCCCGTTTCTTTGTAAATAATTATATTCTTTGTGATTACGAAATGCACCGTTATCACGGCGAATGTTTTTTTTTTTCATTTTTACGCTAAAAAATACAAAAGAGGGGAACGCATTGAATGTAGCAACCCGAAGTATAATAAAATGCCGCCATTATTCACGATCATCCATCATAATTTCAACTTAGATTGTTTTTTTTTCGCTTTCATCACACACGTGCAATGTTCACCGAAAATAGCTTACCTTTTTCAACATTTTATTTTATCTGGAGCTTTTTGCTTGGGAAATATGGTGTGGAATGTTCTGCTTCTAAGTGGTAGATATATTGGTGGCGTGTACAGTTTTAAGAAGCACTTGAAGAAAACTTTATATATGAACATTCTACACATGTAACATATACTCGTATTTGACCCGATGGTTTGTATAAAAAGGAATTGTTGTGTGTATGACGAAATACTCATTTTTAGTTCATTAATTTAATTTCATCGCTAAGAATCCGTGATCATAGTTATTTTGAGATATAATGTCGGGAGTTGAGCCTGAAATATTCATCTAAGAAAATTTGATATAAACCAACATACATTTTGCTTTTAAATATCTACTCACAAGTCATTCTTTAAGGTATTAAACGAAAAAGGAACAGGATGATTATGTGAGCTATTTAGCATAATTTAGTCGCAAGATATATTTATATATTTTCTTTATTGTTGGTCTAAGCAGGGAAATAGTTAATCACTAAACAGTCACTTAATTAATGAGTTAAATTTGTAAATAAATATACTTAAACAGTTGATTTTATCACTATCAGTGAGCATGGTTGTTTTGAATTATAATGGTTTCCGTTTTCGGGAGTCTAGCCCGAGATCTTCACCTAAGAAGATTTGATATAAACCAACAAACATTTGGCGGTTTTTTATATAGACTAATTTTTTAAATATAGATTTTCACCCACATAATAGATATGCACTTTGTATAATCAAAACTTTTATGATATGTATATATATATGTCTTGTGGGGTATGAAAGGAGAATAAATATTTTAATTACATCCAAAAACACTTATTTCGCTTCCTCTACATCTTGTTATACACAAAATTAAATTATTATTCCTCATACATCTCATAAAACCTCACATTGACTGTTTAAAAATAATACAATAATTATATTAATAATTCGAAATACTTGATCCAGCTATGTTGTCATCAACCGTCATGACGTACACTTCGTTTTATTGTCATATGAAAATAAATATCAAAGAATTTAAAGAAAATAGTTCATGGAGTTTTTATTCTCCTACTAATTACATCTTTTGAAAATTAAAACGGTGATGTAATATGATAAAAAAACATCAAGAAAAGTAAAGGAAGAACTGTTACAAATAAAGATAAAAAGGAATGTGCAGAAGGTATTAAGGCAGATTTTCATCTTAGAATAGGGAGTTAACCTGTCCAATTGGAATATATACACAAAAGATAAATGATAGGGAAGAAGTTAAATAAAAAAATATACTCTAACTTTATAAAGTCATATTAATATTCTGGAATACAACTTGACCATTGTTTAACGTTTTTAAAAGAAAATATTTTATACACAGAATATTTAACTTTTATTTTCACCATATACACATAAGTTCCTATATATGTATTATATGTATATTAAAAACTGTAAACGAATGTAAACTTTTTTTCAAAACAGATTAAAAGAATATATCGTGCAAATAAAGTCGTATAATGATGAAACGCAAATAAATAAACACTTAAGGACATAAATTCTGTCTCCAAGTCTTGCTAATTCCGTATCTTGCAGGTTTTAGCGGCATCTAATTAGTTTCTTATGGATGCTGAAGTTCATCAACCATAATGGTTAAACATTAAACCGATCGTGCACATCCATTAAAGCTAGTGACGTTATCAGTTTTGTCAACTCATTTATGTATTTCAACAAGTCCATTAAGTGTGTTTAATGGTAATAAGTCTTGTATTTTTTTTGGACAACCCTGAAGCCTTTTCCATTGACTTTGCTGAAGAGTTGTGGTGTGATAAAAGTTGAAATAGCATTTATTATCTTGTATCAATATTCTGATCTTCTTTTCATCGGTCCAATTATTTTCGTTACATTTCTGGTTTTTAAAATATTTTTCAAAATTAGAACCGAGTATAATTCATGTTTTTTGGCCTCAATAAATAGTTATGTTAATAATCTATTTCTAGTTAATTAGAAGGCATGTTGTAAAAACTCATTTAGCTGTGTTAAATTCTTTACTATCCTATCTTTGTCTTCTCTATCCTATAACTTTAAAGGTTGGGGTTTAAATACTGCATTGGTACTTGTTTCCATCCAGGTAAATTGTATATTTTTACATTGTCTCATCAAGTAAATACTTTTAAATTCCCAATGTTCTTCTTACATAATCTTCAAGTTTTGGCAAATGGACGAGTCTTACTGTAAATAAATTGCGTTTTTTTTAAATTTAATGGTGGATCTTCGGTGAGTAGACATACTATTTTTCTTTATAATAATCACTGTTTTATTGATTTCAAAACCGGGTTTAAAGAACTCTGTTTTCTTGTAAGTTGATGAGAAACTTCCAAGTTTGTCATTACGAAGAATATCTTTGAGACCGGAAATGAACTTAACTAATAAAAGTGGTGAATATAATTTTTTTTATTAAACAAAAAAAACTAATTTCATGATACTATAAAATCCAAATATCCTTGTGTATTTTTTTATATTTGGGTTTTTATAAGGCTTCTGGTTATTTTGAAAAAAAAATCCAAACGATAACAAGATCGCCAAATGATATGAACATAATGAAAGTGCAATACATTAAAATACTATTGAAGTAATCTTTTACTTACAATGGAAATGTTGTCTTCGTTGTCTTAAGAGTCTAATTTAATTTGTACGGTGTGCATGCAAAGCGCATCATGTGTGATATAAAGTAATAAAATAATAAATAATTATTTCCAGGACATGTCAGCGCAATGTTCACGGTGCAGTGAGCACCGTCCAGCATCCAGTGTCCAGTCCATCTTTACGAGGAGCCCATTGGGCATCGTAATGTTAATTATCTCGCGGAACGGGACCGCCGCCCTACCACCCTGCCGCCCTACCCGCTCCACCCGCCGCTATTAAACTGATTGCAATGTTAATTAAACACTCGGAACGCTTCCTCCCTTGTTTACTATAAATAACATTGCCAAACAGGTGAACGCTGCACTGGCATTAACATCTAAGTGACATTATATTGCAGAACTGCTTAAAACTGTGAAGGTTCGCAAGTTTCAGTATCTTGGTCACACAATGAGAGGCGCAATATATATTATTGCGCAACTGATCATCGAGGGAAAAATAAATGGCAAACGCGGCAGATAACGACGCATCTCATGGCTTAAGAACATGAGAAAATGTTAAGGGTGCAGTTTAGCTGATCTGTTTCGAGCGGCAGATGATATAATAAGAATTGCCATGATGGTGGTCAACCTTTGATGGGAGATGTTAACTAGAGAAGAAAAAAGTTTTATTTTATTAATTGAAATAGCATTTGTAGTGTAGAATTTGCGAGAATTTGAAGATGGGGAACTGGTGTCATAAAACGAGACCAAATTTGATAATCTGATAGATATAATAAATAGTGAATTTGTCTTTGTATCCGTTGAATTTAAGAAAACATACAGAATAGCAGACTTAGATAATATGGGCGCGTTTCATATAGACGTTGAACTTTCATTATATTACGCTTTTCATTATATACAATCGCGGAAAGGGGTTTATTGCTACGTGTCAATCTCTTACGATTAACCAGAAATTTGTGATTATACTGAAATTAGCAAATAGATACTAAAAAAAAATTTCAGTGAAAACCAAACTGGGACACCTTTTTATTAAATCTGGGTACTAACGGAAATCAAACCACAACCGACGAGCTGGAAAACAGGCGTCTTATCAACTAGACCACGGAGGTCATTGAACTTTCAGGGAAGATAAGGAGGAGACCTTGAATCCTACTCCAATAAGTGGTGTAATAAGTTACGTAATATTATTTAACTACATGCAAGATAGGTTTGTTTGTAGAAAAATAATAGGAAGGTGCACTCCAAAACGAATGTTGATCACAACAATGAAATATATGAAGGGGAAAGTTTGTAACTGGAACTTCTAGCTGGAGATGTGTCCTATGTGACCTCGCCTTAATAAAGACACGGCTACAATATCAATATATGATATCTACATACGTGAGAAATACCAGATTCTCCGTATTGTGCACACGAAAAGGTGCACACTATTATGAATTATATGAGTATAGTGGACTATCGGACTATATTTTCGAAACTTTCGAGAAAGCTCATCTGAGCCCAGTGGATGTGAAGTCTGAGGTCTAACAGTAAAGATAAGAAAAGTAGAGCACGTGAGAAGATTTGCTTCATAAGTAAAAAAATAAAAACTTAAACTTAAAGTCACTGTACAAAATAATAGATAGTGACAGGCCTGCTTCGTTTGAAAGTGTGAAAATGCTTTCGTACAATAAAAAGGAGCTAAAACTTTTAACAGATTTTTTGTGTGATCAACTTTATTTTTAATTGCTATTTTCTAGATTTGTGATTATATTGAAATTTTGCAAATTATGAACCACGAATTTATTTGCTGGTTGGTTGGGAAAAGTTGCTTTATTGTAATAAACCCGCCAGATTTACCATTTATACATATAAGAATAAAAATACTTTCTTTGTAATTTCTTGTATCTAAACAATATATTTTTTTTAGATGAAAACCATTTATATCGTAGAAACAGGTAAAAGCCTAGTTTACTGGGTCACGGCAATCACGGAACGATAGGACTCAAACCTTGATCTATGTAATTTGAGAGTGTCCTTTTGAAATTAAAAGTTTTCTTTGCCTAGTTTTTTTTTATATATTATGTATTGGGTGTTAACATAAGTTGTGTCCGTTTTTTTCCAAATTTAAAAATGAGCACCAAAAGTAAAACAAAACGGTAAAGGTTATACGTCATTCGAAAGAAAATTTTCTGCTCTACAAGATATAGTATTGTGTTTGCTTTTACGTTACATATATTATTTTATTTGATTCCAAGCCTTAAAATGGAGTGTCAAGTAGACAAAAGGGAGCATTTTCGACACCTCCCTCTATTCGCGTTCAATCGAGGGAATAAAGCTGCTCGCGATATTTGCGAAGTGTACGGTGAAGATGCTATGAATGAAAGGACAGCTCGTCGATGGTTTTTGCGTTTCAGACGGTAATTTCGACCTGAAAGACATGGAACGTTCCGGCCAACCAGTGGACTTCGATGAGGACCGCTTAAACCACATTATTCATGACGATCCCCTTCAAACCACCATAGAATTGGCTGAGCAGATGAATTGTAGTCACATGACTGTATACCGCCCTCTGAAATCAATGGGAAAAGTTCAGAAGTTCGGCGCTTGGGTTCCACATGTTTTGAGTGAAAACAACAAAAATCAACGTTCGACAATTTCTGCTGGTTTGCTCGCACGTCATCGAGCTACGCATGACCACAAGCAAAGGTTCCTTTACCGCATCATTACTGGTGATGAAAAATGGTGGCTTTATGTGAATATGAAGAAACGGAAAGAATGGGTGAGTTATGGTCAACAAGCAACGACCAGAGCGAAACAAGGTTTGCATCAGCGCAAGACGATGATTTGCATCTGGTGGGATTGGCAAGGCGTCATCCACTACGAGATACTTGAACGCAATCAGACAGTCAACGCGGAGCTATACATTCTGCAAATGCAGCGGCTCAACACTGCAATTCAAAAAAGGCCGGATCGGCAATATGGTGTTATTCTGCAACACGATAACGTCCGCCCTCATATCGCCAACATTACGAAAAATGCCATTCAAACGCTTGGTTTGGAAGTCTTGCCGCACCTTCCATATTCTCCAGGACTCGCGCTTACTTTTTCGGTCGCTTTCGAACAATTTGCGCGGCGTTTCCTGAAAAAATGACGTCGAATTGCGGACATGGTTGGACGAATTCCTCGAGTCAAGACCGGATGGTTTTTTATCGCACAGGCATTGAAAAACTTGTAGAACGTTGGCAAGAAGTTGTAAATAAGGAAGGAGAATACATTATTGACTAATTTGTTGTAAAATAATGAAGGAGAATACATTTTTGACTAATTTGTTGTAATTTTTTTTGTTTTGTCCTCTTGTTCTCTTCATTCGAAAAAAAAACGGACACAACTTAACATATGATAACACCCAATATATTGAAATTGTCATGTAAAATAAATGAATAAAATGTAGATTTTCTGTACTTACTATTATATTATACTCCCATTTAGAATTATTACTTACTTAACGTAACATTTAATTGTTTACTGATCTCAAATATATACACATACATACATATCATATCACAATTTTCTTCTCGAGGTAGGAAGAGAGGACAGATCGCCAGACTTTTCTATCTCGACATTCATCTTTCACTGTTCTACATCCATACACCTTCTCATAAATCTCTTACGATTTTTTTTACTTTCTACGTTTCCTTCTTTTAAAATATCATTCACTTGATCGAACCATACTTTTCTTGGTCTTATTCTACCATGTCTTTCCCTGATATCTTTCTTTATTCATTCTGAGTACTCTTTTTCATCTTACTCAACACATCAGCCTTAAGTTCACATTCTTCCCTAATCATTTCATTTCGTATTCTGGCATACACTGTCACCCCTTGTATTATTCTCACTTCACGTATTTCTAGATAATTTATTCGGCTCCTTTCGGTATTTTCACTCCTATATACTATAGTACATCAAAGATGTTATTTAAATACTGTTATGGATTCAATAATGAATAAATAAAATTATTTATATTATGATTCTGGTGAAAATGTAGCATGCAAAGTTTTTCCTAAAGTGAGAACAACGATAAACATGCTTAAGTGAGGTTTATTAATTTGTAAGTGGAAGAAAAGCCCCACTAAGTGGACGCAAGAATGCGAACAGTGGGAAAAAATCAATCCGAGTATTGATCAAGCGCATAAAGCGATGCTGCGCTACAGTGTACTTGAAAATTGGCAGAATGGAATCTCGTCCTCAACCATGATTGATGAGGAGGCAATACCTCTTAGGCTGTATCGGTACCATAGTAGAACCCTTGTTTTCATTTCAACAGTTTAGTGATTCAATTTACTTTATTTGTAAACGATAACATTTTCTTCCTCATTTATTCGATGACAGTTTTCTTCTTCTTTTGTTTTTCTTTTGTTTTTAATTTATACTGACGTTCGAATCCTGTGTAAAAATATTTACTATCTTCAAGGCATACAAGTTTATCAAAATAATATGTTAGTTACTTTCTTTCTTGTCACTTAAAAAAAACATTTTCTTTGAACCCACACTTAAATACACTGTTGTATTATACTTTCGTTATATACATTACAACCTGGCGGACTCTTATCACCAATCAAAAATATGCAAAAGAGACCTTAAGTGAAAACTAGACTGGAATCCTTGAAAAACTGGATTCAAATGAAAATCAAACTCAGTTCTGGTCCATTGTATTATTTTTGTCTCTTATGAACATTTTTAGCCCAACTGTTAATCGTAGCCTAACACTCGTACTGCTTTGTTTTTCCATCTTTCCTCATTTTACTGCTTCCAATGCATATTTCAAAACAAAATAAAATCAAGGCATATTTGAAAACATTTCTTACGACCTCAAAAGCTTACGAATTTAATTGATGTTAATTCTGTGCTTCCATTCGTCATTTTGGTGGGTTTGATTAAACCGTCCATCCAGCTGTTTATATCTGTAAACAAGTATTTATCCTTTTGATTTTCTGCAAATACGCAGAGACAGTGAATTTGAAAAATAACCTTCTTTTAATAATAAAAAAGGCAACCGTTAAACTTTCTTCGTATAACATGTCTCAAGTGAGTCAAACCAACTGTAAGTGCTTCTGAGCGTAGAAAAGAAAATTGTAATGGTCAAGGATCAAGACTATGTTAACGAGGGAAGGCTACAAATATTACAACTTTAAAAAAAAGGTGTAATAGCCCATCCCAATTTAATATTGCCATTTTACTTATTATTACAACTAGCAATATCATTTGGAATTTGTGGTCACTTTTGACAGTTGATTGAATTTAGTTATGATATTTTTTGTGAAAATGGATAATATTCAGCAGCGCTCTGTTATGAACTATTTTTTAATCAAAAGTTTTACACCAAAACAAATATTTTAAGAAATGTAGGAAATATTACCGAAGTCTGTTCTGTCATATGTAATGGTTGAAAAGTGGGTAGCCGAGTTTAAATGCGGACGGCAGAATGTTGAAGACGACCCTTAAAGTGAATCACCTGCAGTAATTCTAGAAAATATCAACAAAATCATCAACTTGGTTTTACAATATCCCCATTTTACTTTTAAGAAAATAACAGGTTTTTAATACGAATTCCACTCATGTGAATGAGTGGAATTCATACTAACTTTGGAATTGCAGTTGTCGAAGCTTTCTGCTCGGTGGGCCATGGCTTCTGGATTTTATAGGAGAGTTTGAATATATTTGACGCAAATCTCGATCATTCCTTGGCACGCAGAGGCACCTCAGGTAAACAATTAAGATTCGGTATGAAACGATAAACTTTTGAGACGAGCAAATTGCTGTAGTATCGAGATTCTGGTGTCGCAAACTGCTGTATCATCGAGATTCTGCCTACATTGGTCTGGATATGTGGTTTGAATGCCTGATTACAGACTCCCGAGAAATGTCCACTTTGGCGAGCTGACGGTAAAGAGAAAAAAGCATGGGGGCAACGCAAGATATACAAAGACGTATTGCATGAAACGCTTAAAAATATTAATAATCAGCACAACTGGGAGCAAACAGCAGCAGATAGTCAAATTATGTAGAACTGCTATCAGTGACCAAATAGAGAAATGAGTTGCAAACAAGCTGGAAGTACTAAAACTCCTTGCCCTATATGCAACAAGACATGTCTTTTACAAATTAGCTTATATGGTATAGTCATCTCCGTTGGCACCAATGTCATGTACCCTGATGCCCCACTTTGAATGTGCCTTATTTATTTAAATATTATTTAAAAAATCAAGCGGATACCTTTTTAAAACCACTACTATACTAGCCTTGATTTTGTAGGGGAAGCATTAAATTATGAAAATATTTGAGTTAATTTTATCTAAAAATTTGAATTCCGTGAATTTTTTCAAAAGGAATTCAAGAATAAAGAGAAATATTTGCGGTGTTTCTACGTTAAATAATTTGAATTTCAAAATCTTCACCGGTCTTGCCTCTTACTTGGACGGTGTTAATTATTTTCTTGGTGTAGTTTTCCTGGGGACAAACGATGAATACCTAGAATACTCGGACGAGTTTATGTTCCGTGTGCCCATATTTATTATGTTGACCATTTAATGCTTTACTATGTCGATATGGCTGGTTTTAAAAGGACGTGATCACAAAAAATAAATATCGTGTTTAAATAACATTTTAATAGAAAGTAAGACTTATTAGTGAGACAGTGTTTCGTTTGCTGACTTCCCATTATTATTTATTTTATTTTTTTAATTATATTTTCGCTGTGTACAGTACAACCTGGCGGATTAATCACTATGTGATAATTTTTTTCGTTTAATCAGAAATATGTTGAAGTTATCTTAAGTGAAAAAAACCGACTGG
The DNA here is from genome assembly GCA_949825065.1 of Odontocerum albicorne. Lineage (NCBI taxonomy): Eukaryota > Metazoa > Arthropoda > Insecta > Trichoptera > Odontoceridae > Odontocerum > Odontocerum albicorne. Next base: position 21,811,632 of record OX463842.1, on the reverse strand, counting down.
ATCTCTTTTCATAAAATTGGGTATCAACAAAAATTGTTGTTCTATTAATTTTATTCGATAAAGTTTGGTTTAAGACAATTTGGAGACTTTGGTTAGCAAATATAAAATTATCTTGGCAGGCGAACGATATCGATATTTAAGTTCACTGTCATCTCTGTCGTTCCTCATAACTAAGGATGTTAGTGGTACAGGTCATGACGACACGTATCCACTCCTCTCAGTCACTTGTCGTTTGCATATCAGTGTACAAACTACATCCTGTAAATTTCTTCACCTGATCACTTGATTCTCTTCCCCTGATTATTAATTTTTCCGTGTTATTTACCTCACGTTTTGAAATGTGTCTAGTACGCATATTGAGAATCCCTCTTTCATAATTTTATTCAATTGGTCATGCCACGTTTTTTATGTCTTCTTAAACTTTTCAGGTTTTCTATAATACTGGTATAGATTATTTTTGTAAATCATTCATCATCCATTGCTTCTTCGTTGCTAAATCATCTCAATTTTCCTTTCTTTATTTAAACACTGCATCTTTTCTAGGCTGTATTATGTTCTAATCTCCTCGTTTTTTATTTTTTCATACTGTTTTTCCACACATTATTCGCAACGCTTTCTTTTCTATCACACTTGTCTTATCTGCAGCTCAATTTTGCCTCACCTAAGTCTCGCTTACATATTCTAAAGTTGGGACCAGGATTCCATTATTATAAGATAATATTGATGTATCATATAAAAAATTGGGTCGTTTTAAGCAGCCATTGTCTTCGATAAGCGAATGTTCTAGTTTCTATCACTGCAGTTTTTAAATAAACTTTTTATAAATTATTTACAATAATCTGAATACATAAAAAAGATCATAAAAAATATTAGTATACATACAGCATACTATTGCAATAATCCTAGTCAAAATATAATTCAACAAGATCTTTTTTCAAAAGCACTAGCTTCTTTCAATATGCATTCTGTCGAAACGTTCTCATTCCTTATTTTGTTCTACAACAGTACATGACAAAATTTACTTTAGAAATATCTTACTGAAATTAAATGCCATGAGATGATTAGTATAAAACATACGCCATATTATAAAATATCTTTGGAGAGAGTACGAGTTTATCGGAGAAACTGTGAGGATTGAACGCATGCTGCGTTAAAAATTCTCGCCTTGTGAAGAATTTCAATATTTTTCTTCCTTTATCTCCAGTTATTTATTTATTCAGAAAATATTTGGTGCTTCTTGTATGTTATTGATTGCGTCCATGGTTTTTATGATAACATTTTGTATAGATGAAGCTTAATCAAGCCTTTCTTGCAATTATGATGACATTTGATCTGTTACGTTGGTTTTTGTATTGTGTCTAAATAATCTTTATTTCTCAAAGTTTCAGATTTTACTTTTAGGAACTTTAGAATAAATAAGAAATTACTACAATATGTTACTTTTATCTCTGCGACACAATTTCTACCTTGAAAGGAGCCTCGAGATTGGGAGGTAGGAATACATGTCGCAGGGATCAATGGAATTAGTGTAATGACGATGTATTCTAATTTCTTCTTAAATAATTCATCTTTGTTTATTTTTTTGTCCAGTCATTTGAAATTTTAACTTAATATTTTATTTGCATGACACTCTCCATGGTTTAGATCAGTGGTTCTTAACCGGTGCTCCTTGAGGATGTTACAAGTGCTCCGTCAAATATGAAACATTTTATCGATTTTATAAAAGAGTTATTTTAGTTAATTTTTTTCCAAATATATACACTATAATATACACATTAGGTTACATTTTTATAATAATGTTTTATTCTTTCATGTTTTTTTTTGTATTCTGTATTTTTTATTTATAAATAAATATTCTTGAAAAAAATTTTCTGTATAAATTGTCGTTTTATTATTATCACCTTAAATTCCCTTCATACCTTTTTGGGTGCATTTATTTCAGAACTTCAGTATCATCATGTTGTCTCCCCATTTTTGACATTTAATCACATTTTTACTTCATTTATCTTCCTTTCTACGTCGGTCAACACATTTTCCAGAAAGGTCTGCTACGGTCTATCAAGTATTCTGTTTTATTATATCCTAGCTTCGAATATAAGTTTTAAAGCCCAACTATCATTTATGTAATATGCGAGGCCAGCCAATGCCAATCGACTATCCTTTTCAGTCTTGATTTTGAAGAGTTATTGGAATATGTGATCAATTTTTTCATTACTCTTGCACCACTTTAAACCAAAAATTATATTTAGTTAAGGTTGTAGGATCATCATGAGTAGTCTTTAAAACAGTCTAGTAAACAAAAATATTGTTTTTTTTTCATATATTTATCCAGGATTCTCATCCATACCAAAAAATAATGTTATTAAGTTATGTAACACATAAAATATTATAATTGAAACAAATATGAACTGTATTTTGTTATTTATTTCGTAAGTAAGAAGATTTAAATTTTGGTCAATGTTTTGTTTAGGTCTATTTTTTTATACCTAATAAGTGAACTTGAAATCACCAAAAATACGATTCTTTTTATCATTTTGTTTCAAGCTTAAACAAAAAACCCATTTAATGGTAATCTTTAACAAAAATATCTGCCATTCATCATTCTTTCGACAATTATAAGACAAATTATGCAGAGGAAAAAATATCTTGCTAATGACGAATTTGTCATTTGAGACTTGAAGTTATTTCGGAAGCATCCCACCACAAAGCCATACGCACATGTTAATTTTTCATGTAAGAAAAACATAGGCGAATCTTCATTTTTTGCGATTTTGATGTTTACCAGAGCTAACTAGATCCTTCCTGCATCCCTTGTTAAAAGTCATTTAGGACGAGGGAGTCCTTAAATACTGTAGAATCCTTAAAACGTCAGCATCTGATCAAAACGACACGTCATTTTTTTAATGCTATTTGTAAATTGAAACCAAAATTACAAAAAAATCTTTGCACCTAAATGTCTTATTTTTGGCAGTAAAAAAGTATTTAAGAAGTTGTAGTGAACAGGGGTTCCACAAAATTTGATGATCATTTCAAATTTTATTTTAGTATTTTATTTATTTGTTGTAAATATGCGCAATGGAGTGAGTTTTAATGCATTACAAAAAAATTTAATAATTATTAACAACTTACAATTTGTGGAGTCAAAAATAAATTATATATTTCTTTATGTGTGTTCTTGTATGCTTGTCTGATATTTGATTTTTTGGTGATTGTTTCTCTACATTTATTTTTATTGTATAGTAATTGTTTTATTTTTTTAAGATATTTTGTCTCTTGTAACGTGCACATCTGGAGCACTCACAACTGTTTTATTTACAATATTTCCCTTATTGTTATGAGCTACACTGTACCGTTGATGAATAAATAAATACATATATATTTTATTCAATCAACTAACTATTCAATGTTTTTTTTTCTTTTAAAAAATTTCGGGATTATTAAAGAGGGATTTAAAATATAAATAAGACCGAAAAAAGTGGTTTGATGAAAAAGTTGTTGAATGTATTATTCAATAAATATATTAAACAATTTAACGCCATTCGATGACTAAAATAACTTTTTTAAATTCAAATCTGAATATTTTTCCTGTGAAAATGTAATAAAAATACTGATATTTTTTAATAATGAATATAAACATATCTATCGAGTTCATGGATGCGTAATACAAAATATGTGAATAATTCAATTCATGTACATAACATATATGTTAGCGATGTTCAAGTGTCTCTAGGAATTAATTCAGCATATTTCCCTGCTAAATAGTTTAGTCTGAAAAATGTTCACGCCTTTAGACTGTGGATTTCATGTCAATTAAGCGAATGTTAACACGTTTAATTATTTAGTCGTAATTCTTTTTTGAGCATCCTACTTTTTTAACAATATACGTGAGTAACACAATATAGTATTGAATTCTCATTAAAAACTTTTGAAAAAAGCTCTATAAATACATACATGGCTGAGCATGTTGAAAGAATCCCTTGGTTTAAAATATATTTAAAAAAACATAGAAAATGTATGGTCGTTGTTACATAGTTTGAATGGTTGGACACGTTAAGTGAGAGAAATCTCGTTTGTCGTGGGATAATTCAGCGAATGTAACTTAAGAGGTATGAACTTCAAGAACGTGAGACAATTGTGTGAGAAAAAAAGTAGTAGTGGTCGTAGAAGGAAAGATGGATAAAAAATATTGTGGGGAATTGTGTCGATGTAGGGATACAAATTGCGTATTGTTGCTTTGTTTTATTTTTTATAATTTAACAACATGGTAAATACTTTCGTCTATACTTCTTCGGTTCACCGCTAAACATGACTGTTTTTTTCTGGTAGTAGTTTGTATCTTTTTCAAAACCTGCTATTTTTTCATAATTAGAATACTAAATTTCTTGTTTACGTATTTAAATTTGAATACTTCTAGTATTTTTTCAAACATTATATCTGAGTAACAAAATCTGTTACAAAATATTGTTGCTTAATTATTAAAAAAATAAAATCTATAAGTGGGTTCTATTTTAGTTAAAATCATGTTTCCGTTTGTTTTTACTAAGGCCCTCCAAAGTTTTAAGGTCATTTTGTTTATTCGTGATAAATCGTAAGTTTTATGATGGTAGAAAGTATTTAAAACATGAAAAAGCTAATTGAAAAAAAATTATGACACATGCCCTGTTTTTGGTATTTAAAAATGAAAGTATACATATTTTTTTTCTTTGTAATTACCGACAAAGTTTTGCGCGAATGGCCATTAGGAAGCTGAAAAAATGTCCGACGTTTAAAATCTCGTCATCGCAGCGCTTTGCGGTCCCGGCCCCAAAGCTCACTGTGGGAGGTGAGCTTAATTGCTTCAGGAAGCTCAGCGATGCTCTCGCTTTATGAAGTCATGTAGTCATAACTATTAAAGTTATGATCGGTAATCGAATAACATAATGACTTTCACAAGGGCTAAAAACTGAAATAGGACATGCGCTGAGTGCCAATATATTTTCAAAGTAATGACTTCATACGTTAAGGCAGGGAACAATTTGCGCCTAAGGTATGTAGTGAAATTTATACACGAGATTGGGTAAAAAAAATTACCATGAAAGGTAATGTTGGTAGAAAACAAAGTTGCAAATTTTGAAGACCTTTTTCATAAATATTTGACTTGTTCATATTTGGATTTGAATTAACTCGTAATCCAAAAGGGGTGCACCATTATACAATAATTATTGGATATACCTCCTTATCATGTGTGAAATGCCGTTTATTTTTCTCTGATGATTTATTTCTTTCATACGCAAATTTTCGTATTTTTTTTTTAAATAAACTACATCATGAAACATCCAATGAATATTGGGTACATGAGTTCTGTAATTTGGGCAGTGTGTTTACGTGTGATAGGCGTGGTGAAAGTGACGTCGTAAATGATCACTGAAAGTAATATTTAACAAGCACGTTATGTAAAAAAATATAGTGCATGATATTTTGATAGTGCCCACCTTGAAGTATGGAAAAAAGCTTGGATTTGTCAGAAGATGGATAAAAGTAAGATTAATGCTGTGGAGAGACGTGAAATAAAAAAACTTAGTGTCAAGTGTCAACATATGAAAAAAGGGGAAATAAAAGCATCAGAAATAAATGCATAGTGACGTAAAAAATCAGATAATGTGTTAAGATGGTTTGGACATGTGGAGAGAATAAAGAAGATGGTGAAAAGTATGATTTAGATTGTGCATGAAGAAATGTATGAATATAGAGGAGGCCAATGTAGTGTTTTTTAATGAAAAAGTATGGAGCCTACCCTGCAAGGGAGGTTTAGATTCAGGATCATTAGATGATACGCGTGTGTGTATGAAACATCAAATAATAATGAAATATGTTTTTCTTATCAATTAAAATATCTGCGTGAAATGAGAAAACATACATATAAAAATACTGTTAACACCAATAAAATTCATTTATATTATTTTAATCCGCTGTAGGATATTAAGGCTTGATGTAACATATATAGTTAGATCTAAGTACATATATTTTGACTAAAATTATAATTTTGAAACACTTTTTCTTACGATGCAAAGAACTCGCTCTAATTAAATACGTAAGAATAAAAATTATAAAAAGGCAACTCGTAAAACAAGAGCGCTCTAACTCGGGATTCGAACCCACTGTTATTGAGATATTAAAAATATTACAAAAAAACATGTTGTGTGTGAGGATAGGAAAGTGATGGCTGTAGCCATAAGATTAGATCTTTCCATATCTCCTTATATTTAGAAAAAAACATATTTGGTACGAAAATCATCGAACACTTACCAAGAGAAGACAAGCTATAAAAAAATCCTGTAGGTTTTCTGATACGAAAAAGTAAGACATTCGGCTTAATGTGAATTGTACTCCATGTGTGTAGTGTTCATATATAATCTTAAATTTCGTAAGACCTTAAAAAAATGTGTGTCTTCAAGTGTTTTTTAAGCCGCACTTATATATTTAACACTTAGAGGCAAACGATTTCACGGCACACAACACGGTGAATCCTCATATTATACACATCTAGGTATGCTTACGTACATACGTCATATATCAATAAGATAGATTTGAAATCTTTCTTGATCACAAAAGTCGATAAATAAAGTCCCTCGAAAGATTTTCACTTTTTGAACTAGAACAAACAAATTTTGCTGTCGATGTGTTTTATAAATAAAGTCCCTCGAAAGATTTTCACTTTTTGAACTAGAACAAACAAATTTTGCTGTCGATGTGTTTTATATGTTACAAGTTGCAGCCCGTGAAATATTCACGGAAGTAAAACAAATTCTACATTTATGAAAATATATATTCATAAATGTAAAATTTGTTTATACGAGTATATATATCATTTATACATCGTCCCCTTTTACACCGGTTCAAAAATTGTTAGCTAGGTATTTAAAATTCGTTCAGTATCCCCACCGAGATTCAAATTTCGAATTACTTTCGGAGAGAATCCAAGTATTCGACAGCCGTACGGGTTTTGGCCTATTTATACTATGATGTTAAGGATATATTTAAGTAATAAAGTAAAAAAAATGTAAATGTTTCAGATGTAAATTGATAGATGCAACTCAACTAGGTTAAAATTGGTTTATAATTATCTTTTTAACTAAAATAAACAAACTATAAAACAATTACGTAAAATATAATTCTTTATGTATACATAATATACGTGTTATCCATCCAAAGACGGATTTGCCGGATTATATGAACAGCTAACGATGATGACGTTAATCTTTGAGAGTATTTCTTACCTATCTTTTAACGTTCATTAAAGTTTTCTTTCAAGTTCAAAATGTATCGCATCTGCTTAAAATTCTAATCCATATTCACATACTCGTACAAGTATTTTTTTCAAATTACCATGTACAAAAAATACATAGTAGTAGCTTACTGCCGATCTTTTCAGTGAATTCGTGGTTTGCCACCCGCTATGTTGGTGGTTATGGCGATAACATGGGATGATAATCGCTTAGACACGGTTCGCTGTTTCATTTGAGACATATTATTAGACATACCAAGATCTAAAACCTAGGCCTTTAAATTTATCTTAGTTTCTGTTAGTTTTTGTTTCCTAAGCTTGAAATTTTTTTCAAGAGATATCGGACTTATTGTTTATAATGTTTTTACTCCTAATTGATAATCTACGTGGCCTAATTGATAAAATATTGGCCTTTTAGCTTCGTAGTTGAGAGCTCAATTTCTGCTGATACCTTAATATTATAAAAGGATTTTGGTTTCCACTTCTTCGAGGTCTCGTAAAAAAACTTTCTTTTTTGTTGAAAGAGGTTGCCCCATTACAATTTTGTTGTCTCCTCCCTGAGGAGACAACAAAATTGCTCCTCCTGAGGTTGTCTCCTCCCTCCCTCCACCCACAGTCCCCAACGCGAATGTTTACCGTTAGAAGTGTGTATGTCGGTACCAGTTCGAACAAAATTCAGTCTTGTTTGTGCTCCCTTGATGATGAGGCGAAAGCCTTGAAACCGGTAGGATTATACCGTTACAAAAAGTGGAATAAACAGAGTTTGATAAAACAAATTACAATGTCTTTAAACCTCCACAATGTTATTGCCTTAACTATAAATAATATTATACAGTATTGTTGTTGTAGAGACCCGGGGTTGATTTTAGGCAGTAAACTTTCACACAGATCTCATAGAAACCACGCATTTAATAAAAGCTATAGAAGCGGGTTTATGATCGGATGCGTCCCACTTGCATTTACTCCTACAGTTCGGAGTTCAAACTATGATTTTTACATAAATAAAATTGAAAAGATTCATCATGAGTTACTTGAACTTCCGAATGCGATCAGGTTATGATTATCATTTCCAGATTTTTATTGCTGGAGCATGAGATATTCTCTGTAAGAACCAAAAAGAGGTCAAAGACATTTTTTTAAAGCTTATAAACAATTTGGTGGATATACCAAATTTATTATCAACTAGCTGTACCCGGCCACGCGTTGCTGTGGCTCAGTCTGGTTAAATGGAAAAGAAAGAAAAGAGAAAGCACACGTTTCTAATATGTTTAATTTCCCAATGCTTGTGGGTATACAATATTTTTGACGTATTTCAGTCACTCTCAGCTTGTCGCGTTCATTCTGTTGAGAACGAAGCAGATCTGAAGCTGCAGAACGCGATCGCCGTGCTCGCCACCGTGCATCCTGAAGTCTGGATGCACGTCGCTCTGCTGCTTCCTCGGCATTTTGATGAACTAAAGCAGATCGATTGCACTGAAAAAGAAGAAAGAAAGTTATAACAAAAACATATAAAATTGCGAAACATTAAAAAAGGAACTGAATAATATTGTTAAGTTCGTAGACGTCTTTGTTCTTGGTGGCAAGAATAGCTCGTTCACTCAGCCAATCGGGATTCTTAATTACAAAAAACTAACAATAATGACAAATTGATACATCTTGTTACAAATTAGCAAAAATGTGGCAGTTTGTAAAAATCAAATAATATTTGGTGACGTTTGTCAAAAGTCACTGCGTTAGTCCGCATTGGCTAGGGATGGGGAATTCGATAATTGGTTTTTCGATTTTTTTATACCTAAAATGTTTCGTAATTAGTATTAATTCATTGTGGAACTTGGCCTATTTAAAGATAGATACAAATCATACAATTCATTAGAAAGACAGTATAATGAAAGTTAGGAATCAAAACGTCAGTTCAGAGAAAAACAATTCTTCGATTTATAAAAAAAATATTCGATTTGTAAAAAAAACTATTTTACCCCATACCTTTGTGACATGACGTTTTAAACGCCGCACTCATCCTAGACTTTCTGAAAGAAGAAAAAGAAGAAAGTTATAACAAAAACATATAAAATTGGGAAACATTAAAAAAAGAAAATACACGAACTAAAAAACAAAAAAATAGTAACGAAATATTTCACTTCAAACGCAAATCAATCGATACAGGTAAATTTTAACGCATTTCACGATATAACTATGGCGGATAAAAATTAAGTATATCGTGTGTTGCTTTTACGTCCAAACAGATGGCGCTGGTTTTGCAATACACGTATTTGGAAATTTAATATTCATTATTTAATATTTATTATTTATTGTTTAATTATTTAATATTTAAGAAAAATAAAAAAAAACAATTCGAAACGTCGAAAATGCAATGTGACATAACTGTCAATGAGAATTCTTTAGTTTGCGTGTGTCGCCGCAGGGGGCGCTCCCGTTATTTCGTCTGTTTTATATACTTTTTATATTTATTATTTAATATTTATTATTTAATTATTTAATATTTAATATTCGAAATCAAAATGAAACTGTCAAAATTTCAAAGCAATCCGTAAAGAACTTTCGGAGATTTTTGATTAACGAACATTTACATTTTTATTTATATACATATTTAATATTTATTATTTAATATTTAATTATTTAATATTAATTCCGAAACGTCGAAAATGCAATGTGACATAACTGTCAATGAGAATTGTTTAGTTTGCGTGTGTCGCTGCATGGGGCGCTCCCGTTATTTCGTCTGTTTTATATGCTTTTTTATTTACAACCGTATATAAAAAAATATATATCATCATGCTTGTATACGAATGCAGCCTTTTGTCAAAATTTCAAAGCAATTGGTGAAGAACTTCCGGAGATTAGAGATATTTAACATACGAACATTTACATTTTTATTTATATGGATAATACTATTTCGTGACCCTTTAAAGCTTACACGGTCTACTAAACTTTTCACGGGAGGCACTTGAGAACAAATTACATGCACGTATAATATATAAATCAAGCATTTGTTAATTTTGATAGGTCAAGAGAAACCCCAGAACAAAACCTCTTCAGTTATTCGTTGAAGATTGGGATGGCGAGGACACTTTTCTCGATCTCGTGATGTTTGCTACTATGATATACGAGTATTTTCATCATTATTTTTATTTCCATTCTTGTTGCGTTTTACTTCTTGTTTTGTTCCATTGACTATTATGTTTATAACATGCTTCGTAACGTGAGTCTGGATTTATCAGATTTGTTGGTTTTCATTCTTTACTCCCTCTCTTATCCCCCTCCTCTCGCATTCTTTACTCTCTCTCATGTCCCCCTCCCCTTGCATAACCTTTCTTAATATGAGCTCTTTTTATAGATTTTTTCTTGCTTTATATTTATTCACACTTGTATTTTGCATTTATTACATTTTATAAAGAAACAATGTTGGTTTGATAAGTACACACTGGTTTGTATACACTGGTTTGACAAGTTGTTTCTTTGCATGAAATTATTAAAATAATATGGATTCTATTCCTATTTAACGTTCTGTTGGATGTTTTATACAATACATAAAGTTTCTTTGAGAAGAACTCTCTAAACGGTAAATTGTTATCTTATTATTATTATTTGGCATATTTTCTCAATAATATGACTCAATAAGTTTTGTAAATAAAAAATAAGCATTTAACCCTGTTTTATACTAAATATTACAAAATGCTCGTTCCTAATATTTAAAAGATTCTACTTCAGTAAGCGTTCATCTGGTAACAAATTTGTAACCTCCCAATATGGTGTAATAGAATGACTATCTGATTTCTGTATCATTTACTCGATCAGTTGTGTTTATATTAATTTAACTTGTTTATTTAGAATGTATAAATTATTTATATAATATATTATTTTGTTTGCGATAAAAGTATTATTTCTGTACAGTTGCTGAATATTTAGAACAGTGGTATCAAAATTACAACGTGGGTATTATTATTATATGAAATAATGTTTCTTTGTGTTTCCTATAACTCGGCGTATTTAGCTTATCAATAATTGAGACAGCCAATAATCCAGCTTGCCTGGTTAACATTTGTGTCGATAAAACAATTTGTTTACATTTTGTACAGAAGACTCGTCGTAACTCGGGATCGAAATATCTGTGACTTGGATAAATCAAGGTAAAAAGTAATATTTAATAATTCGTTTATAGCTCACAAATACAACTGGAGAATCAGATGGACCAGGCTGGTAAAATCATTAGATAATTAAAAATTTTAAAATATGTGTGAGTAGGTAGAAAGAAAATAACTGAGAAATTAAATCATGAAAAGCAAATCGTTTAAAAATTGAAACAAGAATATTTGAACATCACCGAATAGAAAAAAAACTGTGTGCCTTATGCCTGGGATTAAAACGAATTTGCACCTAAATGTCAGCATTTTATTTAAAAATCTTAATTGCAAACAAATTTTGGATATCGTGAATTACATAAACATTTCAAAAGTCTGTGTTCGACATAAATTTATAAATTGTAAGTAATCAATTGGTTTCACAAATACGATTATAAGATTGATGGATACCAGTACTTGCAACGACAAGGAAGAATACATTTGATTAAAAATATAAATACCAGATACCGTTCATAACATTTGACCGCGAATTTACGGGATAAGAAAAATAAATGATTAATCGTAATATTTGAATGAAGGCTCAGTGGATGAACTTGTGAGGAAAGCGAAACGTCGAGAGGTTTGATTCAAGCTTAAACCACCAAAAAGCTCTAACACAATTATGATAATGATGAAGGAATCTTGGAACCGTTTTGTGTCCATCCGGAGAATTGGGAATCTACTGTTTTAGTATCCTTCAGCAGTTAAACCATTTCATAAGCCGCTATTAACCACCATTAATTATTTACAAGGAAAGGGTGCTACTTTTGAGACTGTTCTATAAAGAGTCGATTCATAAGGCGTTTCCGAAAACGCACAGCAGTCGTAAAGATACGATTTATGAGGATACTATCGGATCTTCCCATTCATATTATATTTGATCGAGATCGTAACTTAAGATTTATTTTTAAATTAAATCAACCGAGGAACATAAAACGTTTCACTCGCTTTCTGCAGTTTATAGATTGTATTTTATTTTATTGTTAATACGAAATAACTTGATTAATTTCTCTCAATTAAATCACAAATGATCTTTTCTTCCATCGAACTCATGATCAAAAGGTGATTATTATTTATTGCAGTGTTTGCACTGAGTTTTATTGATTCGATTTAAAAGAACCATCAATCAATCAAATTATTTGGCGTACATTGTAAAATAATGAATAAAGGTCGAGCAATAAAATGTTTCTTCTTTCGATAACTTTTTTATTGTACATTCGAATAAAATGTTAAGAAGCGCAATCTAATACATATTTTTTTAACAAACTTCGTTATTGGTTTTATTTGGATTACATATGAAAAAAAAAATAATATTCTTTGTTTGAAAAAACATACAAGGCATAAAATATATAAATAAAGTATTTATATATTTTTAAAAAATATTTATTGAAGAGGAGTATTCACAATTGTACAGAAATAAATAATTGGAATCCATTTACTAAGCAGCTTAAGTATTTTGGTAAACATATTACGATAATAAAATATAAGTAAGAAATATCTTCTTTAGGGGCAACACATTCTTGATTACATTTTTCTCGTCTAGAGGGTGTTGTGTGGAATTATTGTTGGAGATGCTTTGAAGCTCGATTCATTTAAGGGTTTGATAGAGAGCAAAATACAGAACATTATTAACATAATCTGCGGGGAGTCAAGTACATCTACGGTAAACAAGGGCTCGTCTGTCATTGAGCGGTGATAAAGGAATTCTCAACGTGTAATTTCTTCAAAATGGGAATGTTTGACGAAAATGTATTTTAACTCTTATTTTTTCTTCTCAATTATTTTTATCCCGGCTTGATAACATTATCACTTTTATCAAAGTTATACAGCCCGTCGCGGGCTTTGGTCTCTTGAAGCATTCTTCTCCATTCTCCGCTGTCCTATGATCTGCACCATATTCCTTAGTGGATATTTTTACTCGTATGTAGAAACAAGGTCTTTCCAATTACCAAGATATGGGAATCTACATAATTAAACTTTTGCCTATTATAAATTTTGAAGTTATTCCATCAAATTATAGGGCGAGCGTATTATTCTTTGCCTACCTTTGAATTAAAATCACCAACTACTGTTGTTGTTTCATTCTTAGCCAATTATCAAATGGATTGTCAACTGCATTATACATTTCTTAAACTTTGTTTCAGATCTGTCTTCTGTTCTCGCATTATACTTATTATACTAAGGTCGTGAAATTTTCCTCAATTCATTATAAATAATCAAATACCATTTACACCAGTCAGTACAGCAATCTTCCAGAAATTGAATAATTCATTGGCTATCGTGACAAGGAATCGAACCATTGTAAAACATTTTGGTTTTATTGTGGCATGCTTAATATAATGTGGCAATCTTTCAGCCCTCCAGGAAGATACTCAAACAAACCTCGAGTAAAAACCTGACTAGAACATTATTTATAAAAAATTGCGTGCCAATGCGAAACGAACTTACGGGCTGTCCATTTCTACTCCGGTTTTTAGATTAAAGTTTTACAAAGCAAATTAAAATTAGGTGGTTCGATCAAGACTCGACTTCCAAGATGTGTGGGTTTTCTATTCCGAGAAAGGCCTGGTGCAGCCTAAATAAATTCTGTTGTGGTTAGGGGAGCTGCACGTATGCACAGATTTAATAATGCTATCTTCTGTAAATGTGGAGTTCATTGGGTAATTGATCACATTGTAAACATCTCTCTAACTTACTTGCAGCTTGGGGGGTTTAAGAAGCTTTATATTTTGTAATGAATTACTCCTCATTTAATTGAGCACTATACACGAGACAAATAAGATGAAAATTTCATGAACAATAATGTACCTAAGTTCGAAAAAAGTGCCGCAGTCAAGTAATAATATGTTACTCATACGCGTTCGACGTTTGCGAATTTAATTGTCTCGTCACGCGCGGTAATATTGGTAACCCACCCGATTACGAACAATGAGTTAAATACATACTCCAGTGGTTCTTAACTCGAAGGTTAGATTAATAGGAGCGAATACAAATTTCGTTTCCAGTCCACGCTCTTTAACATGTCTGCATCACCGATTCGGATAAGTTAAAAGGAACCGTACAGATAAATATTTTTTTTACTTGGTAAAATTTTGTCTGTAAGTAAAAAAATATAATTATTATTTTTTTAGATTTCTAATAAAACTGAAAGTACCAAAAAAAACAAATATTTTTTAATTTATTTCAGCGCAAAAAATATTCCACATGCGAACTGTCCCATGGTTCATTTCAGATCCTTTGTCACATCCCAGCAATAATCATTTAGTCCTCATAAAACTGGACCCCTGAGTCCCCTATAAAACAATGAAGAATTATTGTTATTATATTTTAAACAGTGGTAACATTAAAAAAAAGTGGTGATGGAAAAAATCCGGTGACAGTTTTGATATGTTACATGTGTTGTTTTTATTAGCATTTCTGGCGCCATCACATTTTTTTCGTCCGAGAGAAAGAAATTTTATTTTAGATTTAGTGATATTTTAAAAACTCACAAAATTGAGATATGGAATTTGATGTCTCAAATGTAAGATATATTGAAGGTTTAATTTGTTTTCAAAATAATTGTTTATATAATACATGCAATGTATAGAATTGGTTATATGATTTTGATAGTTTTGTATGTATTGGAAATATGAGAAATTTTATAACCATTTAAAAATGTTTTTAAATTTTATAAAAATATTGGTATTGTACTAGGGTCCAGGACAACTTGCCGACAAACTATAGTATCTTCCTTAAATATAAGATTTAATATATCATTTGTAAATACCTAAAAACACATTACATTACGAGGGTCATCCAGAAAGTAAAGTTACAACATTTATGTGGGATCGAAAAATGCTTATATTTAATTGAAATTCACAGGATACTTTACAAATATATTTAACTATTTTTCAACGTACTTGCCGTCGAGATCGAGATATTTCTGTAGTCGGGGCACCAGCTTTTGTATGCTAGTGTCATAGACCTCCGCCGCCAGCTCTTTCAGCCACTTCTTCACAGCTTCCTCGACCTCTTGATTGCTGGAAAATTGTTGGGGTGTAGTGAAACACCCACGTCTCATTTCCCGTCAGGATAGAGTCCAGAAAAGTTTCTCCCTCCTGTGCAAAACGATCCAAAGGTTCACGCGCGGCGGTCACGCGATTTTGACGGTGCTCCGGTGTGAGCATTCTGGGCACCCATCTCGCACACAACTTCTTGTAACCAAGTTTTTCCGACACAATATTACCAAGGAGACTTCGAGAAATGTCAGGAAATTCTTCGTGAAGGTCGTCAAGTGTCACACGGTGTGGTCATTTCGCACTTGTTCTTCAATTTTTTGCACAAGTTCGTCAGAAATCACTGCCTTGCCTCGTTGTTAGTATCAGTACGGCCTTCTCTGAACAACTTAACCCACTTCGTGACATGTTGTCGACTCATCACATCACTATCATAAACTTCCACGAGCTTCCGATGGATATTCGCGGCAGTATTGTCCTGCAAAGTCAAAAAACGGATGACCGCGCGGATCTCGCACAGACGAGAGGTGACGGGAGCGTGTGACGACCTCTCCATCGGAATTTTATTGTGGCTGGCATATTAGAATGTGACAATCTTTCAGCCCTCCAGGAAGATACTCAAACAAGCTTCGAGTAAATGACTAGAACCCTATTTATAAAAAAAATATGTACCAATGCGAAACAAACCCGCACCTTCCGGAAGGAAACACAGGCATCTTATCAACTAGGCTACAAAGGTTGTGTCGGTAATGGAAAATTCTTCAAGTGTTTAAATAAATATTACATATATCGTTTACAGATAGAGTATTTAAAATTTATACAAAATATTTATTTTATTCTAAGAAAAATAAAGTTATTGTCTTAATAATAGGTGTTAATCAGTCTATTCTTATATTTAAAAACGTATACATTATGAACATCGAAACATTCATAAAGATAATTATTAGTTTTAAATTTTATATTAGCAAAATTTTTCGTCATATATTTTATTTCAGACCGTAAAAAATAAGTAATCAAATATACACCTCAAACGTTTGCATACATACACATATGTAAAATAACACAACACGAAATCGTAAATTCTAATCACGTAAGGCATATTATGAACGCAATTTTTTTATATCTAAAGTTAATTCTAGAACATAACATAGAAAACTGTAGTCGCTGATTAATGGGAAATATATCTGATGAGAAAATCTTAATAAGACTAAAAAATTGATAAATATTTCCATTTTATAAAAAGAGTTCTAGTGAAATATATTATAATATTTATTTTGTGACAAAATTCCATCATCTTTTTATTAATCAGACGCCTAGAGGCGGGTCGAGAATTTATGTAACAAAAAATTCGAAGGTCTCGTATTATTCTCACAAATCTTATCTCCAAGATCTGGGATTCTCAATCAGCATGAGGTAAAGTCATCACCTCTCCACTGAAAATAAACTAAAAAATCCCAAAAGCTACCTACAGCTTCCTAAAAACTATTATATTACCTAGCTTCTCGTTTGACCCCGACAAAAAGGTCGGATATATTAAAATATTAAAATTAATTCACAGGCCGTAAATAAAAGTTCCAAGACAAATGATGAAAGGTTGCTGGGATTTTTTGTGTGAGTGTTCGGTTTCCAATATAATTGCATAAGCACCACTCATAAAAGGTATCTAAAAAATCTCTATTTTGAATTATCAATATAATCTGAAAATAATAAGTACGCTTTTTCTAATTGAATTTAAAAAATATTAATTTAGAGATAAACACCTATGACATAATTTTTCTGTAAGTTGGGAACAAATTCGTGTTATTGAACTTCAAATGAAGTTAGATTAAATAAGATTTTTTAATAGGTATATTATATACAGGACATAAATGTGGTTTCAAAAACATATTTGTATTCATAAGATAAAAGTGAATATCATTTTTTTATCGTATGGGGATGAAGCCTATATTTTGAAATGACCTATTTATTGCCAAAAGTGGAAAAAGCGTATATCTTGAATAAAAAAAGTGTATTATTTATTTACTTTATCGTATTATGTTAAATGACGTTTTAATTTAATAAAATAAACACTATTATTCTTTGTATTTATAACTGTTTTATTAATTCAGTCTACTACAAGTTTCAAAGGCCTCTATCTTTCTCTGACAATTTAAAGCATTTGATTTATTTTATTTAACTATAAAAAAAGAGATGTACTTTTTACTGTATTAAATTATTGTCTTATTTAATCGTTTTTAGTGCATAAAAAAATTAATAAATATTATTTATTCTATCGCCTCTATTTTATGGTGTTTGATTGACGTATTGGCTGAAATGCTAGGTTTGGTATTTCGAATAGTTATTGAGGGAGTTAAATGTAGGATAGTGATAGCATACGGCCATCACAGTATATCTACATTCTACATATACATTTAGATACTGATAAGTGATCTGCACGATTCCACGAGTTATTTGTATTTTGCAGGAATCCCGTGTAATATTTTTGTCTACGTCTTGAAGACTTCGATAGCCCTTTGAAAGGTTATCCCAGAACTGTCATAAAAATACTTGAAAATCAAATGAGTTAAAGATAATTATTTTAATCTAGTGTACGTTTAAGCTAGGAGGTTATTGTCAGTCATAACCAACATCGAGTATTTGAAAAGTGTTCAGTTGTATGGAACGTTCTCATTTCAACATCAAAAATATGATAATCAATTCGGAAAAGTGTGTATGACGGATATATTATATTATTATTGTTTTCTCAGCTTATAAATAAATTAGATTTTTAATTTTTTGCCTTCTATTGCACAATATTTTTTTATCGATAAATTATTTCTACATTTTAACCTCAAAATAAAGCTTTTATAATATCATCGTCTACCAAATAAAATATCTAATTAAATGTCATTTTTACTTAAAATCTGTGTTTTATTTGAGAACCAAGCAACTTGCCAATGATTGATAAACAAGATATTCAAAATATAAAATCTAAATAGGTATAGGGCTGTTGATAGTGATAGTGGTAACTGGTCGTATGTAATACATTAAGCCTACATTCATATGCTGAAGACACAACATTGAGCTCAATTGCCTTTACACAATGCTGCGTTCTTGGAGTTGCTGGAAGAGTTGTCAGGAGCAGGCGCGATAAACACATCAAGGGGCCGATCGCGATCGCACCGAGTCAATAGCATTATTGGGATTCCGCCATTCCGAGGAAGAGGCCGAGCCGTGGCGCTGTGAGGAGGACATTTGTTCTTACAGACAGGTAACACTGTACGAATGTCGTGGGGACGATTTGTAGCAATTTACGATGGATTGAATTTCTCAGTGGAACATCTTAAGCCAATTTTGATGGAATTGATTTAAATGCCGCGCTAAGTTCCTTTACTCAGTAAAATACATTACATTTATTGTTCCGTACAACATACATACCATCATGACGTTTCTCTGTCGGGGTAGGGAAACGAAACGGTCATGAACACCAGCATTTTTGATCGAAACACACATTTTTCACTTTATCTACAATATATCCTTGTACAATTTGATTAAGTTTAATCGAGTTCTGCACATTTCTTTCAAAATTTCAATAATTTAGTCCAACCATAGATTTAGTCTTCCTCTGTCGAGTTTTTGCCTCGTTTTTTGTCAGAGTTACTTTATTCATTCGTTCTTTATTTCAAAATCATCTAACAGTTCTCTTGTTATCATACTTATAACACCACTTCTTAGTTCAGATTCATAATTTATCAATTCTTTTCAAATTTTCAGGTATTTTTCAGTGCATGCATTGATATAGGATTAAATCGTCTTTTTTCAATATTTTCCTGCATCTGTCTTTCTACACTAATGGTAATGCTGAAATATTTGTAGGTCACTTCAATCCATCAACAAGAATGATATAATTAAAAATTTGAACAGAAGTATACAGCTAAAGAAGACTTTCCAGCAATGAGTTGGAAAAAGCTAGAGTGCTTCAGACACGTTATGTAACAGAGAAAAATGTGAGATCCTACAAATAAAAGGAACTTTTAGGATACACGAAATCGGGAAATAAATTCTCCAAATCAAAGCACTTGGGTATGCGGTTCTATATCTTTGTTCAGACCTGTCGACTTGAAAATCAAGATGATTAAAGAGTTATGAAAAGGGAAAGAACCTTGGAATCAGAAAAAAACGTATTACTTTTCGATAGTACCTACTACCTTGTTTATAATCTTAAATCGTGATAATTATACAATATTATACAGAGAGATTGCTTTTCATTAATTTATATGGTACTTTCTACATATTCGAATTGGTAATGAGGATATACCGAAGAGTGTGGTAGGGAAAATGTATCGTTTCGGCCCCAATAAACGAACCTTCGGGCTAAAACCACTAAAGGAAAGTAATTCACATTTGACAGGTAACAACACACACGCACATTCGTCTAGTGTTTGCAAATATTGCTATTAAATGAGCTCATTAACCAGACACCATCATTTTATTCTATTTTTTGGGTATTATCGGGAATCAAACCAAAAGTCCTCGGGAGGAAGACCAACGTCTTACCAACTAAGCGACGAAGGTCGTCTAGTAAGACCAGTAAAAGTTATCATTTCTTCATTTCTGTGTAGGCTTTTTATGAGAAGATATTTTAATTATTACTTGAAACATCTGATTTCACTATGTTATAGGCGGCCATGTTCAAAGAGCTGCGAAGAAATACAAATTAAGTCTCCGAAATTCGACAATTTGATCGCAAAGTAAATAATAAGACGTCCTCTGAAGAATCTTGTTTCAACTGCAGAAGAATCCGCGCTCGTATCAGTTGTTGTTAACGAATCGTTTACAGTTAAGAATCAAAATTGATTTTGACAAAAAACATTGAAAATTGGGTCGCTCTTGCTGTTTGATTGGAAATATATTTAAGTAATTTTGTGCAATTGATTTTCATTTTTTTTTTGATTAAGAGTTCTGAATTCAATTACTTTTTACGCGGTTCTTGGATCATATACGATTTGGTATACTAAGAGGTTACTTGACAAAATAGCATAGTTGTGCAAGGTGGGTCTTATCGGATATGGTACCCATATAAATATGTTCCAGTTGCAAGTTGACCGAAAATATAAAAACAATAGGTTAGGGTTAGAGCAAAGATTTCCATGGCATGCGCATTGTTGCTTCTGGGTGCCGTGAGATAGTCTAAAATTTTAATAATTTCAGACAATCTGAATTCACTGCACTAAAATTCTTTCCATAAGATAATATGAAGGAGTTTACATAGATTCAAAAGCTATTCAGGGCTCAATGTCCATCTGATTACATCGGAAGAGAAAGACAACCTAACTGAGCTATCTTGCGACAATATATTACAGACAAAAAATGTTGATATGATATCAGAAGAGGATACATTTTTTTTTCTTAAATGCTAAAGCTCTGCAAATCCTGGTTCTATTTGCGGGATTTTGGCGGTGACTAATATAAAACCAAATGACGCTCAAAACTCAACTTAGAAAAGGAAATAAGGGTAGCAATGTGTAGTTTGATTCCAATATTTGAAAAACTGTGTGGTGGACAACAAACAGGCTCACACATTCCACGAATTGGTAGTTTTTTAGAGTGTCACGAAAAAAAACTTTGTACACTAAGGGCGCCGTGAAATGTAAGTCTAAAACAACTGCTTTAGTGTCATTGTTTTATAATAAGTAAAAAAAGCTTTCTTTTCAGAATGCGTGAGTCAAAACCGCTTAGAAGTCAGAGATTTTGGTAAAATCTTTACTTTGAATAAGTTTTTCTACCTTTACTCGTATTTTGCAAGCAGCTGATGCAGTTGTCAATTATGTTTATAAATATTTGAATTTCAGGTAAGTAGAGGCAGCGGCTAAAGATTTAAAAAAAAAAGGATTCCAGTCTAGTTGTCTATTAAGGCTTTTTTAATAACATTCTGATTGGTTTGAAAATATTGCCACATGACAATTAGCCTGTTGGGTTGCATTGTATACAACGAAAGTATAATATAATAGAATATTGGGGTTAGTTGTTCTTGTTTGCAAGCTGTATTTTTTATGGATATCATTCTCTGACAGTTCATTCGTTTATAGAATGTTTTGCCATTGTGATATTTACATATTTTTATGACGTATGCATTGGTTTGAGGTTCAGGTTCATAGTTTGTCTGATAATATAGTTTTTATAAAGATTTTATCACATGCTCATATCGAGAAAAAATGTCAATCCATTACTTTTTCCTCTACGGTAATCATACCTAGGTTCCCTCCAATATGTGAACTTATATTTGTATATCTGAGCTTGACTCCAACACGCCATCGAAACTTTTCAGTTTTATTCTTAAATTATTCGTAAAAACTTTAAAGAAGTAAAGTAAAACTTTTACAAATTTGAACGTAAAATTAACCTGTATGCGGCCAAGTCGATATCTGACAGTGTGATATGGTCGTAAAATTAACATACGTGGGATAAGAAACTAAATCTGTAATAAAAATACGATAACCCACGAGATAGTGATCAGAAAGTGTCTGATAATGATCTCATCTCGGCTATTACTGTGAAACACGTTAATTTATTTAATTTTTTCTAATCAACTATTGGTTTTTATTTACATAAATCATAATTTGGTATTGAGTAACCAACAGTTATTTAAAAATGTTTTGACACTTTTATTATTTTATTACTTTTATGGAATATTTTAAATGACGTAACGTATTTTTCTAGTTTTCGGAAACCGATTATTTTTTGGTCCCATTATATACATACAACCCATCACGTCACGCCCCTTTTGGGGTATCTAGAAAAGACAGACCTCCAAGTCATTTTTCCATGCACATAGCTCTTGTCACGTCCACAACCATACCTTACATCTCGTCACATATGCTCTCATGTTTCTTATGCATACATCTTGTCATTACTTCGGTTAGTATTTATCCAACTTTTCCCATCTCTAAATGTAGCTAAATAATCTCATAATTATTTTCTTAATTCTACTTACGACATCCATATATAACAAACAACTGTTATTCTTAACTCGATCATATCTTATTCTGTCAAACATCGTAATATAAGATAATTTACATAAGGTTTTTTTCCTACTCTTATCACTCCCTTTTAATGCTCAGGCTTTGCTCATGTATATTGAGGTCGGCACACTAATAATAAGTGCATCATTGACATGGTTACCTGTAGCCATAAGCCTTTCAGCATCTTTTTTTATTTTACCATTTCTCGAAAACATGTTCCCCACGTATAAAGAATACTTGTTCCCCACGTTCCCCACGTATAAAGTTCCCCACGTATAAAGTTCCCCACGTTCCCCACGTATTCCAACATGTTCCCCACGTATAAAGAATCTTTAACTTGTGCAAATATTTTATTGTTCATCCATACATCACAATTACTCTTAAAATCAACCTTTTTAACTCATGACTTAACTAATTAGCATTATTTTCCCGCTATTTTTCTTAACGGGGAATTCTTATTAACAAGCATTATTGATGTAGTCCAGAGACTACGATATAAGTATGGTATATCTAAAGTTTTTTCCGTAATGAATTATCATCGACTTTCAGTGCATCTTGGAATTACTGATAAACTGTGAGTTGTTACACATCTCTGTAGAAGATGTATGTATTTTCCGATTTCTGGGTGTGCGAGGAAAATTTTGACTCATGTCATATTTATTCTTCAAAACAACTTAATTGCGAACAAAATGGAGAAGTTCTCTGAAATATGTTCATCGTGTTAGGGTTATTTCAGCTGAGATGAAAATATAATATAATTGAAAAAAATATTAACTATTATATTCCCCATCTAATGAATACCGCATATAAACTTCCATTCATCTTAATTCAACATTTTTAACACGATTCTCTCTTATTTACATAAATACATTTTTGAGATAAAATGCATTTTATTTATTTATATCAATTTTAGTAACTTTTCACATATTGGAAATTGTTTATAGTGAAATAAAAAATTAAGAATTGTTATATTGCATTTTAAAATTCCTCTTAAACGTACGCAAAAAACTCACCCAGTATCAATATTCACTCCAAAAATTGAACATTCAAATATCGTAAGTAACATTACTCCCCTGGCACAAATACAAACATTCTTTGGAAAAAATCGATGGACACGGAGAAATTGAACTTTTTATTTAGTAACGTATCATCTCTGGAAACTACATAAGCAATAAGACTCGACGTGAGTTCATTTTACGAGTATTACACGTAAATTTCAAATGTAATGCGTTTATTTACAAAAGTCCATAGTGAAGACAAGTAAAGGATGATTTATATAAGATAATTTAAAGAAAAAAACCTTTACATACAATTTACTACGATTTATTTTAACTCAAATGTGCTTATGATAGAAATTAACTTGGACAAGGAATCTGGCCTATGCTTATAGTGAAAAATGTACATGTATAATTAATCAAACGGTTTCATTGACATTAAAGAAAAAATAATAGTAAAAAAAAAACACAAAAATAAGGTAAATTTTATTCAAAGAGTAATAATAATAAAAATATTGACTATAATTGCATAAAATACATTTGATAATACATATAAGGGAAGTTGAACCACTAAGAAAGTCTTTGTGGATCTCTCGTTATGTGATAGTAACGTATTTGATTTTTGGTCGAGTTTATGAACAGTTTTATTCGAGTATTTTTCGTCAATATAAGTATATGAAGATATCTTCACATTATACCAAATTATCGAGGTTTCGAGCTTAGTATATGTTAATTTTAACAAATAAAAAAATCTCGGTTACACACAAAACTTCCAAAAAACACTCGCAATAATAATTATAAATTACGATATGCTGAATCAACTCCGTGAACCCAACACGATCAGATCAAATAGTGTCGTAACTATAAAAATAATAAAAAATATAATGATCATATGCTTTATTTTTAGTAGATTAAAATTTAACAGTAGATTATAGGAAATCAAAATACTAAACACATTTCATATTTTTGTTGAATTTATTCGTAAATAGGTTAATGAATCTTTGCATATACGAGTATTCAACTCAAATGAAAGGTTTCAAAGTATATCTTGAAATAATTTTAAGGAAATCGTTAAGAAATATAGTAAGACGTAAATTTTTGTTTTAATTAATTGATTATAAATTGGGTACATTTTAATTATTTGGTTCAATAATTGCCTTGGTATTTGAAAGATGATCACATGTTTTAAAAATGAGGACCGCATTATACATTTTACGAATATGAAAAAACTCTAGGTAAAATTACTCCACGTAGACAAGAAAAATTAAAAAAATCCAAGTAAACCCGTAAACATTTTTTTGTGTTTTTCTTTTAATTACAACTATTTAGAAATTACCACATATGTGGATTTTCTAATTAACCTTGGAATGTTTTATATAAAATGTATTGTTTTATTAAAAAAATCAGTCCCTTTTTTGGATTACAACACGAAGCATTTTTTTTTAATTGAACAATTTTTATGAAGCGATTCACGCGTGCCATAATTTACGAAGTAAATTCACCATCAACTTCACTTTCAACGATTGTTTATCGGCTGCAGAATGTGAAGGTCACCTCATACGAGTAACAATCGAACTTGAAGATTTCGACAATTCATTAGTTCGTTGTACTGTACAGACACCAATGGTACTGTACTGGTACCGATAACACTTTCGTTGTATACAGTACAACCTGGCGAGTTTATTTCCATGTGGCAATATCTTCCAACCAACCAGAAATATATTAAAAGAAGTCGCCTTAAGTTGAAACCAGACTAAAATACTTTTTAAAAAACGTTTCAACGGAAATCGAATCCGTAACCTCGGGTTAAGACACAAGCATCTTACCAACTACGCCACGGAGGTCGTCTTCACGGGAAGGGGTTGCTTGTATTATAATTATGAAAGAAAAAGTTATATAATTATCTCTCTCAACATAAAAAAATTGGCCTATCAGAAAAAAATATGTTTTGTAAGTATGGTCCTTGCTTATGAGAACAAATATATTTCAAAATAAAATTATTTTTAATCAAAGTATCGATGAAGAATAACGGATAAATATTTGCAAGATTGTTTAAGGATAGGTACTTCAGCATAAAAACGAAAATCACAATTAATTTTAAAAATAAAACAACAAATATCTCTATTATTTTTAACCAAATGGATAAAATAATGCATGGGTTACACCTTCGGCCAATAATGGTTGACGAAAACGTAGCACAAGGGCTGTATCACCAAACAGTAACCATTGGCGGAAGCATGATACACATGCGGTACCATCTGCTAGTAATGTTTGGCAAGGACACGGTACACATTTTTGATCTTCGGTTATTATAGTGTTAATATTGGTGATAATGTATGAAAATCGCCTTCTTCTTATCGTGTCCAAGGCATTAAATTATTTCCGCCTAGAATTCTGCTACCTGGTACTGTTCTGTACTGGCTGACTCATCGGGTACTGCAACAAGCGTCGCATAGACTTCTCTCCATAGATGTAGAGAGTCGATCTACCACGTTTCCCA
The DNA here is from genome assembly GCA_949825065.1 of Odontocerum albicorne. NCBI lineage: Eukaryota > Metazoa > Arthropoda > Insecta > Trichoptera > Odontoceridae > Odontocerum > Odontocerum albicorne. The sequence goes on along the minus strand of OX463842.1, from coordinate 21,785,735 downwards.
TTTTGAAATGTTGTCGTTGATTATTCCAGTTCCTGTTTGGAGCCTATCGAGGGATTTTCATGTCCTCTGGGGCAGTTTAGAGTCAGGTGGTAATGCCTCGCTACAGGCAAATCCCTTCGCCGGGGCCCGATGCTTCTCTTTAATCATGTCAACTGAATTATTACTTTCCATTGCATATCGTGTTAATATATTTTATTCAAGTATTTTTTTCTTTCACGGCTTACAGTACGGCCCTGAGAAACGGTAGTTCATATCAATTTTTAATACGTTTATATAATAATAAGCACGCCATCATAAAGATCTCTTATCACGTCAAATAAATTATAGATTCGTCTATCAGTTTATTTTCGAAACCTTCGTGTCGTCAATAAAAATACTATTAAATGATAAATTTTCATAGAAAACTAATCACTGATTATTTTGTTAAATTCGAAATTGGCGCCAATTGTAATAACAATAATACGAAAATTGCAATTATAAAACAATAAAATTAGTAATTATTTAACGTATAACATTTTACACAAGACGACTGATATTTTGACCACTTTCCGGCAGATGTATAAATTAAACTTTTAATACGTCATAAATTTTGAAAATTAGTTTTCTCGTCTGAGCAAAATAGAAGAAAAAGACGTTTTTGATTGGCCAGTTTATTGTTCGCCCCCTTCTATTCGAGTCGTTAATCGACCAATGACGTTCGATAGAATTATTTTTTTCGTTTTCCAAATGCCAATCATCGTAAACATTGTCTTAATTTACTTCTAGAGGTCAAATCAAATAAGAAGTTAAATATTAAAGTTTTAAGAGCTAATAAAATTAATATCTCAAATAAAAATGCATGTTTAATGACATTTTAACAAGTTAATTTTTATCTATGTTTAATTTAAATATCTCAATAAATTGAAAAAAAGTTTTGTATCAACTTCAAATAATTATTATGCCTAAAATTCAGTTATATTAATTTTTAAATTCTTATTGAGTATGTAAATACCAAAAACGATCTTAATATTTTTGGAGACCCACAAATACGTAAACGTGATATGCAAATACTTTGAATAAATTAATAATGACGTAATGCGTGAATACAGTATGTATTTTTAAAGAAATTTGCTTTACTTTTTGCTCAGTTTCCATTTTGTATAAGCATACTTTTTGCATGTGGAAGAGAAACTCTTCATTCCATTAGGAACACAGGGACCCAAAACGCATCCTGGAACTCCACGTTTTTTCACGCGGAGTTCTAGAAAATTCCAATATTAAAATAAATACAATATTACATTTTTTTTAATATGTAAGCATCAAGATATGGAAAACATATTAACTTACGATAAATATTATATGTTATTAAATGTATCCAAGATGCACTAAATAATACAATAAAAATTGTAATGTTATAATTTCCGTTCAGTGATAAATATGTAAAAAGGAAGATCATTAAAATCATATTTATCAAAAGTCAAAGCCTTTTAGGTTGTGATATATTTGGAAGCAGCAAGAGCCGCAAATTTTCAAAGAACCCAACATTCGCACCTTTAGAACCGACAAACGTAGAAATTTATGCAAACGAAAACCAAAGAAATGGGAAATCCTCATAAGGTTAACGAAATATTAAGTAAACTCAATATGCTTTATCACGAAAGGTGTGCTTTTATAATGCTTACTCGTGGGTTGAGGTTATTTTGCATAACCAGAGTTAAAAGAAACTGTCTCATTAGCGAATTGTATCCAAATTTAATGACGCCACCCTTGTCAAAAGGAGTATTAGAAGGGTTATATTTGCATGACAATAGGTTTCAAACCTTTAAGATATATTCAGTTTAACGCTTTCATCGGGTTGTTTCCAATTGGCGCCTTTCCCGCTTACTAAGCATAATTTAATTTTAAAATTTGTCGCCGTGCTATTTTATTAGAATTTAAATACTTATATCTACAGTAGAATTGTATATGAAATGAAAAAAAATCCCACTGATCGTCAATCCTACTACTATTTTTATTAAATTGAAAGACGAATGTCTTTAAGTTTCAAAAAACTTAGGTTTTTAAAACTTAAAGACGAAATTAACATAATTAAAAGTTAAGGTATTTTGAAATCGGAAGTTAGTTAATATTAAATATTTTAATATTTAAACCGGCGAATTTTTTTTACTGCCAATGTAGTACAATATTTGTTGTTTTTCAAATGAATGTGTTTTTCCATATATCAATATTAAACCATATTCTTATTTTCATTATTAAAGTTTTAAAAAATCTATTTGAGTTTCACCTAAATACTTCATTATAAAACGAAATGTTTAACCAAAAATGATTGGGCAGAGACATATTTAATAAAGTTTGTTTTAAAAATTGAGGCATTATATAATAGTTTCGAAATATAAGTGAATAATTATTTAATAGTGCATTTAAATGTACGTCTGAAGCTTGATATAATTTCTGCATACCTTTGATCACTTTACAATACTACATGTATTTATATGTACGTATATGTTATGTGCTAGTGTGTGGATATGTGAGTTTTTATGAGTATAAACGTAAACGTGACAATCACGAAATATGCTTTTTTTTATTTCGTATGTAAATACCCACTTGGACCCAATGAAGTGGGAAGTTAATTTAAAAAAGAAAAAAAATAAACGAATAAACTATAAAAAACTATTATAAAAAATAAACCAAAAAAATAAGCTACTCAATTTTATTTAAAATGTGTTAACATGGTTGTACACGTAAAAATCTTGCATTTTGTAATAAATTTACATAATTAAACAATAAACTATGTAGGTATTCTAATTAAAAAAAAAAAAGAATTGTTTTAATCTATAAAACTTACCCAGTATTATCAACACGTTTCATGTTTTTAGACATTTTAGTTAATAAAATCGGAGGCTTATAACATGCCTTATTTTCATAATAGTTTTTATTAATGGGTTAATTATTTCAGAACGGCCTGTAATGGAATCAAACCAGAAACAGTTTAAATGAGTGTGATTTATTAGAAAAAGGAGCATATCCGTGGTACTGGACTGGAGTACTAAATGGACAAATAATATTCAAAATGACTTAGTGTGGTTATATATTTCTATTCTTCAGAATTAAATTTTAGTTATTCTATATGCAGAATTAGTTATACTATCGAATAATAAAGGTGATCCAAATAACGAAGCTGTCTTAAATACACTATGGTATGTGTTTATTTATTGACAAAATAAATGCCACTCAAGTTTTAACAATTATAAAATAATATTTCAACATTTTCCCAAAAAAGTGATACGTTATCTTTTATTTTATTGTAAAGCACACGTAAGTATCATTAATTTTGTTATTTTTTTTTTATATATATTTATGTAATATAAATAAAAGGTACGATGCACCTTATAGCAAAAATAATAAAAGTAAAAGAGCTAGTAGTTGTTTAATAATTAATTAATGGTGTATTTAAGATGTTTCTCAAAATATGATGCCTGAAAATACCAATTTATAGGACACCACGGAAATAAAAAAAATTAAACACACTCAACAATATTAGACTTGTGCAGGAAAAAAATAAAATATAATCTATTTCAAAAGTAAGAAGAATATAAAGTTATTGAGGGATTTAAAAAATACTGAAGATACAATTGAGTAATCAGTTTCTCAGTCAAGACCTAAAATTGAGGAAATGCTGGAGAAAGACTCTCTTGAACTAAACAGCATCTACAATAAAAAATATTCACCAAACCTGATATGGATTACCGAATTATAATATATTCTCACGATTAATGAATAACAATACAAGTGTCGTTATCTGATTTCTTTTGATATATTAGAATTGTAAAATACTCCATGCGCTTCTAGCAGGAGTGTGGAAACCGATTTGAATCATTAAAGCCCGGCTAACAACGTTATTTTGAATAGCATTAAACAAAAACATAAAATCCTTATTTCAGAGAGTTTAAGAAGGTAGGTGTGTTTATGGTACTTTTTGTGGCGTGCGATGGTATTTTGTTTGAAAGTAAGACAAATTACACGATTGCAAATGATTATATACTCGATAACAATGTTACGAGTATCTTAAAATATTTAATGAGGAATGTCTCATTAGGATTAATAATGTTATAAGGATTAAATATACAAATATTAAAACCTTAAATACTTTTCTACTTAGGATATTCAAGGTAGAAGTAAACACTTGAAACGTGAAAACTTTGGATGTAATATATTCTGAAACGATTATAGCTAATACTTTAATACTAAAATATTGAGAAATAATAAACTGAATGTGTATTTAAATAAAACTTAATCTAAAGTTATCCTTATAAATTGCCATAGGATATTTCGTGCCAAAATTAAAGAGTTTGAGATATAGAATATTTTGTATATCCTGAATATAAATACATATAAAATTCCTCTCTTGAACTAAAATTAATAGAATAACAATTTAATTTGTAATTAAACAAATAATCTATATCTTTGTTGTACGATCTTCACTTTTGATATTTCGATTGAACGTAAGACACCTTGCAACTCGAGAACTGTGTATAATATAATTTCATGTCTATCCTAGATAAGAGTTTTGACATTAACGTTTAATTGAGATCAAATTAAAATAAAATTTAAATAGTGTTAATAATTTTTTTCATTATAATATTATTTAAATTTAATGTAAAAATTCCGAAAGAGTTATGTGAGAACGATGGAAAAGTATATATATATATATATATATATATATATATATATATATATATATATATATATATATATATATATATATATATATATATATATATATATATATATATATATATATATATATATATATATATATATATATATATATATATATATATATATATATATATATATATATATATATATATATATATATATATATATATATATATATATATATATATATATATATATATATATATATATATATATATATATATATATATATAATATATATATAACATTTTAATATTAACATAACTGAATTAAAAGAAATGACATGTAAGGAAAATGAGAGAATCCCAATGGTCTTTGGTTCCTGGCAATGAAAATATATCCCGCGCATTCCTGCTCGGGCAGCCGACTGGTTTCAGATACTCAGTTTGCGGTACCTTTAGTACTTACTTAATCATCATTTTGCGTCCAATGTCGCTCGCCAATAGGGTGACCTTTATAATTTGAAGTAAAATACTTTCTTATATTGTACAACACAAATAATCTTATACAACGCAAATAATATTGTGAGAATATTATTCATGAATTGATATTAATATCGTTTGCTCAGGTATTTTTAAGATAAAGAAAATTATTAAACGATATAAAAAAAAATTTTTCTTCATAAAACTTAAAAAATGTTTTGAGTTCAACTCAACTCAGGAGCTCAACCACTACATCTTCTGTGGCATATAAATAGTAATCTAGATTCGTACTTATATCTTATTTATACTTGACGAATCTCTGCATAGCCTTATAAGAAATATCCGCAGAGAGATGCTTGTTACGATTGCTTGGCTGAGTGCCAAATATTCGCCGATAAGCATGTGTAAATTCCATGTGTAGAATAATGAGTAAATTTAAGCTGACTACTAAACAAAATGAAATAATAATTATTTTCAAGGGCATACCAACACTTGACAAATTAAATGGAGAAATTTATAATTTCCTTCTGATTTTTCATTTTTCTTCTTTAAGACAAAATATATCAATGAAATCCTTTTTATCGTGTATCTTCCCTCTTCTTAAATAAACCTGAAGTTTCAATGTTGACCGTATAATAGACTTACATTTTCTATTTGCTTAAGAACATTTGGATACTACAATATATATTTCTAAGTGCACGCGTTTCATTTTTCATCTTTGTCTTGTCCAAACTTCACGATTTTAGGAGACTGTGTATATTATATATAAACTGAACACACTAAGTTCTGAAAAAGTATGGATTCTTTAATATTGTTATTCTTTTAAAATAGTTTTTGAAGCATAAAAAGACTAGCTTCAGATTAATTCTATGGCGTTTTGGTAAAGAGGTACAAGTCATCAATTACTTATTTGTCAGTTTGAAGTTTTGCAACACTTGTATTTCTGAAATACAGACCTCACGTAAATTTTAAAGGTAAACTTTGAATACATAAATAATTTATGTATTCAAAGTTCACCTTTAAAATTTACCTGAGGTCTGTATTTCAGGAATACAAGTGTTACAAAACTTCAAACTGACAAATAAGTAATTGATGACTTGTACCTCTTTACCAAAACGCCATAGAATTAAGAGAATCAATTATTTATGATATTTGCTAAAGTACATAGAAAAAGCCTGATCTAAATGTTGATCATGATTAAATATACTTAATTCAATGAACAAAAAGGCTTGCTTCAAATAAAAGTGATGTTATAAGTTTAATAAATAAATAATACAAGTGTTGCAATTCAATAAGTTCGAGTGAGGGTCACCCTGGCGCGTAATGCTGTCGCACTGGCGGTAGATGCCTGCGGGCGACGTCGGTCACCCGCCAGCTACTTGTGTAAATAAATGTTTCTCCATTATTATTAACTTACTGCCTTAACCCTGTCCTGTTCGACCCTGGCGGAAATAAAAACATCGTACATTTGAATTGAAACATTATATCTGCTATACTCGTACATAACATCTCAAGTAAACATAAGTGTTTTTTTTTTCTTAACAGAGTTAAGTATCTTAACGTAGATGTTCTTTTAAACTTAATAAACGTACTTATGCCTCACATTGACTTTGTAGGTAATTTTTAAAATAAATTTCATTGGTCTAGGCATTGACTACGGAGGTCGTCAATAGGCTATCCCCTATTGACGACCTTCGTAGCACACTTGATAATAGGCTTGTCGTCTTACCCAGGGGGCAGCGGACTCGATTCCTGTCGGTACTCAAATTTGAAAAAGGGGACTAGTCCGATTTTCCCTTGAGACGTTGTTAAAATATTTTTGATCGATTGAAGGAGATTATCACACGGATCTTAATCCGCCAGGTCGTATTGCATACAACGAAAGTGTAATACAATATGACGAATTATCCAAGCTTTGCTTGGTGAATATTTAAAAAAAAAATTAACGACTTATATATTTTTTCCTTATATCGGATGATAAAAGAATCTTTTGAATTCCAATGCATTACGCATTATTCCGCTGATATTATTTATCACTTTATTCTGCTCGACCCATGGTCAATTTTGTAATTAAAGCAGAAGGCTCGTTTAACAAATTTCTTGTTGGTTAGAATATATTACCATATAGCAATACAATCGCCAAGTTGTACTGTAAAGAACGAAAGTGTAAAACAATAACAGGTTATTTTATTGAAAAAAAGTGTACTTTGAGCTAGGGCAAAATATGTGTTTATTATTATTATTGTCTGTTGATAAATGAAAAGTTTTTTTTAACAAATTTTATTTTTTCACATAAATTTATGTAAAAGTAAACAAAAATATTATTTAACATAAAATAAACTTGTTGAAAAACACATATAAAATGTTCTGATTTATATTTTTTAGATACTTTTAGAAATAGTAACAGCAACGAATAGTAACAACATCGGTAAGATTTATTGATAACTTAATTATCAAAATTTATCTTTGCTAAGAGTAAAAAAGAAGACAAACATACTGTTTAAAAACAAGATGTTTAATCTACTTTTTCTAAATGAGAATATTTAAATAAAGTTTTGTTTACGGAAGCCAATCGATCAGTTGGCGTCGTCTCTAATTAAATACGAAATCAAGTGAATATTTTAATAGCCAACTACCCAAGGCAATAAGTTCGTCCTCAATTGCGAATTCACATCAGAGCGGGTCGAAAATTATAACAGGGCCCTGGGCTAAAATTGTATTGGGCCCAAATTATTTATAGCCTCTCACATGTTATTAAATTAGCTATAGGTAACTCATACGAGAAGGACATATACAAAATGTGTTATAATCATCGGTATAATTGAGGTGGAGACTGCTTACATAAATTGAACCCAATTTATGCCCTCAAGATGATAAATTGAGGCCAGATTTTTTGTTAATTTCAAAGAGATCAAATTTAAATAAAATGTCAAAAACTTTGAAATAAATTTTGCACATGTTAATTTTGATCTTAAGCAAAAGATCATTTTGTGGTGATAATGTTTGATTTAGTGTCTTAAAGCGTTACAAACTTCTTGATTCAATATTTTTATACATTTATTATATTTAATAAACGAATGGTAATTTAATATAAATGTTTTATTGTAAACCTGAATATTGAGATTGTGTAGTAAAAATGTTCTTCTTGAATTGGTGATTTGAATATATTGAAGAGTGTGGCCGGGAGATTATGTTGTCTTCGCCCCACCAATCGACCCTCGGGTGCACCATTGGAGTGCAACAACTATTATTGTCACTATATGAACACTTTTTACTAGACCGGAACCATTGGCTTTTGGTATCATCAGAAATCGAACCTAAGCCCGTGAGTGGAAGTTAAGCGTTTTATCAAGTAGACCAAGGAGCTCGTTAGCGTAATACACGTGTTCGATTCTCGATAGGCTGAAAATTGTTTTTACTTTAATGTCTAAATCAATTAAATCTGCTGTTTGGTTTCTTACAAATAAATAAAAATAAGTGAGAATTTTTATGATCTTAAAAAAACATCAAAAAGGTTTTTGTAAAAGGAACATGGTTTTATTTTTTCAAACCGTGAATGAATAAAAAAAGTGTTTTTATTTATAAAATATTGTAGCACCAACATTTAAAAAACAGGTGGATTTTTCTAGCACATTCTATAATTCACTCTAGTTATCTTTAAAACCCTTTAAGTTAAAGATCAGAATGAAAAGCTGTTATTTTTTAAGACTGTCGCTTGCAAAAAAAATGTCAAGGAACCTATAAAACATTTTTAACAATCAGCGCGCTCCAGATTATAATCTATTAAATATAATATATTTAGAATCGCTTTTTTCATCGACAGAAAAACATCAAATAAAACATTATGTAATATATGTCTTCAAACATAAAAAAATGTTTGCCTTCCCAAAATATATATTTATGTCAAAGAATTGTTTATTTTTACTAAATACTTTGTTTTTAATTAAATATCTTTATTAAAGTATTTCATGGATCCTGAGTAAAAATATGAAGAAAAATATATTTTAAATACTATGGACGAGTAAATTCACTTACAAAAATCATGGAAAATAAATACTATGCAAATTCGCCTGTAGAGATGTCATAAATTATTTAAAGGTTTTAATAAAAACCATAAAAAACCGCTATACAATTTTATATTTTATTCATATATAATATATACCCGTTCCAAGATTTTAAAGAGAGAAAATCACAAAAATTGCCTTTATTTTGAATAATTTTGTTGATATTTGTAACGTAGAAAATTAAAGCAATCAAGATAAAAAGCTTTAAAAAATTTAATGATCGGAGCAAAACAACTAATTAAAAAAAACACATTCGTTGAAGTACATTTACTAAATATACTTATGGTTTTTAAACAAAAAATAACAAATCTTGCGATTACTAGATGTGTAAAAAAAATGTTGTGGATTTTTTGAGTTGTGAATTCAGGGAAGTTACCATTTTCCTAGGAAGGATAATTTATTGCGTCACTTCTGTTGGCGGTTCTAATTCTAGGCCCCACAAAAGTAACAAGGTCCGAGCATGGAGATTATAAATATTGATTTAAAATATCACACCGAGATAAGATGGCAAAACGCTTGTTTTAGGGAAAATGGCTTCATATCTCTTGGCAGATCTAAGATACTGAGGGTGGCGTGGAGGGTAACAATACTATACTATATTGAATATTAGCGTGGAAAAATATAATTATTTATATCAGTTTTCAGTTATTTTTTAATGTACGAAATCGAATGGTCTGACTAACATAAGTGTCAGAGATATGGGTTAGTGACCACCTTCAGCATTTTCGCAAGTTATTTTCCAAATTTATTAATTAATATATTATATATGACGGACGATCTCCATGGCCTAGTAGTGGTAAGATGCTTGTCTCCCAATCCGGAGATTGTGGGTTCAAATCCTGCTGGAACCCAGATTCCAGTCTGGTTTTCACTATAGGCCTCTTTAATATCTTTCTAGAGAGTTGAAAGAGATTACCACATAGCAATTAGCCCGCCAGGTTGTACTGCATGCAACGATAGTGTAATCTAATACAATGTAATACGAGGCGTATCCAGAAAGTAAGTGTACTGAGGCTCTCACGACCGGATGGATTTTATTTTCGACATGTTGGCTACACTTCCGTGTAGCCTGACCCTTCCCCTCCGCAACGAGACCGGTTCGAGGTCAGTACGTTGAGAAGTGTCGACGCGACAACACGTTTCGTGAAAAATGTCAAACCAATCTCCCGCCAAGTGCGAAATTTTGTAAAAAGGCAAGAGTTTTTGAGGCGCTGCAAACTCCATGGAGATGAATTTCTCCGCTCCATCGTTACTGGAGATGAAACTTGGGTTGCACACTACACGCCTGAAACCAAAAAGCAGTCTCAACAGTGGCGTCACACCTCTTCACCCTCCGCCAAAAAGTTCAAAACCACAATTTCAGCCAAGAAAATCATGGCATCCGTGTTTTGGGACTGTCAAGGCATAATTTTAATTGAATATATGCCTCAAATGGAGACCATCAACTCTGCAAGATACTGTGAGACCCTAAAAAAATTGCGGAGGGCAATTCAGAACAAGAGGAGCGGCATGCTGACAAAGGGAGTCTGCTTGCTGCACGACAATGCCAGACCACACACGGCCAACACCACGAAGGAACTGCTCGCCTCGTTTAAATGGGATGTCCTGAACCATCCCGCGCATTCCCCTGACCTAGCACCTTCAGATTACTATCTCTTTACCTTCTTGAAGCTGCACATGGGTGGAAAACGGTTTTCAACCGACGAGGAGGTAAAGGAGGAGGTGGAGAAGTGGACGGAGGGGTTGGCGGGAAACTACTTCGAGGAAGGCATCAAAAAGTTGATACCCCGCTTCACCACCTGCATTGAGAGGAATGGCGACTATGTCGAAAAATAGCTTACATATGTACTACGGTAACCACGTAATTTTTTTGTTTAAATAAAAAAAATTGTAACCTACAAAAATTCAGTACACTTAGTTTCTGGATATGCCTCGTACATTAAACTACACCTAAAGTCAAATGTGTTTCTATCATATATCAGAAGATCTACAAAGGTTTATTTGTAGTTCGTCTTCCCTTGGTAAGTTTTCGGCAATGCGAGAAAGTACTTAATTTAATGACCGTTGCTATTACCTTTCTATTCTTACATTTAATTTATATATGAGTTTACATTTATTTTGTAATATTTTTAATCTGTCAATAATAGAGGGTTCGAGTCCTGAGTTGAATCGCTTTTGATGATAGTCTGTTGTCTAAATGGCGATATACTAATTGTCCTTTTATTATTATCAATATTATAAACTCTTTGGTAGAGACGGATGCTACAAGTAGAATGAAGAAAATAATTCTGAAATGGACAAGTTAAAAAAAGGCTTCGTAACAAAACTTAAAAAAAAATGCATATATTATATACATGAAATAGACGGTGGGCGAGGAAGAGGTAAATCGAGAAACAAATGGGAGGATATGGATTATTTTACTAAAGATAAGAGAAGAAGCTGAAAAACAGAAGAACGTTATATTAAGTTGTCTTTATATATAGTACAACCTGACGGGTTTATTGTCACGTTTCAATCTTTTTCAATCAACCTTCAAAAAAGAATTTCATTAGATAATTATCAAGCCTAAAATTAGACAAATATTTTGTTTTATAGTTTTCTCTCATTCAAATAAACAAGGTAGATACATGTAATTGTTTATTAACAACTAATCAATAGTACATATTGATGTTTGGATTGTATGTTATATAAGTTAATATCACCGTTAGCGACAAGCAGACATTTAGTGTTGGCATCAAGCTGAAACACAAGAGTGAAATAAATAATAAGGAAAAAAATCATCTCCAGGATAAAGTAGACTAGAAGAAAAGAATAAAACACAAAAATGAGTGAGCACCCAGAATTTGATATTCAGAATAAAGGCTTAATGACCGTACGACCATTTGAATATCCACAGACCTGATGAACGAGTATCTTTCTCGATTGGATTTTAGAGACTGATTCATTGAGAAATAATTTATTCAAATTTATAAAATTGATAACGTATGACACAGTTACTTGATAAATTAAAATTCTAATAAAAATGCGTGGAGTATCAATGTATGAAAAAATGCCAAAAGAAGGGATCAGAATTTCATACATGTATGAAAAGGATATTTTCAGCTGATGAAAGGAGCATTAAGATGATTTGAACATGTGACTAAGAAAATATACATATCAGAAATAATAGGTATGTGTGGGAGGAAAATGTGGCTAGATCAAGTGGACCAGATTTTGAAAGAAGGTTAAGTTGAAGGTTTAGTTAAGGTGAAACACGAATAATCGATTATTGTATACATAGCGAGATGTATGCATGTGGAGGACGCGAAAGCTGTAATTTTGGACAAAAAGGTAGGAGATCTGTTATCTTTGCCTAGCTCATAAGAGACACGGGGTGATGATATGTATGAATTTATTAAAAGTATCAAATATATGAAAATGTCTGATTATTTCTAAGCTAACAGTTATGTATGATTATTTCTAAGCTAACTGTTATGTATGATTATTTATAAGCTAACAGTTATGTATCATTATTTCTAAGCTAACAGTTATGTATGATTCTTTCTAAACTAACAGTTTTGGTATTTTAGAAAAAGAGTTTTCTTTTATTTATATTCTTTCACTTATAAATTAATCGAAAGTAATATTACAATACTAAAAGAAAATGTCCTTAGTAATGCGAGTGAAATAAAAGCAAAGAAAAATATATTTGAGCAAGTTATGACTTCTTGGAACACATCGGATGACCACGCGATCTAATATACTGAAAGAAGGTTCATAATTGTCGTGGACTGTTTTAATGCACTGCCTATGGCAATCGCTATGATCATCATAATGCAATAAACTAAAGAAATATATAATGACATTTTCCTTTTAAATAATTAAAGTTATTAATATTCTATTATATATTATATTAATGTGTCAATACATTTATAAATAGTTTATATAAAAATACTTTTTTTAATGTTCATCATGATATTGAAATAATGGTCACCCTTTCCCCATGGTACGAATATTGGTCTCGTGTTTGTCACGCCGCCACCTAGCGATTATTGCTTGTATTTCTGGTAGAACCATGTTTATAGCATGTTGCACATTGCAATAAAAGCGGTAGCTTGTGATACCTCTACTTCGGTCTTATTGTGCTAAATGTAACCAAGTATACAAAGTATTTAAATTGCATTTCACCTAATATAATATCTTAAAAATATATTTTAAATGTGTGAATTGGTTGATGAGCACTGTTTCTACAACGAATTTGAAATAAGACTTTAATGTTTAAACAAATGAAAAAATAACAATATTTTTTTTCAATGACGTACAGATTTAATTCAGCGTCAAACGTGTTATCAAAATATTTTTTTCCCATCCTAATCGCGTGTTCAAACCTGTGCGTCGAGGTTATTTACTATGTCTGGAGAGTGGTGTATCATTTTTCTCCGTCCTTCCCGAACCTGGGTAATGTGGTCCGTCTGTCATATAGAACACCTTACTCTTGCTCGTTTTCCTTCAACTGTAACCGTGATTACTAGTTTCTGAAGACTTTGGTTATCCTTTCTGGCAACACAATTTTTTTATTCATACAGCCATCGGTGTATACGCGGGATCCTTCACTAACACCACATCTCAAAGATATTTATCATATTTCTTTCCTTCTTTGTCATCGTCCATATTTCTATTACATGTAGAGACTTGTTATGAAATTTAGGAAGCAGCAAAAAATGCTAATAAACCATCGATATATCCTCTTACATAATGCGTCATTTAAGGACCTTTCAAAATGAAACAATTGATATGTAATAAAGCATTATAAGAGTGATTTTTTTTCAATATCAGAATTTTTAGTGTGATATCCTGTTGCTGAATTAGTCTGCATTGTCTTTAATCGGCAGGTGGAAAAGATTATTTATTGTCAACTTTATTGTCACTCGTTGTCATACCGCTATGGAGGATTTAATAATTTTAATTAAATTTCGTCCCTTCGATGACATTTTTGGCACAAAAAATACGGAATTTTAGAAATGGTATTTTCAAGATTTAGGTAACATTGAAATATATTTTATACCTACTGCCTTTTAAAACACATTATTTTTCGATCATGGTACTAAAATAGATGACGGCGTATATTTCCTTCTTCCTAGCTTTAACCCAAATGAGTTTTACTGTTTTGGGGTCAATTTTTCTTGTTCGTAAGCTATAGTTTCTATATATTGTATATTCTGTATGGATATCATTCATAGCTTACCTCTGACAATGCCTTTACCATGTCTTTCCATTATTTTCTCCTCTACAATAGTAACACCAAGGTTCCCTCAAATACAATTTATTAAATCAATTCGTTACAACAACGTTTTAGATAACTTTTGAAATGTTGTTCAATGCTTTAAATTGACCAAATAAGTTTTTCGATGAATGCTAATCATCCGTTATGAAAGACGAATTTGATTGTCGATTTTCCCTGGATTTTTCAACAATAATTTTTCGAGAAATCTAATTAACACACGAGTTGAGTTTTGATTATTATTCATATCTTTACAAATATTTTTATTGACAAAGTTCTTTTAACAAATTAAAAATGATTTTTTATGATTAATTATTCAATAAGTCAATATGAACCATTTTATTAAAGCTTCCAAATAATAAAAGCTAAAATAGACATCAATAAATCTTTCCAAAATAGTTATGTAAACGCATTTAATACTTTTTTTATAATTAGAAGTTAAATTCTTGAGAAAATATTTTATTGTTTCTTTCAGATCTAACTGAATTTTATGCTAGTACGAGTATTAATACAGATTATCAACGATCCGTGCAATTGATGTCCTCTCTATTAACCGTCTCTGCTAACGAATGTGGAATATTTTTTAATTGGAAATTTAGTATCATTTGCCTCACGAAATGGCAACAGCAATGAATGAAATAATCCGAAGATTATCAGGACCTTCTGTAATAACCTGCTCTTACAAGACATGCCGGCAAAAGGATTCGAGAAGTTTTTTTAGATATTTGTTGACGAGATGATAAAAAAGAGATATTTCGATTCTTAGTAGAGTTTCTTTTCATCAGGGGTTCTAAGTTTGTGGCTCATGTACTTCATATGGATCCGTGCACAGTTTCATGGAGTCTGTAGTTTTGAATGGGAATTTTATTATACCATTTTTTCTCTTTTCTCATGAAACTGTTCTTTCATCACACCATGACTTGTCACTTGAGTGTCTGACCACCTTAGTAAGGGTAACCAATACTGTATAAGATGCAGAAATAAAAGAGTTGAGAGAAACGCCTTTCCCCGTTAAATATTTCGTTTTACACTCGATGTTTTTTTATATAGAATATATTTTTTAACACAAGATGTTTTTTTTTAACAAATAAGTTTTTTTTACACGCAAGTTATCTTTTTTGGACTGAGGTGGAGCTACATATACTCTTATGTTATATCATCAGACTGTCTTAGCGGACCATGGTAAAAACGGTTCAAAACTACTGCGTTGAAGCATTTCACAGGAAATATTTATTCCTGTATTCCTCGAAGAAAGTGAGTTGAGAATTTTTAAAGAGATATTTTAATTAGACAATTGAAGTAATTACATTTTGTGTGGTGTACAAATGTTGATTGATTAAAAAAAAGGGGGAATAAAATCAAGGACAGTTAAATAACTTGATGATTATTGTCTGTAATAAATAAGGGAAATATTCAAAAGTGAACAATTAGAGGATGTATAAAATGCTCCATTTTTTCGGCTGTCAACATGTTTTCAAATCTAACAAGAATGAGTTTTTACTTTTTTTTATGTAAGTCCAAAATTCGCAGAGAACTCGATATTTTAGTCATTTTAAAACTGAATAATGATCTCAGTTTATCAATGCTTTGAAGATAAGATTTGAAATTGCTTTCTCTTTAGAATGCATTTATGGGAACATATTTTAACGCAAATCTAACATCTTGAACATTTTCCATATGTTAGCACCGATCGAATTACTTATATTTTCTCCTTATTTTAGCGCCAATCGAATTACTTGTATAGTCTCCTAATTTTTTGCCAACCAAATTACAATTCTCCCAATTTCAGTGGCAATCGAATAAGTTTGATGTTTTCTTTATTTTGGCGTCAGTCAAATTACTTGGATGTTCGCCTTTAAACCGATAATTTATTTGCTTTTCTTCCGGACGTGGTCGATGCAGAGAGATTGTAATTAATAGTATAAATACTCGTATTGTGATTTTAAAGCTTTGATTTTACATTAATTTAATAATAATGCTTTTAATATTGTTAACAAGACGGCTTTAATGTTTAAGACCGCTTGAAGCGTTTTAGATCTCAATTAAAATATTTGAATCACTCGAGTAAAATTACATTGGTATTCGATAGTCGAGTGTTAACCTGATGTGAATATTGATTCTGGTTGAAAAATGATACTCTTAATTCGAACGAATACCCGTATCAAAATCACAGCGTGAAATATTTATTGGAGTATCAAATAGCATACATATAATATATCAATTAATGTATTTTTCTTATTCTTTATTTCGGTAATTCTCAATATTTTTTTGACCACAAAAGACAATCTCGCTAGAATATTTGCTTTGTTTATCAAATTCAATCCTTAATTAGTATCGTCAGTTCTTACGTCGCTATTAGCTTTGATACGTAAATTTTAAATTATCTTATTATTATCATAATACTGCAATATTTATATAAAAGTAGTTAAAGAAAGGTGGTCTCTGTTTCTATACTGTAATGCATATTCGTTTCTGCCATTCTTTACAAACTATCATCTTGTTATACAGAATTTCCTATTTTTACGCTGTCATATTTCCCAATTGGAAATATTTGACGGATACCACGTTTTAATAGGTTGAGCTCACGTAGTGGGAAAGAACTAAGAAGATTATGCGTTGCAAAACAACCAACTTTGAAATATACAATGGAAAAAGTTAGATTTTATAGTGTAGAGTTTTTAACTGAGATAACTCGAATCTATCTAAAATGGTTCTTTTTTAGGGGGCTCAAAGAGGCTAGATTAAAATTTTGCCAAAATCAGTTAATTTTTCCACAGAAACACGTTTCAGAGAGTTTATCTCCGTCAAATGATTATGAAATCACTTTTGATATATTATACTAACGGTCTTTCGATTAATACGTTCAAGTGCAACTGTAGAACAAGATACGATGCACTGAATCAGGTTCTGCACTCACGCATTCATAGGAGGAGGAACACACTGTTCCTTATGTCAAGAATTTAAAGGGAGAGAGTTGGGAGAGTTGTAACAAAGGTCCTTGGGGAGAGTTGTAACAAAGTTGCTCTATGACAGAAAAGAGCGAAAAAATTTGAAGGTATCCTTATAGGTATGTAAGTGAATGACTGATGCGAATATTGAGTGTGCGATGATGAGTTGTTGGGTACGATGATGATGTGGTTTTTGAGATTATTATGCGGTTGCAATTGTGTATTTGCTTTAAATTAAATAGCTTTGAATTAAACTGCGTAAAGATAGGAATGCAGAGGATGAATAATAAAGCTAAGTGTTTTACTATTTGGGACAAATATATAAAATTTATGATTAAGGAATGAGACCACTTCCCTACAGTCCTTGCCTAATAAAGTGGTTCCCTACATTCACGTAATGGAGGGTTTTTAGCATTGTCATGTACTTTTATTCTATGGTTTGCCCTTTCAGAAAAGCGATGCATTGCGGATAGTAAAAATTAATGAAAAAACAGGGAAAAATAAAAAAGAATATGGTTTGATAGTTGTTT
The DNA here is from genome assembly GCA_949825065.1 of Odontocerum albicorne. Lineage (NCBI taxonomy): Eukaryota > Metazoa > Arthropoda > Insecta > Trichoptera > Odontoceridae > Odontocerum > Odontocerum albicorne. The sequence continues at coordinate 21,767,813 of OX463842.1, read as the reverse complement.
TAATTTAATTTCAAACCTTTTACGTAATCTAATGAATTCCAAAATTTTTGAGCACTTTTTATTATTTTTCGTATAAAACTCCAAAAAATAAAGGAAAAATTTTCAATTCTTTTGCTTTTGTTTTTAGAATCCTAATCTGCATTGGGTGGAGCATACGAGTAAATCATAAGTGGTACATGAAAACTGGTTTGAGATACGCTGTTTAAATGCTATTTAAATATTATATAAAAAATCGTAATCAATTTTGTTGATAATATTTTTACGTTCATAACCGTTTCTGTATTAATTCAAAATTCATTTGGCATATTTTCACTAATTAGTGCGCTCAAGATGAAAGCTTCAATATTAAATATATATTCCAGTTTTAATAAAAAAAAATTTTTTGGTAATTTAAAGAAAGTTTAAAATTCCATATTGAATATGTATTATATATTGAATCGTTTATATTGCGATCTTTCCAGAGAATGGTCGGTATTATAATGTATGACAAAGTATACAAACACTATATTAGGGATAACTGTTTCTTAGAGTCGGATATTATAAGTACGAGTACAATCAAGAAACAATCTTTAGATTGTTTGGACATACGAGTATCAAGAGAGTGAGTTCTAGTAGATTAACAAAACAAATATATATATATAGTCTAGAATGAATCGCATGTGCGGAAGAAGTGGGTTGAAATAATAATGGACGGACAAAGTTTAAACAAATGTTTACTGATGGAAAGTTAAGAAGCACACGAAACAGAAGAGCATATATGAGTGTGGATGAGGTAAAGTCGGTTTGTGTAGATAAGAAAGTGTGAAGATCTGCACTCTCTGTCTACCTCAAAAGGGACATGCCGTGATGGTATGTATGTATTATTTATATGGCATAATAAAAAGGAGCTAATAGACGATATTTTTATATATTTTCTGGGACAGATTTTTAAGTAAGGAATTGGTTTTATTTGTATTTTCTATGGACCTCTGTGGCCCCGTTGGTGAGACACTTATCTTCCAGTATAGAGGTGGAAAAAATTGAGCTGGTATTTAATTTTAGAGACCTCAGCTGAAGAGACTGGGGCATGTCAAATGAGTGCCATAAAAATATTCCAGAACTTTCAAGGTTAGTCCAGAAGGAAGATCAAGAAAAAAAACCTTGCCTTAGAAGGAGTTGAAAGAAACAGGCGGAGCTGTCATGGAAGAAAGGAGTTTAACTGGGAGGAGTCCGAATAGTAGGAGGAAGATTTCCTTTAAGAACCTCTTAATCGTTTGAACACCAAACGGTACTCAAAACGTGTTTTAATTTATTAGTTCGTAGCAACTACTCGTAGAAAGCATTGTTTGCCTTCTCCACATGAAACTCGCTCATAGTGGAGGAGGTGCAGAAAAAATATCTGCAATCGAAAATATAATCTGTGAGCTTAGTACATATCATGTTTTTATATTACTTAGTTTCAACTAGGCATGTGTGGATACAATCACTCGAGATTCGTTCGAGAAGTCGTGAGTTGTCTAGCTTTACTAGAAAGATTAGTTTTGATGTTCTTAACAATAAGTTTGACTAGACTGCAACGGAAGGTATTTTTCTTATTGTTTACGCTAAAATAGGCCTCTCAATCACTATGCCTGTTGGAAAGGCTTTATCCCTTCTAAATATGGTTGTTTCAGATATTGACATATTTCGTATCACATTGCCAAAAGTAGAGACGATGGAAAGCACTCATGAACATATTTAAGTGAATGTAGATAATTTGTAGTCTGTAATTTATATTTGTCTAATATTTTTTTAATTTGTATGTATGTAAAGATCTACTCTATTGGAGCTATGTCTGTATTATGAAGAAAATAAATATGTGGAATAAGCCAAAATCATCTCAAAGTGTACTCTTAGAGGGTTTGGGCATGCAGAACGAATGAATGAAGATATACTAGCGTAGCAAATATATAGCGCATATGTGAGTGGAAGGTGTGATAGAGGAAGACCAAGGAAAGTATGGTTGAATTATATTTGGAAGGAATGGAACATCGAAAGTCAGAGTAATCGTTGCAGTTGTATGAGAGGGTGTATTGATGTAACATAGGCGAAGGATGTGGGTTGAGATAAGAAAATTTTGATGCATTGTCCTCTCTGACCAACTCGACAGGGAAATTGCGTGATTGTATACACATATGCGTGTATTTGTATAATAAATCAGCGGAGTTCTGCACTGGCAATACTGTAATGCGGATCTGAAAGGTAAAGGGGTAGATAATGATGATGATGATCTTACTTGTCTAGCTCTAAAAGCACTACTAAGACAGTCCAGTGTGTACCCGTATGTGAGAGGAGTCCGTTGGGTCAGCCAACATGATATTGTGTATGTAAATAAGAAAGATAATTACGTTATCTGGTGAAATTATTTTAATTAAAAACAAATCCTATTGATTTACATTAAATCTTAATTATTGGATGATGCAAATGCGAATGTAATTAAAACTTTTACATCTTCTTATTTATTTGATTTTTATTTATATTTTTTCACATTAACAAATGCATACTGATACCGATTTAATAAATATTAATGTGAATGCCACCCGGTAGCGAATATTTTCAATTTCGTTTTGAATTATTAACACTGGAAATATGCGTAGTAATATCCACTTGAAATATTACGTTTTGATTGTCTAGTATTAGCATACAGGTATGACGACAATAAAAAAATAGTAACAAAAAATCTCTAATTTATTATTTATGTCCTGGCCCTATTAAAATTTTTATTTTGCTAAGGGGTGGAGTCGCGAGAGGTGTGTTGTAAAAATAATTTAAATTCCGCTGCATGTAAAAAATATCCTCGACTTTTTTATACTACTGTACGTAGATTCCTATACTTGAGTTAAAAAAGCTGGATCATCATCATCAATATAATGTTGTCTAGTAGCTCATGACTGAGCATCGTGACTCCCATGATAGCCCTTGACGGCTCCTTATCATACAGCATGCACTCAGTAGTTCGAAGACCAGATCTTAAGGAAAATAGAGCGAGAAAACAGTTGACAAAAAAATAAAAACTTTTTACCCCACCATAACTCATATTTAGATAGTTAACGACCTCCGTGGTCTAGTTCAATTTAAATCGGTAGATAGATTAAAAAAAAATTCCAATCTGGTTTTCACTAAGGGATTTTTGCATAAATTTCTGGTTGATTGTAAGATATTGGAAGAGATCTGCCTGCATATACTCTATACCAGCAGTGGATACACTTGTTGGGCTGCGCGCCAATACCGGCATAGTGTTAAGGTTCGTGGGCTACCTATATACGTGTACTTTTCTAAAATTATTAGATATTGAATTCCTGAAAACCAGGTAACTGTTCCAAATGGTACTCATAACTTTCGCTACCGCCACCTTTTTATTGCATTAAGTAATTATAATTATTTCTAGAATGAATTACATAAATAATCTATTATTTAGAATGGGAATATATTTTAAATAAAATTCTTTGGTCGTTTGAAAAACTTACAACATTTTAACATTATACATACGTATATAATAATAAAAAATAATGTGAGACTTGAGAACACAGTTTCTCATTTACAAGACTGGCTTAATGGATGGCGTAGTAACACGGAGAATTTTTTTGGGTGGCTGTCCGTGATTTGTCATTTTGTCAAGGACTTCGAATTCTTAATTTAATAACTGCCATTATTTTTTCCGCCATCCGAGATTTAGCGTAACGGTTTTCTTAGTGGATTAAGCAATACTGTATAATAACGTCATTGCCGATTTTTGCTGCCTCTTCTTTTACCAACTTAATTAATCGTTCTTTTCTGCCTGCCATTACAGGAGCTTCGATACTTCAGAAATTTTCCAAATTCTAGTTGAATCACTTCAAGGTTTTCCTTAATGCATCAAACAAATTGTTGGCATTTGTGGTGCCTGTGGACTTCTGGACCAACTTTCTGAGCTCCGCAAATACTCGCCATGGAATGGCAGGAGGAACGATACATGCACTGAGAAGAGTACATGGGGTGATTATGTATTTACATGGGGTGATTATGTATGTGATTTAGAGATGAATGTGAATTTAAGGTTGAAAAATGATGTTTTAAGTCGGATGAAGAAAAGTACTGTAGGATGGTTTGGGCATGAAGAACGAATGAATGAAGAAAGACTAACAAAATAAATATATAGTAAAATGCATTATTTCAACACATGATTTTTTTTCCTTCTGCATATATGGTACATAGTTTTTACATATATACTATGATTTTACTGTTTTCCTCTCGGTGTAGGTAGAGAAGACACAGTGCGAGACTTTCCTATCACGATACACATGTTTCCCTTAATCTACAACCATATACCTTCTCATTCAGCTCCTACAATTACTCTGATTTTTCTTTCTTTCAAAACATTTCCTTCTTTGAAAATATAGTTAACCGGATCCAGCTATCACGTATTTTCTTTGGTTTTTTTCTACCACGTCTTCCATTCATATTGACACTAAATATTTTTGTTTTGTTATTCTTTCTTCATTCATTTGTTCTTCATGTCAAAACAATCCCAGAGGGCTCTTCTTTATCAGTTCCCAATCTAAAATTCATATTCATCTTTATTTACTTCACTCTGTCATACAAAGTACCCCCACATATTTTTTTCAATGCATTTATTTCAGTTTTTTTACGTTTCACTCCCACACACATGTATTAAAGTTGATATTATGAAACTATTGTGAAGTCTCGCATAAGAAGATTTCGATACCGTTTGCTTCAAGTATAAGTGTTAACATAATTTTTATAGAATAATTCCAGTAAAATATATGAAAATTTACGAATCGAGTAATTTTGATGAATTTGTAATATAAGATAAATTTATTATAAAGAAGAAAGATGATATTTGTACGAAGAAAACCTTATTTTATAAATATAACACGTGGCAGTACAAAACTTCGCAATTATCCGGACAACTGTTCATAGCTGAATATTATTTGACTAAAAGGCGCATTCTAACGATTAGTCGCAACCCTCCGTTTTATTGATTTATATAGGCTTTATTAAGCTTTCACTTTCCCATCTTAGCACATTATCCAACTAGGCATCTCTTTGTACATTCAAATGTGGTTTTGGTCAATAAAATGTACACTCGGATCAAATATATTTAAAATGCAGCGGAAGAAGATCTAAGAGATTTAGATCCGATCATAAAAGTTGTTAACCTGACTCATAACTTCACGATTGGAATTTTCCCTTCATTTCAAATTGAATATTTTCAACCAGTTATGAAAAATGTTTTTATTTTGTCGCGTGGATAACTTTTGGGTTAGGTGAATGGACAATATTTTAGTATAAAAGTTATTTCAAATCACCTTTTAAGATAACTTTATTAAAATCAACAACCGTATCGGAATCGACAGTAAAATTTGAAATAAATGCATTTACTAATAGTATCGTCCTTAATGAAGGTATTTTATTAAGTAAGATTCCCATTTTTTGTTGTTAAGTTTTTCAAAGTCCCCAATAACAACTGTCGATATAAATGTTCAGAGAGGTAGAGAGGATAGTCATTATCGTCATTGCTGGGCTTCGTGGATGAGGATATCCTCACCATTCCAACATCAATTGCTGGGCTTCGTGGATGAGGATATCCTCACCATTCCAACATCAATTCAGTTGGAAAGCAAAACTGTGCCGTGGAGTTTTTTTTAAGTGAGTGAGCCATTGGACACCGGCAAACTCACCGGCCACACCGCTGAATTGGACTCAGTGACGCACTGAAGTGAGACGGTTGGAGCGTACCGACATGTTTCCCCCCCCCCTCTCTTTTGAAATAATAGATATGATCGAAGTCATAGGTATCCTAATACCCCCGAATACTAGGTGGGAAAAAATACTTGTGTTACTCGAGGGGAGTAGAACAGCGCGGGCTTCGAACTTCGACCTTCTGCCAGTGCATTACCGCGCGGCCATGCCCTTTTTTGAGAGGAAAGTAGGTAGAGAGGAAAGAGTGTCAGACCCTGATTGAGCAGATATGATATGATACATTTACTATTTATTAAACGTGTCACTTTTATCATCCTATTAATCGTGTCACGTGTCACATCATAATATATGGAAATAAAACCAATTTGTAAACTTCGATAGGTTCCTATCACTGGTAAATCTAATGATAAATAAACCCTAGTAAACTTCGATAGGTTCCTATCACTGGTAAATCTAATGATAAATAAACCCTAGTAAACTTCGATAGGTTCCTATCACTGGTAAATCTAATGATAAATAAACCCTAGTAAACTTCGATAGGTTCCTATCACTGGTAAATCTAATGATAAATACGAGTAAACCCTAGTCAAATTAGTTGTTCTGAAACTTTTATTGACTTTCATTTTAACATAATATACGAGTATAATCATTTCATTTTTGTTTATAAAATAATTTTAGAATAGGGACATTTCCATTAGTGGGCAGCGAATTTTTAATCTTCGATTTATCGATTATATAACTCCTCTAGCAAATGGTCTAAATGATGTGGAAGAACTTTTTACCATTATGTATAGAACAACCTTCAATATATGTGTCACAAAATTAACCATGAAATACGAAAATGGTGACCGTTTGAACAACAATAGAGTTAATGGTGATCCTAAGGGTAAATAATGTGATACCGATCACAAGGCAGATAACCTACGCGATGGGTAGTACTTAAGGTAGACTTCTTAAGGAATGCAACTAACATCTCACTCGAAGAGTGTAGTAGAAATGTTACTGACCTTGAGAAGTGGAGGTGCGATCGATCCGCCCGTAAGATCAAGTCAAATAATCACGGCCGCTCTGCAAAGAGCATAACAAATAAGTAAAACTCATTTAATGTAAAAATATTTTTAATTGTGTCATGTAAATTACCAGTAATGTCAGCCATATGCCACTGTATGAAAATTTCGCTGTTAATATTTATCTTTAAATTATTTTGACTTTAATTTAATCAATTTCTGATTGTAAACTTCCAGTGAGAATTTTGCTTTAGTTATTTTTCTGCCACACAACTCAATTAGTTCTGTCCTTAACATGGAATTAATTCAACACGTTTTGTATAGTAAAAATGTAAGGCAACAACATTACCCCGTAAATTAATAACCGAGGGCGAGTCGAGTGTCCTCGCGGCCGGCATTTGATGTTTTAGGACTGGTTACATTGTTAGACCTCAACAAGAGTTGCTACCTCTTTAATATGTGTATTAAAACGTATTTTCTTTATAATTTTCTTAAATTTTGTATGTAGTTCGGTGTAAAGTTGTTTGGTTTTCATGACATTTTTGATCGGATTCGGTATCGAAAGTATCATTTGTATTTATATTATTTTTTGATATTTGTTTTAAGTCAATTCGAAACCAAATAATTGATAACATTTTGATTCGGTGATTTACTAATTAACGTTGAATATTACTAGTTAAATAATTTGATAAGACAGTTTTTATATACCACACGATTCTGTTTCTTTTTTCATAAGATCTTCATTAAAAATATTCGAGTTTTTAAAATAAATTTTATCTATTATGTATATATGAAAATAACATAATTAATGCTTGGTCTGAAATGTTATGTGTCAAAATTTTTAAATATTTTTTTATTATTTTTGTATAATGAAAATAAACATTTTTTTACAATAACAATCATATCAAATAAGCCACTTGTTTACAAAATACATAATTAGGCATCCGATAAGTTTATTTGACCTTCTTGATTGAGCCACATTTCCAAAATCAATTGAAAAGGCTTCACTATTGTAATTTTATACACAGCATCGACTCATTCCTCAGAACAATAATAAAGTAATATAAACAACAAAAAAAAAACAAAATGTAATATTAATTATAAAACATCAACATATAAATTATCAGGAAAAGAATTACATGCAAAATTTGTGAACCAAAATACCATAAGAACCACTGAATAACGACCCAACCTATATTTTACCTGTTCTGTTCAAATAAATAAAATATTTTGTGGGTTGGGCCCATTTGCATACCATACATACGTGTACGCCCATATAATTGCATTAATAAAACAATATTGCATTTTTTAATTTTCGAAAACTAATAACTGTGAAAAAATTACACAGTATTTTATTTATTTAAAAATACATGGAATATAAGTTTTCAGCGCATATTTTTTTATAAGTGTATTTAAAATATGACAACTTGACAAAAAATAATTCAAACGATTTTATTAGAATAATCTCAAATGTGGGTCAAAGATGCTATGTTAATATCATCATTGATTTTCATTTATTTATTAAAGAAAATGAAATGCTTAAGATTATATTATAATTTTATTCAATATGTGTAAAATATACAAGGAAAAAAAAACATCCAAGGATAAATATACCGATGCACAAAGAATATAAGATAAATGTGTTTTGAATTACATTCAAAAGAAGAAAATATTTTTTTATTTCTACGGAATATTTATTTTACTGAAGTTATTTATTTTTGCAAAGTACACAGCTTAGAAATTAAAAAAAAAAAATTTATTCACATCGCGTTTATCTTTTAAATTATTTATGTGTAAGGATAATCTTGATAGTTCAATAATCTTTTCTGAATAAACTTCTGTCATTCAGAGCACTCCTGAGCTATCTCGAAATGGTTCTGTAAGAGCTCGGCTACCAAATCACTCATGCGACAATTCCGACCTTCCTTTTCGAAAGAAATTTCTACAAAGCATTATTCCGCCAGATTTATAAACATCAATGAATTCTTATTAAAAATATCACATATCATATTGTACTTAATTAATTTTATTTTTTCGCATTCTTCTTTAACTCTTTCCATTTGAAATCGATTTCCGATTGTAAATATACCAACTTATGTTAAGTCAATTTATTTTCAGAAAAAAAAAACACGCTTACAAAGTTCGGATGTAAAAACAGTTTGATATTTGTAATATAATCTGAACCTCCTATTCTAAAGACAGGAGTTACACCACCAGGTTACGGAGATCTAAACACTTGGTTGATTGGAATTAGTTTCGAAAATAATAAATTAAAATAGAGTAATTGAAACATGTGTTCAAAACAACATGTCGCGTGCCTGAGTTTTGATAAAGTGGTCATGGTCTACTACAGTGCTTTTCAAATATTGGTTTGTAAACTGCATGATTAATCTCTTACGAAAGAACACATTCACTTTTTATTCAAGCATAGGAAAAAAATCTTTATCGATATTTTCTTTAAATAGTCGAACCCAAAATGTCTAATACGCAATAAAAACTAAATATTTAATCTAATATCTATATATTTAATTAATATTAGTAACATAATGAATTGCACCTTAATTATTATAAAGTATGCACATATTATATACATTCGTAAACTATCCTTAATTTGATTTTGTTGGAGACTAGCATCTGAAAATATCATGGAGATGAAGCAATACACACCAGATCAACGGATTAGCGTTCCATTATAAGCTGGAAGTTAAACAAAACGGGCTTTACAGTATGGAAATTACATCTTCGATTTAAAAACCTGTCTCGTGCATGGTAAATTCTAGTATTTTATGTGTAAAGTAAGTGGTGTAGATCGATAGTTAAATTTTTGAAGCTTAATCAATTGAAACATTAAACTATCTAGCTTTGTAATTTTTTTAAATAAGGTTGATTATATCGACTCATATAATTGCGGAGATACTTTAATTTGATGGCACAAATCTTCCTAGTTTGGGTGGTAAAGATCTTCCTAGTTGGGCAGTGAAATGAGATTCTTTGTAAAACAAAAGAGCTATTAATTAGTTATTTTAGATATGAAAGAAAATAAACGATGTCGATCATTCTTCTTTTAACCAGATGTAAAAATGTAATTTTATTGATTGCCCGCAGTTTATTCTGAAATACTCTTTAAATAGCTTAATCTTTCAAATAACTTATTTTAGATTCTCTCGATCCAATAACTATGCATTGTTTAGTAAATGCTACAAAAAACAGATGAATTCAGACTGACTATGTATAAATGATTTGTTAACTCTATACCATGTATGGAAAAGCTAACGAAGGGAAGTGATTAAAATTTCTAGCCTACGTTGTCTAAGATTAACATCATATGCAAATATCGATCATGAAGAGAAATCTCGGTTCAGAATTGAGGCGTATAATGATCCATTTGGCATCCATATGGATCTGATGGAGCGTAGAAGAGTGGGAAGATCGATGGGTTGTTAAGATGGTGTGATGGAAGAACATCGAACTCTGGATATAACTGAAGAAGGATGTTGCCAATAGAGACGAATGACATTTCTGCAAGCAGCCAAGATATATCACATGACAAACTCCATGACCTCCATGACAAGTGTGACACCTGCCATCCAATTCGGGGGTAATGGGCTTGATTCCCGTTGGAATCTAGATTATTTTAAAAGAGAGGCGTTCACTTATAATCTCTTAAACATCTTTCTGGTTAGTTGTAAGAGATTGTCACATGACAATCAATCGAGAAAGTTATAGTGTATACTGAGTAGTAATTCATATCTTGGCTTGTTATTATGATGATGATTATGTTCGAGGTTGATAGTGGCCAGATTTTTGAGAGACGGTGCTTTGCTCATACATATTGAGTTATGCAGTTATTACCCCATCAGACATCAAGTGGGCAGGTGTCGATGTGCAAACTCTTCCGGTACAATTAATTTGCAGTTTATTGAGTTGAGCCTGCCCTCAAATACTTGTGCCACTGCTCGGAGTTTTAAAAAATCCCAAACTCTTGAACTGATTACAGATGCGCAGATACGGCGACAGATTAATGCACCCTTGGTGTGGCTTAATCACAATGCTTCAGGTAAAGTTATTTCAGAATTATTTTTTAATCGCTTTTGTGATATTGGTATCATATAATGATATCTATGTGCCTTCATGGCGTTTTATAAAATAAAGTATTTTGTCCGGCTGAGCCCTGAGACAATAAATGTCGCTTCAAAAGCGCTCGAATGTATGTAAGTTAAGAGAAAAGAGTAAGAAAAACAATGCCCAATTATTTTTTAATCGTTTTTTTTTATATTGGTATCATATACTGATAGTGGTATCAGTGTGTGCCTATAGTGTTTATGTATTTTCACAAATAATGTTTTGTCCGGCTGAGCCCTGACAAGAGATAAATACGTAACATAGAAGTGATCTCGCTTTGTCGTTGGCATGTTTCAAACGGCGACTCAAAAAGCATTATATTTCCCTTAGTTAGATGTAGCATGTTTCCTGATTTCTGCATCTTGTTTTTCAATATCCTCTCCTATCTCCTTGCCGTAGTTAAATGTAGCATGTTTCCTGATTTCTGCATCTTGTTTCTCAATATCCTCTCCTATCTCCTTACCGTAGGTGAAATTTTTATATTTGTTACATTTACATCGTCAAATGGTTGTCTTATTTTTATCCTATTATTTTGGTAATCGTAACTTTTGAAGAGATTTCCGTTTGAGAATAAACTCACCAAAATGTACATTGTACAATTACGACCTCCGTGGTCTAGTTGGTATGACGCTTGGCTTTCACCCGGGGATTTCTAGTTCAATCCCCGTTGGTATCCAAAAAAAAGATTACAAGATGGTAACAATACTTTCACTGGCTAGATACATGCGATTTTTTTTGCGCCTTCATGTGTGGTAGCTTACATATGCAATTTCGATTAATTCCATGTCTACTACAGTGGTTCTAAACCAGAAGGATGAACGACAATATTGTCTCCTGGGTACGCTCTTCTACATGTCTGAATCACCAATTTATATAAGTTGATGGATACCATATGAACGAATAATGAAGTGTTTCAATAAATAATATATATATGTACGTCATAATATGATAATGAAACTTGTTTATTTTGAAAACTTCAACCTATAGCTTAGAATATTATTAAAATGCCTGATCAGCAGTTTACTGACAAGGTATTATTTATCAAGATTCATCGTTCTATAGATAACGAGCTTTTACGTAATACAACTGTGTAAGCGGCTCTTGTACTATCATCTGAAAGATCCAATAAGATTCTTCGAATACCGACAAAATATTTTTTTGTAAAACCTTTTATTTACAAGCTTAACAACGCATAAATATGTCTTTGATTAAACTAAATTTTATAAATACTTATAATTTTTTTTTATTGAGGAAAAAGCTAAATGATATTACTAGAAGACAGGTTGTTTTTACCTTATTTATTGATGAACATACAGGCATACAAACGAGTACGAAGAAACGCTTATAAAATCATATACCACGATATATTACAACAACTATTTGTTCTTTTTATTAATCAGTAATAAAAGTTGTGTTTTTGTCTAATTAAATATAATTTTGCCAAAAAGACAAATTTTAATTAAAAAACGATAGTGATTGAGCTTAAAATACGAGTATATATAGAAATTTGTACATTGGATTTTGAACGAACGTTTCTAAAAAAAGCAGCACATGTGAACTCCACATTTATGTATTGTGGTAAATATGAATGGTTATATAAACACATAAACGGGATCCAAGCATTGTACATATATCGGAATATTTCCAGAGATTTCCTTTGTAGTTCGTCTTCCACTGTTTTTTTTTCACGATTTCTTACCAGCTATTCTTATACAAATATACATAAACGGTGAAGTATCCAATCATTTCTGCTACTTCCTTCCCATCATTTCTGCTACTTCCTTCCCATCATTTCACTTTTCATATTACTTTTTAATCTGTTTCATTGAATGAAAAGTATATTTAACTTTTTATATGAGCTCGATTCGAAAAATGGAAAATTCTATTTTCACATACAAAGCGCATTTGAGGAGTTTGTTTCGAAACGGCTTTATAAAAATTGTCTTTATATTATAGGACTACCATTTAAAGTATGATTAAACAAAGGGATTTTTTTTTACATAAATTCATATAAATATCAGAGAATTCGAAGAAATTGTATGAGATAGTATACCTATATGTATAAATATGAGGCACAATATCACGACCAAAAAAAGTCTGCCACTCTGTAATCTTTGTTTCACACATTACTAGAAAATGGAGTAGTTGTATGTATGAATACACTCAGTAAACACAAATGAGTATTGATCAAATGCCACACTGAATAGAACTAAAACTTGTGAATTAAATGAATATACGAGTACATAACGTGTATTGCTTTTTTATTCGGATAAAATGATAATATTCTTTCGCAAATATTAGACCGAATTATGAAGTGTTGAAAAATATGCCTTCCAGTGAACTACAATATTTGTATGGGCGTATGTTTTCTACGAGTACCAGGACGTATGTTTTCTACGAGTACTAGGGGATTTCGAGCTTGATTCCAAATAGAAGCAAAAAAAAAATGAAAAAAAGGGACTCAATTTTTTAAAACAGTTCGTGTAGTAACAGTGTGTGGACGCCTTTGACGTGTTGCCCCTTCACGTGCTGTAGAATTTCCAGCACGTGTAATGACGAACTGTGAGTGCTGTGCTTACAACAGTGGTTCTTAACCGAAAGTATGGATTAATGGGACCAAAGATAATGTTGTCTCCGGGTGGCACTCTTTATTACACAAATTCGGGCACATTGAAAAGTACCACACGCATGAAAAAAAGTGGAATATTGTTCAACTAAACGTTTTTAAGCACAATACCTTCAAAACATGGTATATGTGAACGAATCGTTACAATATTGAAGCTTTGCCGGAATTCGAGTATGTTAGCATTTCTAATATGTTTTTTGTAAAACTTACTAAATGAGAAACAACCTTATCTTTAAATATATTTATAAGTTATTTTCTTCATTCGTATAATACTCCTCAACACATCTGTATTGGTGATACGAATATGCTGTAGAGCATGACCGGAAAATACCATTGGGAGAACATATCTTCTTTAGTCTTATTAATCGTATAATACTCCTCAACACATCTGTATTGGTGATAGGAATATGCTGTAGAGCATGACCGGAAAATACCATTGGGAGAACATATCTTGTTTAGTCTTATTAATCGTATAATACTCCACAACATATCTATATTGGTGATAGGAATATGCTGTAGAGTATGACCGGAAAATACCATTAGTATAACATATCTTCTTTAGTCTTATTAATCGAGCCCAGCCTTCGGGTGAAGAACCAAATGAGTAGGCACTTGACTCACTTTGCATTGTCCCATCTGTTGGTTATACTATCGCACTTCAAAACTGGAACTTTTTGTTTGTTATTATCGGGAATCAAAGTCTAAATTCCCGGGAGGAAGACAGGAGGGAAAGGGAGGAGAGGCATTACATTCAACTACAGGGATCGTTTATAAGTCATACGTATAATTAAATAAGTCATAGGGATTGTCAACAAAAATTGACGATAAACTTTCGACACTTAATACTTACTCCAGTTCAAAACACAACCCGTAATGCAATTTCTCGAGAGGTGTGAATGATAATTGATTTAAAAATAAAAATCTTTGTAGTTTCGATTTACTTTTAAATGGGTGTAATTTGTTACCGCTGCTTGTTATGGATTGAAGCACTCAGTAACTTTCCAAAAGATTAAGATTCAATAACTGGAAGGGAAGGGAAGGCCTGTTAGCAGGATATAAACCATGTAATATTAATTGCGGTGTATTAAGTACCATTTAACTTTCTTATTAGTTAGTCCTTCTGGAAACTACTCACTTCAATGTGCATGATACCGTGAGGCTAAGATAAACAAAAGGTTATTTATTTATTAATTTATACATAAAAAACTACCTATTAATAATCGTCATAATATCCTCATTGTAATTAGTACATTTCCTGTTAAATTTATTCAGTAGAAGATCATATAAACTCCAGATAAATTTCTTGTTTGATATTGTGGTACTTTATATTGACATATCTACTAGTACATACATTATTTTATTATATATTGTTTTCTATTCTAGTTATAGAGCCTTCTTGTTTTAGAACCTACAGAGTACGCGCAGAACTCTCGGTTTATCATTGAACGTATTGGCAATACTATCATTCGGTGCGTTCGACTATTGTTACCAGACGAACTTTTTACCAGACTGAGACCTTTTTTTTGACATCATTGAAAATCGAACCCGACACTCGGATTAAAATCAAGAGTCTTACCACTAGACTACGAAGGTCGTCAGGTGGATTGAAAACAGCACAGTGTATTTATCTCTCAATTAAAATATTTTATAAATGTGTAAACTTGAACATTTTTTTATTTCTCACTAACACATCAAAACAAATTTGAACACGTCTTTAAATACTAATACGAGAGAAAATAACAATTATTATACACTGTTTTCACCAAGCCTATGAACTATGTGTTTACCAGTATCTTCAAATTTCGACGACAACCTATTTAGAATGCCGAAGCTTTTAAAATACGAGTATATACGCTTAAAACAAAATGCATAAATACCAATCATATATGATATCTCATATATACTCTTATAACAAAAGAAATATTAATACCCTGCTGTAGGTTAAGGGATCGCTTTTCAACAAACCGTTTATCTTATTCAATCATTTTACTGTAAGACAAATCGATTCCATTTTTTATGCCAAGTCACAGCTTCCGCCAAAAGGGTGGAAATTTTAAGTATGTCGAAGATAAATTGATCGATAGCCTTCCCTTCGGAATTGAAAAGAATCCCTTACACGATCTTCTTGATACAAGGAAGGTATTTTAAACTAAAAAATAAAATCTTCAAATTGATTCCAAACTTAAAAATTGTTTTGTTAATCGAGGCCTATTCATCAAAGGAATAAACTCGTTGAAAGCGATATTATTTTATTTTTACGTTTTAGTTGCTTTAAAGTTAACTGTCTTATTTAAGTTTTTCTCTTTATAAAGTGTTTTAAAATTTTACTGGTTTTTTTAAATAATACGAAATAACTCTAAAAAATTTCTTAAAAATAATTATTAAAATAGCTTACTTAAAATTATTATTTTTATCTCATTTCGTATACACATTCAATCAGATAATTTATTTAAATGATTTTGTTTGAATGATATGTATTGTGTTAACATACCAAAATACACATGTGCAAGATTGATTTATGGCAGTGTTTTGCATAACTGGACGCGTCAGTTTTAAATATTTTGAGTCTTATCTTTTGGTTCTGTAATAAGGAGCAGCCTCAAGAAACTTGTTTTAAGTTTTATTATTATATCTTATTAAACTTCATAACTTATATTGCTTCTTATCTACTCGTAGTTTCTAGCGCCTTGAGGGGACTCGCTCTTTAAATGGCGCTATATAAATTGCCTTTTACTATCATTATTATTAATATGATTACCTATATTGATGACATCCATAACTATGTTGATAGAACGATTCTTCCTCGCACGTAGGTTCCGAATTCGATTACCCAAGTTACCAAAAAAATATTTCAGTTTATTTTGAAAGTGAAAAAAAAATTTAATACTTATTACGAACATATTCTTAAAAAAAAAAAAGAAACCAGTTGCCTTGTTTTTTTCTAGATTTTGAAATAGTCATTAAAAAATCTGTTGATATTTGCAAAGGAAAGTTTTTTACAGAAAATATACGTGTAATAAAAAAAAAAGCCACGTTCATAATTTCATTTGTTCTATATTATATGTACTATTATATTTATTGGTGTTTTTTCAATAATATCTAAAAATTAATAAACCAAAAATAATTAAAATAAAAGTCCCGTTACGTAAGTGACTCGTTAATGAAACACTTGTATTAAAAATGTCAAAATAAGTTTAAGTAGTAACCCCGTTGCAAAAAGTATTTGCAATAATTACACACCACCAAGCAAGAAATAAAATAGCTTCAAAAGAAGCTTCCTGTAATTTTTCAAGATGAACAATTAATAATACAATAACAAACCTGATAATGAAGAGTTCTCAAAGAATTTTTCACATTCGTTATACGGTTTGACGCAGCATTTTTGCTGATTAAAGAGTGTTGGCAGCAATGGCGATGAGAAGGGCGTGGTATGTGATCAATCAATTTCGATTTTTTTCGCCAAAATTTCATAAAATGTAACATTTTTAAAATCGTTCTTAATTACGTACAATTATTGATATACTCACCGCTTTAAACATATGGAATATTGGCTGCCTACAAGTTTCTATCACATCGCTTATTAAAGGGGGAAATTACAACATTACACAGTTATTATTCCAGTGCGTTGAGTCCTCTTCACATGCACTTTGTTGATACACAAATACATGAAGGGATGCATATTTTATGGGAGCTAGAAGCCTATACCTATATCTTGGCTTTCAGTGCTAGCAAATATTTCCCTTCCTGATATAAGTCGTGGAGTAACTCTCATTAAAAAGTGGGAAAGAATGTCGCAAAGAAAGCGACCAACTGTAAGTGATTACGTAAATAAAACAACCACAGCATCGTATCTCCCGTCAACCAAGCTGGAAGATTTTGTTAAATAGGTTGATTGACTTTAAATGGTGGTCCTATTAGATGGAGTGTGATGTAAAAAAACAAGCATCTTATGGGCTACTCGACTCGTTTTTTCTATCTCTGAAGGAGTGGTGTACTCTGGATTGTAGCAGATGCGGAGTGAGCCGCACTGGATATGATATGCACAAGTACGACCTGACAGCTTCGCCTTTTTGTAAGTGTGAGATATAAACACGTGCCTACTGTATGCGTTTTCTGGAAGCGTGCAGTAGCTTCAACATCTAGTACCGGACCCTGTAACTTGGTTGGGGATACACTGCGTATGTGTGTCAAACGCTGAAGAATACTTAGTCGTCTTACTTTATGAATGTCTCGTCTATCAACTCCTGTAGGGTAGTTGAATAAAGTTTTCCTTGCATACTAGTAAGTCTTAAAACTGATATATGATATACATACTTGAAATAAATACCAGAATATCCAAAACAATGCAGTCCCTACACTTTTTTCCTTTAACCAAGTAAGTAAGTGTATGACCGTAAGGTAACGCCTGGACTTACGTGCGAAAGGTCGCCAGTTCGAAACCCGCGCTGTGCTACTATCCTAAACTGATGGGCTACGTCACTTCTTAACTTTAACCTAGGCATGCATTAGATCAATACACGTTGACTTCATAACTAACACACTCTTTAAAACATTATCAGTTTCTCCCCTGAATCAATGTGTTTTATACCACGTAAAACATGTTTAGATGGTGTAAAATACTGCATTTATTTGTAAAAGCTGTTGCTAAGTTTTCTTTCCACGGAGAAATCGAAAAATCAATTTTAGAGTAAACGTCATGATCTCCAAACAAAATGATATAATACACTTATGACCATAAATATATTGAGAACAGATATAAAATAATATTATTTTTCTAGAAAATTAAACCTGAGACATTTTAAGACATTAAAGCTACGAGTAGTATCACAAATAATTACAACGGCTTAAAAATAATCTTAGTAATATTTTTTTATTTATAAAATTTCATCATATGTATAAAACTTCCGTGGTCCAGTTGGTAAAATACTTACCTTTCAACACAAAAGTGGTGAGTTGGATTTAAGATGCTACCCAAAAATATTAATCCCAGTATTATTTTTTTTTCACTTAGTCTTGGGTTGGTTGGATAACATTTTTCTGTTTATAACAGAATATATATGTAGATAGTATAGGGTCTTTCAAATTGAGCGGTTTATTTAATTCTTGGATAAAACACAGATGTCGTCGCAAACTTGCCTGGGTATTGTGACATTTGAAAAGTGTAATGTATGGCATTTATAAAAATGAAGTTGTATACAATATAACAACGCGTTCAAATGGAAAATTATTGTAATCTCCGGAAACGGTGATGTTAATTGGCCACCAAGATCGTGTGATCTAATACCGTTGGACTATTTTCTCTGGAGTTACGTGAAAATCCAGGTCTATAAGAATGACCCCCAATCAATTACTGAGCTGAAGGACGAAATTATTCGCGTTATTGGTGAGTTAGAACCGCAATTATTCCAAAATGTCATCGAAAATTTTGACAAAAGAGTGGACATCTGTGGAGCTGCAAGAGGTGAACATTTGGCGGATATTATTTATTGTGTTTAAATGGCATACATTATACTTTAACGACCAACAAAAAAAAAAATTGAAGTCAAAGCAAATTGTGTGTTTTATTCAAGAATTTAAAAAAAAGTTATTAAAAAACCGCTCCATTTGAAAGACCCTTTATAAGAAAATACTATTTAAAAGTTGGACGATTGCTGGAAAAAGTTATGTAAAATAATTTGCTCTGAAATACAAGTCATCAATAAATTTTCTTTATGACATAAATAATTGACAAGCGTAATTATCGCAAAGAGGATGTTTCCAACAAGATAAAAGGAACTTTATTGTTTAAAAGTGGACACTTCCTCGAATCTCTCAGGCAACCCGTTACGTTAAAAGACCGAAGTATAATTGTTGGGTTTTTATTTAATTTTCAATATCGCCAGGCTTATTCGGCGAGAGTCGAAGAAGAAAAATATTTTTGGAAAAAAATAATCGTATCAATTACCTTTATGAAATTCGAATTTAAACGAAGAGAGAAATGTTAAACAATCGATAATGATTTAGTAGGAATTCCATTTCCTGATTTTCCAGAGCTTTGAGTTAATGTACTCACTGATGGGGTGTAACAACGTCGTTTAATTCTTAAAAACAGAACACGGATAGCGATTTCAAATAAATGGTCATGCGGTTAATGCGATAAACTTTTTCAATCCACGCCGAGCTATTTTTCTTGGATATTTATAATTTTTCTAATTAGTAATGTTTATCTAAACTTATAAATATATGGAAATTCGTCTGGTGAAAGTTTGGTTTTCTCCATAGCACTCTATGATGTGAAAACATAGACATATATGAAAAAGGTATGAGGGATGATTTGAGATGTGTTGTTGGCACCGAATTCTTCGCATTTCATGGACTGTACGGTGCACTAATGTATACATATTCCAGGATTTACAGGTCAAAGAAAGGTGGTCAATGACATGTAGGAAACGAATACTGTCATATTTAGTACATGTTAATAGAAGCCAGTTTGGAAAAGCCGGTAGTAAGTGGAAGTGTTGAGAATACGGTGAACAAGAGAACGAAGTCAATATGAAAAAACTATACCAAATAGATGACTAGTTTCTCATTCAGTGCTGCACTTATAATGACTCAAAGCCGGGAGAAGTGGAGGGAAATCCTTCGCTCACTTTTAGATTATCAGGAAACCACAACGATCAGCTATGAGCAACATGGCTAATATGTAACACTGGGAATATATGCTCGGCACCGCCTATCAGTATGAGAAAAAACCTCCTTAGTATTTTTCCATTTGACTAATACTTTATCAGACTCACATTAAATCCATATAATCAGGAAAAAAATTAAACGATGAAACTAACTGTGAAGAATTATATGAGAATGAATGATTTTCAAATGCATAAGGTGAGATAAATTAAATATGCTATTGATGCACGTTTTTTTTATTTTATTCCATTTAATATCAATACTGACAATGATTAATTTTCTACTGTAGATTACCTTCAAACTTATTATTTATTTATATTATACGAGTATATAAAATAAATGCACTATGTTTAGATTCCTAGAACACTTGTACTCGTAGTATTTTAAAAACATTTTTTAGTCTTTCCGGAATGAACGAAGCTAAAACAAAAGCAAAGTGGTGGGTATAAAGCTATTCTGATCGGGTTCTCTGATATCTTTGTTATTATAAATTTAATAAATGGAATAACACTTGCTTTATTTTGCAGATTCATTCTGGATCCGTATTGTGATGAAGCGATCATAGCGTGACTTGAATATTTACAGGGTTATGCGTCTATTGAGATAGGTCTAGTTAGACAATGATACAACTTAATGTATTTCTAGATATATTATGATTGAACTTAGAGATACGGAAGAACTTATATAACAGAATTATATGATATGCATTTTTTATACTTGTCCTAAAGATTATGGTATTTATTTTTGATCGGAAAATCTACACGGGTTTGGTTTCC
>OX463842.1:21621599-21746695 GCA_949825065.1 Odontocerum albicorne | reverse complement strand
ATATATATATTATATAATCTTCATAAAAACGCATACTACTTTATCTTCTTTTTTAACGAACATGAGTTTTTATTATTCTTGTTTAAATCAGTTACACCTCCTTAAAAGTACTCTCAAATCATAACATTTAAATCTTTCCCTTGCTAGGTAAAAATTGATGTTATTCGTGGCCTAATTAGTAAGACACCTATCTTTCTACTTGAGTGTTGTCGGTTTGAGTCCTTTGATATCCATGTTTATGAAAAAAAATAGTCTAGTTTTCCCTTTAGGTAACTGTAACAAGTTTCTGGTTGGTAGGAAGATATTTTTTAACTCTTCAAGCTACAGTTATATAAACTTAAGAATTAATGTAAAACATTGCATTACGAATAAGGTTTTAAGTTTTCGGAATACAACAAACTGGGCTGCCCGTGTTTTGACGTATTGCAATAAACTCACCAGGTTGTACTGTATATAGCGAAATCACCTTACTAATTAAGCAGTTCATGTACAAAAATAAGTACATTGTAATCAGGCAATACGTTAAGTTATTTTGCACTGATATAGAGACTTATGAGGCAGTTTTAAGCAGCCACTACCTCCAGTAAGTGTAGAGGATTTAATCGAACCTACTCTTCTTTCTCAATAAGGTACATAACTTGTGAATAATTTTTTCCAATCAGAAGTAATTGAAGGTGTCTGAATGTGCTTTACGGGTGGTCGCTGAAGATCACGTTCTATATTATTACACATGAAGAATCTAATATGACTCTTGGTAGCCAAATTACTTCGGAGTAATGCAGCTACCAACTCTAATATTCTTGAAACATTCATTATCATAATAGACGTTGCTTTTTTGAGTTCTGTTCGTCTTATATACTCGTATTAAATAATAGAGTTGATAATCTACGAGTTTTGATGATCTATCAATTTATCCAAAATGAAAATAAATAATTTTCATTTGATGATATTGCTTAGTTAAATTTTTGTGAGTCAGCCACATTCCCGTTTCAGTGTCATGCTAGATCCAGAGTTCATATTTAAACCCCATTTATAATCCCTATAAGAGAAGGTAAAGAGTATAATTATCATCATTCTTAAGTTCATCTGAATAACTGATGGATGTGACGTGCGAACAGTTTATATTCGGTGATAGGTTTGGTTTTTCTGGTAATCCATTTAGTTGACACGCAACTACACCTTAGTTTCAAGTACATTTTTTACAGGGACATACATTTATCTCTCTTCCACAAACACAGTCTAAGAACAAATAAGGTTCTCTTATAGTTTCATCGTACATTCGTAAGAAAATTGTGTATAGCCATACTTTGATGAAAGAACTGTCCTCGGGAGGGAGATCCTCCCCAGCTTGCGCTACACTGCAGTGTGAAAAAAAGAAAGCGGTGTCACCGACAAATACTACGAACAGATATAATAACTGGGAAAATAATGCTATAAAGAAATACTGCAGAAGGACTTAAAATATTTAGGAAGTCACCAAATATTTCCCGAAATTTGGAGAAAACTGCCCATGGTCGTCAAAAGGTCAAAATAACCGATTGGGACGAATGTAAACCAATGTATAGCTGCAAGAAACTTTTACCTATTTTGAGGGTTTCTAGTTTCTATACAGTTCCACAAAATGTGGTATGCAGATTGATTCTACTGTAGAGATAAATGTTCTAGTTTAAGATCACATTTTCATTCTAGAATTCCCACGACTTTAGTTAAAATGAGTAAGACACCGAAAAAATTGCGACACCACATCAAAGTTATCTTGTTGCGGAAATCTATAAATTATAGATCACACTTCACAAAATGTTTCCGTTCCTACGGCATTAGACATTGTCGCTTAACCATTTTAGATACCGTAGATTATCAATTATCTATCTAATCCTATCGTATTCATTCCCAACTTTTTCTAAGGGTCATACTTCATATTCTTCTTTTTCAGCCAGCACTAACCTTTGCGTCTCTGTTAGGTAGTTACATGGCAGGCCAAATATTGTCCTTAATTTTGCATATATTTTATGACTCGTTTATCCTTATTACTTCGTGTAGGCTTATTTTTCAATAGGCTATCTACCCACATAAAGATAAATCACATTAAAGCCAAAAATGCAATTATAAAAGCCAATAAAATCAATTAAATTTAAAAAAAACGTTTAAAGCTTCAATTTCAAAAATTTAACAATCGATCTATACGTGGAAAAGAAAGAAGAAATGCAACATTCATCGGGCGCGACAAAGATATGACATTAAGTAACTCAAATCTGTCACATAAAGAACAACCGAAAAACACATGATCTATAGTATAATCATCCAGGACACATCCGCAGCTGGGATCCACCACAATACCCATCTAATTTTTCTCTTTCATCAGAAACTATCACTGATTATCTGTTGAGTTTATTTTTATTATTTAAATGCTTTGAATCATTTCAGTAAAAGAAGTTTTTATTTAAGTTATGTGTTACAATGAAGAAATGCATATTCTTTATATTATCCATTTACAAAGTTTGGCGTGATATTCGGCTATCAGGGGCAGTGGTAGCGGAGGATAAGGCCCTCGTTACAGTGCGCCGTGATGAATCAATTCTCCGCACTCGTGCTATTAATCCGACCACCGGCCAAGGGCGTCACATTACTGCTTAAACTGTATTCCTTAATGTCTCGCCAAGGGGATAAAAGAGGACGCAGAAAATTAAATGTTTTTTTAATCGTGTTAAAAAAATAATTTTCGTACGAGACAAAATTAAAAAAAATAGTGACTCATTTTAAAAACATTTGTTTTATTTTCAAATATTGCTTGAAATGAAAGTACGTAACATATGTTATGTATCAGCTATTTTTTATCAAATGTTAATTCTGAATTGTTCAAAAACACAAAAGCTTAAGTCTTATGTTTATATCTATATTTGCCAGTTTGTAACGATATTTGCCATGCCATATAATTTACATAATTAATAATGCAAAACCGTCAAGATTCAAGAATGTGTTACAAATCACGAAGATAAATATGCAAAGTTCTGAATCCTAAAATAATTTGCAGATAAATCTGAACTCGTTTACTATAGGCTTATAAGCTGTATTACGTAATTTCTAAACAAAGTTTACAAGATGTAGTTTATAATTAGAGCTATGAAAATTTTCCTCGTTGAATTGGATCGAATATTAAACTTATATGATATTTTGTGGTTAAACGCCACTGTCGAGTACACAGGTTAAAAAGATTTCTGGCTTATCAATTATCAATGCCCAATTTTCCCAAACTTTGGCTTACATAAGGTTATAACTATCGGTACCCTTTGATTCCCGTAGCTAAATATCCTTAATTCCTACCAAAGCGTAACTTGGGTGTAATTTCCCCGGCGGGCAGGATTCTGAGATTCCTTTTTCTTGAGCTTCACAGATAAGAAGAAGTATTATGTATTAAAAATACATTGAAATGTGACTTTAATGATTCTTTCCAATCAACAAATATATTTGTTTACATAAATTGAAATAAAGTTTGAAAAAAATAAACCTATTCCAATATTAAAAAATCCCTTTTTTTGTCCACTTTAAAAATATTATAAATCTATCGAAATAACAGAGAGAGGATGGATATAATTGATATCAAAACCGGTGAAAAAAAAATCAGTCAGCTTTACTTCTCTTGAAATATTCTGGTAGGCAAACACATGTGTTGTATAACCTGAAGCTCCCTAATTTATAGTCAAACATCTTACATTTAAATACAACCCAAATAATTTATAAATTTTATAAATTATTTGGATTGTCTTTAAATGTATGATATTTGACTAAACGTTAGGGAGCTCCAGGTTCTACAATATAATGCGTGTGCCTACCGGAATATTTCAAGAGAAGTAAAGTTGGCTGCTGATATTGACATCTTGGCTCCAATATGCAAGCTAAACTTGGATGTGACAAAAGTGATGCAAGTAAGATAAATACGGTAGAAATGAGAGCGCTGTATAAAATACATGAAAAACCAATGTATGACAGAATATTGAATGAGAGCATTAGAAAATAATGCGGATTTAAAGAATATGCGATGCTTTAGTTAAAGAAAGGAGCATTGAGATGTTTCCGCCATGTCAATAAATGAATATTGAAAGATTTACAAAACTAATCTGCACGCGTAGTATAGAAAGAACGATAAGTTTGGCAATATCAAGAAAAAACGTGGCATGACCAAATAAATTAGATTATGAAAGAGAGAAGAGTGCAACGCCTTTATAATATAATATTATACGTGACGAGGAGTAGACGTGGCTGAAGTAAATTTATGCTCGGATAGAATTAACTGGATCTGTTCAATATGCCTATCCAAATAGGGATAAGGCGTGATAAGGATGATGACGATGAGTTTCAGATTTGAAAATATTTGTTTAGGAAATATAACAAATAAGTGAATTCATGAAACATCAAGTATTATTTAATCTTATAGTATAATCTCTTTCTAACGAATGTAAAGGGATAGTTTGTTCAGGTTTTTGCAATGTGAACTAAAAACAATATTTTATGTTTTTAATAATTCGTTCAACAAAAGGGTTGAGTTGGATGTTGATATATTCCTTTATTACGCTTAAGTCCGCTAATTTTACGGTAAACGTTTAATTCATGCCGCTTTCGATATTATTAATTCGGATGTAGTTGGCATTAGCTCATCATTGGTAACAGACCCCGAGGTGATTAGCATATCGGTAGATACAGATGCTTGTGATGGAGTCCTTAGCACCTGCGGCCTAAACCATGACTGATTTAATTGCCACTTAATTTTACTTACAACATTTTGATGTATGGAAATTGAAAGTGTTATACCTCTTTCAATTATAATAAAATAAACTTAGCGCTGATTTACATTTGAAATATTATAATATACGAAAACACGGCATAAATAAAGGACTCGATATAACTGGATATATCAGTCTTAATTAAGATTATTTCACTATCTACTCATTTTTTGTTTAAGTCTGTAAGATAACTGTGTTAAGTGTCATTAAAACGTTTAAAAAAACGAACAGCTCAAATGAGGAGAGTTATTTATCCGAATTGGATATTAGAGATAACCTCAAAATGTATGAGTAACAAACATCTTTGTACGAGTAGTAAATGTTCCTTCCGAATAAAATTTACAAATTGACAGTTCAGTATTTAAAAAAAAAAAGTATATAAACCTAAGTATTTTAATATCACTAATGATTTAGAGACGGGAGGGATAGGGAAAAGAAAATATAATGTGGAAAAGGAAAGACACGCAATGACATTAAAAAAATTAATAATGATTTTTTAAGTTACTATTTAAAGCAAGTAAATTAGGATGTAAGTTTACCAGCAGCAAGTGGCTGGTTACGGTGTGTTGAACGGTATGGCCAGTAAAGGACAGCGGGGAGAAGGAAAAGCGAAGAACTGGAAATGCCAAGATATTATCAATTAATAAGACATTTGGATGAATGTTTCTCTATATTATTTACTTCAGATAAAATTGTCAATAATCTAGAAATGGGTCTTTAAATTATAACACTAGTTAACAAGGTTTTTGGTCACAAGGGTGAAAATGGTAATTTGAGGTCAATTTTTGTGTGTTGATAACGAATATGAACTTAAAAATGTTCCATCACGTACCTTTTAAGAGAAAAACTTGAAATTAGTTTTTGACTGAACCTGAAACTTTTGAAAGATAAAAGTTAGAAAAAAAATTAAATGTTGAAGAACTAGAAACTTGAAAAGCCTTTGAAAGAGTTGTTAGTGGTTTCCTAGGTAATAATAAAGCTGACAATTACGAACAGCTTGTACAGGAACTCTTGCATAGTTACCGGAAGCAAGGATGTCGAATGTCACCGAAAATACACTTCCTACATTCCCATCTGACCTTTTTCCCAGAGAACTTAGGAGCTGTAAGCGATGAACAAGGGGAAATATTTCATCAGGATATTCACCGAATGGAACAACGATATGAAGGAAGGTGGGATTGTAATATGATGGCGGACAACTGTTGGGTTTTGTTCAGAGAAGGTTACATAAAGTACAAGAGGAAAAAATAGCTGTAAGCATTTCATATTTTAACAAAAAAATGTTGCTAGTAATATGTATATGGATGTTTACTGTAATGTAGGGGCTCCTAAGTTATGTTATTTGAATTTTCATTCAATTTAATATACAATCTCGAAAAATAGTATATAAGGTCAATTTTTCTTATACTAATTATTTTTTATTCT
The DNA here is from genome assembly GCA_949825065.1 of Odontocerum albicorne. Classification (NCBI taxonomy): domain Eukaryota; kingdom Metazoa; phylum Arthropoda; class Insecta; order Trichoptera; family Odontoceridae; genus Odontocerum; species Odontocerum albicorne. The sequence goes on along the minus strand of OX463842.1, from coordinate 21,740,492 downwards.
GATTTTTTATTTTCCTATGTAACAACATTGTATTCTATGTTTAAATTTAGTATTTCAGGAATTTATTTATTTTAATTGTTACAATTACGACTTTTGAAGTGCGCAAAAACGTATTTATTTTATTAAAACCCTCCCCCTTCTGGCACACGAGAATGTTACGTGTTACAAACTTTTCGCTGCAATTTTCGTAATCAATAGGGCCGATTTAGTAAGAATCAGCTAATTTAATCCCTGTGACAGACAAAAAGTAAAAATTTGTTAACTAGTGTAATTGAATTTAAGTATTCACTTTTAATTAAATAACAGGAGTATAAACAATTTGATGTGGCTGATTTAAATACTGAAAAGTGTTAAATAAAACTGAAAACAAAACTATTTTGTTCCATTATATATGTTAATATCATCTTAAGGGTGTTATATTTTTTACATTTCTAAATGAAAGCTAATAAGTAAATAAATTCAGATGGAATAATGTTTGAAAGATTATTTAAAACCAAAATACTAAAATAAGTAATGAGTTGATATTTACCAGACTACTGGTAATCGTACCAGTAATGCTGCCTTTGATTAATTCTGCTGGGCTATTTTACTTGTTAATATATTTTTTAAAAGTATTAATTTGACTTTTTGCGATAAATATAATGTTTGGTATCGTTTTTAACCAGCATTTCTTTTATATGAATATTAATATATTGATTTATTATATTTAATAACCAGGTCTTGACTGGGAGACTGGTTAGCCAATTTACATTTTATCTATTATAGTTTTTTGTAATTTAATTAATTTTGTATTTTTGTTGATTGTATTTCATTAGTAGTTTTGAGTATCTTTTTTCTTTCAGTGTAGTATAACACTATACATTGTTGATTTAATACCCTGTATGTGTTCTGAATTGTGTTGATTTTCGGAAGATGTTGATATACCGAAAAATCTTGTTTTACGCGATTAATTCAGCCCGTATTTACCTCACGGTTAGCTAAATCGTGAAAATTAAATACAATAAACAATACGATTAACGTTATTAATCCACCATCACATTATTTGAAAAAAAAAACCTGCATATAAGTTTAAAAAAAACAAAGAATATAAAACAATGCAATAATTTTCTTTTACTGGATTAATACATAATTAAATGATGAACTATTTTTTGATACAATATTGGAGGAATGATGTTTGAATAGAGCATGACTTTTTCATTTAAGCATGCTATTTTCGATAGTTGGCGTTTGCTTTGTCCAAATTTTGGCGTATTTCGGAGCTTCTTTCGATATTCGGGTCAGCATCAAATAAAAAGAAATTTGAACGCTCGATGTGATCGAATGCTCGCTCGAGTTCTTTTGCAGTTAACTTATTAATAATATCTTCTTGTTCTTGATCACACTCTTTAACTTATTATTCTTCTTTAAAAACCCATTTTTCTTTTAGTTGACGGAGATCATTCTTGTTTAGCTCTTCTGAATGAGAGACAAGCATATTTCTCATGTGTTCGAGTTCAATGAATCCGAATTCTTTTCCAATCCTGCGAATTTCTTCGACGACCTCATCTTCTGACTCATTGAAATCTGTTAAATCATTTGCACAGTAAGGTAATTTTTTTACCACACATCTCGCACAATACTGGCGATAACTTGTTCCCATGCCGAGTGATAATTTTCTACGGCCTTTTTTATGTCATGTTTTTTTTCAAAACTCTGATATGGAAATTCCATTCTCTTCACTTATTGCTTGAATAGCTTAGCCAAAAGTTTAATGAAGAAATTAACAAATAATATCCGCGTTAACTGATTAATAAGTCGCTTAAAGCGGGAAATAGTACAATTTTGCTTAAACGATCTAATTGATTTTTGCTCAAATCGAATTCGCGTTAAGCCAGGTTTTTCTGTGTAATCTTTTCCTTAATAAATTAATACATGTGGTAATTATTTATAAAGGACACTTAAATGTCGTTTATTTTTTAAGGAATAAAAGTTTAAGAATTAATCTGCTTCGGGAAACGGAATTGGTTGTTGAATCTGAGATACCGTGAGTATTGAATATAAGAAGATTTCAGTTCAATAACCCTTGTGGAACATAAGATAAATGATCAGTGTAAAGTATCACTCTTGAGAAGCAAATCTCATAAACGCTGCAGTAATGACCATACTCTCAAATACCTGCAATTTATGCAATTAAACCGTTTGTTTCAAACATCACACTCTCACTCTGTCGTGTTTTGTCTACTGCGTCTTCAGCAATCATTTTAAAATTGTGTCCGCAAAGTCTCGAAATATTTAAAAACGCTGCAACGTTTAAGCAGGAACAATAATTATTTTAAGAGCTTATTTTTATAAAATACTCCGAGTTTATGAAATGTTGCAATGTTTTAATTTAAAATGTTGTAAGTTATTCGAATATAACATTTACCATATTACTTATACGGAAATTGTCTTTAATGTAAAAATACACATAGTTAATTGACATTATTTACGATCGATATTCATTAAACTTTTTTTTTATTCTGGTTATATTTTCTTCATAAAATATTATTATTTGTGTTTTGTTTTATGGTCGAATACTTAAAATTTGTATTTTATTGGTGACTACAAAATTAATATTTTTCTAACTAAACTGAGATAAAATAAAATAAATGCAAAATTATACAGAAATAGCTAATAATTTACAATAAAATCACATTTCTTTGTGAGATAATCAAGGATCGAAACGGAGTTTGTAAAGCGTAATATTTTGTCAAGTCTACGTTACATGATTTGTTGTTTTTATTTGTTAAATTAAAAGTTGGCGTACCTCTGCCCTATTTTTTAAAGTTAATGTATGTTTAATTACCCCAACATGTATAATTTAACTGAAAGCATGCGTTATTTTTTATAAGCTCGGGACTATAATTATTTATGTTATTTTGCAAGTCATCTTTCATACAAGGGACCAGTTTGTTAGTTTTTTTTACTGTACAAATATATTACCTTACATTTGTTATTAAAAAAATTAAAACCTTCGAACTATTTTGAGTTTCATTAATTTTTACATTTCATATATTTATTAACATTCATACAAACATTCACATTGTTTATACTTTTGGGATAGATAGAAAAAACAAAACATCGAATTTTAGCGGTGTGTCACTTTGCCTCCTTCATAGCTATACATAATACATTATTACGAGTACATACGAGTAGTTCATTCAATCTATCTGATATTTCTCCCTTTCAAAAATTAATTCACATGATCCCAACTTATTTACTGTTGGGACCATGTGAATGAATTTTCATATTCTTATTGTTCTTCCTCTACTGCGTCTGCCACTCATATTCACCCTGTTTATTTAATTCCTAGTTTTTCTTCATTCATCTGTTCTACATATAATATTTAATTTGAACTTTTAATTTTTTTTCCTGTTGAGGAACATCGATAACTTATGAATGATTGATATTATTATTAGATATGAAGAAATTTTCTTTCTTTTTAAATATTATATTTTAAAAATATGCATGAATAATATTAAAAAAGTTTCTACGTTCACTTTGTGGAACCCTATATTAGGATTATAAAACAATTAATTACTTTGTTATTCTATCTTCCACCTAAAGGGGGCCTCGGGATACAAGGCAGAAGCACGTGTCGTGGTGCTAAATGTAATTAATGGAATAAAAAAAACGGTATTATATTCCACTTTCGTTTTATACAGCATAACCTGGCTGGACTTGTCGTGTGGAACGGGAATGGGAACAAAAACAAATTTCATATTAAATTTTTTATACGTATATCGATTGGAAGTGCGTAAAAACTTAAAGATATCTACTTTAATAATCATTTAGGAAAGTTTCGAATTAAATATTTCTACGGAGACGTTTTCTTCTTTATCCACTAGTTACTAATATTTATGTGGTTGTTACTAAAATAGTTACTAAATTTAATTTTGATGTCTATCACTGAAGTAGGTATAGTTGTAAGACAGCCATGATGATACGAAGATTGGTCCATCAAAGGTGGAATTGATAAAACTTACTTTTTACTCTACAATAAAAACGTACATTAGAGATATTTAGTCCCGATGACTATATATAAATTGATACCAGAGGTGGGTCGTGAAAAAATACGCCCAAAATCTAGAATAAATATAAATTTTCTATATTGGTGAGTGGACTAAGAGTGTTAAGATTATTTTCCCTTCCTTTGAATGTCAATACAAAGTTAAAAAATAATTGATATCGGTAGAAGGTACTCGCATATTCTTTCATACCTTCGGGCAATGTAAAAGCTCAGTTTACACGATTTTACAAGAGAGTTTTTTTAAATTTTCTCTAAATTTAAGTTACCGATAAATAAATAAATATTAGAAAAGTATGTGTTTTATTTTTGAGACATTAATATCCTCATAAGCAAGTCATACTATCTCAAACGTATTGAGATAACATACTTGTAATTTTTTTTAACCTTTTTGAGAAATACAATAAATTTTATTTTCCATTAATGGGAATATAACGTGAATTGAAAAGTTTCGTTTTATGGTAATATAAATTCAATAATACTGATTTCAGAAACAATTACAAATTATTTTCGAAAAAAATGACGCTTTATACTCGTATTTTGCTTTGCATAATATTTTTTGGCAAATAAAAAATTAAGAATGGATTTTTTTTCAATGTTAAAAAAGTTCTCCATTCCAACATGACTAAATATTTAATTTATAGAAAAAATACCTGAGACATTTTTGCTATTCAAATTGGGCCCCAATGAATAAATTTTAAACAGAAGATGTAACATATTGTAATATAGTATCTAATCAATTTTAAACAGACGATGTAACATATTGTAATATAGTATCAAAGCAATTTCAAACAGAAGATGTAACATATTGTAATATAGTATCTAAGCAATTTTAAACAGAAGATGTAACATATTGTAATATAGTATCTAAGCAATTTTTCAACATTCAATAAATTAACCAATAATTATAAACAAAAACATATATTTTAATAAAGTATCAAAAAATTGGCGTAGAACTTGTGACTGACAAGATGTTTTATAACTACTTGAATCATTCAAAGACCTACCGTGTGATTTTTCGTCCAATGGATTCCATCGAAAAAATCTAATTTCTGAGAACGTCCCTGAACTCATATGCACCCAATCAAAGAAACAGACGTGTTAATCTAATGTATCTAACCAAATCTACGGACAAGAGGAAGTCTTATTCATAACTCCATGATTTCATTATTCAAGACTTAAGACAAACCAAAGTGAAAAGGTAAAAAGGAGCTAATAATATTTTAGACAGAATACTTCTTTAATAAAATTACCAAATTCTTTTTGTTTCCCTGCTTAAAAACAGTAGTATGAAGAATCTGATCTGGGCAGATGATTGCGGCATCGACTTGATCTATTTTCAATTCTTTGAATTGATACAAATTGACCGGTAGATAAAATCTTTTAGTACGATCTAAAACCTTAGGAAGCATTTCAATACGCATAATAACAAAGCATTAAATAAATGTACGGTAGTAATGAAAGGTCTTCTGGCTACTTCTCTAGCAGGAGAATGAAGAATGGCCTTCTATAAATCACTATAAATATACACTCGATACGTCGAATTGGATTGCACCGGTAGTTATTTTTATTTCAACTATTTCTCGTATTGATCATCGTGAGAAAGACAGTAAACAAAATATAAAGCATTATTCTGTTTTTATAATATTTGAAAACATCTGAAAATAGGTGGGAATTTTTTTTATTGGTTTATGCAAAAAAATATTCAACAATAACACGAGTAGTGATAAAATAAAATAAATACACTGAAAAACCTTATTATAATATCACACAAAATTTACTGTTCATTATTCAGAAGCTTTATTTAGCTTAAAGTTAAGTTTTGTAAACATCTCGGGATGCTATTAACAATTAGGAGTTACTTAATATTAGGTCCTTACATATGAAATTGGCGTTTTGTTTGGGAGGAACATAAAGTTGATTTTTTTTAATATAATATATTTATTTAATCAAAGTATGTACCATTGCTATCTATGCACTTTTGCCATCTCATAGGTAGTTCATCGATCCCTTTACTAAAAAAACCATTCGGACGGGAATCAATAAAATCTTTGAAGTCGGTTTGGACTGCCCCATCGGAGTTGAATTTTTTCCCTTGCAAGAAGTTATCCAAATTTCGAAAAAAATAGTAATCTGTCGGGGCAAGGTCCGGAGAGTACGGTGGATGTCTTAGACATTCCAATTGAAGCTCTTCTAATTTGGTAGCCGTCTGTTGTGCAGTGTGTGGTCTAGCATTATCATGAAGCAGCAGTGGCCTAGAGCGATTAACCAGCCTCGGTTGTTTAGCAGCTAGCTTTTCCATCATGGTTTGCAGTTGCTGACAATAGACATCTGCCGTAATCGTCTGGCCAGATTTAAGAAAGCTGTAGTGAACGACACCAGCACTAGTCCACCAAACGCTCACAAGTAACTTTTTTGGAGTCAATTTTCGCTTGGGGCATGGTTTGGCTGGTTCGGCAGGGTTCAGCCATTGCGATGAGCGCTTCCGATTATCATACAGGATCCACTTTTCATCACAGGTAATGATTCGATTCAAAATCCCTTCATTATTGTGCCGGTTGAGTAATGCAACGCAGCAGTCAACGCGCGTTTGTTGATTTGCTTCACTCAATTCGTGAGGTACCCACCTTTCAAGCTTTTTCACCTTCCCAATTTGCTTCAAGTGGATTAAAACAGTTTTATCACTAACACCGCAACCTGCAGCTAACTCGGACGTGGTTTGCGATGGATCTGTTGTTAATAGCCTTCAATTCTTCATTAGCCTTCAATTCTTCATTATCAACTTTGGTCTCCGGCCGTCCACGGGGCTTTTTCTGCAGGTCGAAATTTCCAGAACGAAAACGTTGGAACCAAAAACGCACTGTGTTTTCTTTTGCGGCACCGTCGCCATACACATCATTAATCCTTCGAGCCGTTTCTGCAGCACTGGTGCCACGGTGGAACTCGTACTCGTAAATAACGCGATATTTCAAGTTTTCCATTTTGTAAACTGAGTGACGCAAAGAAAAAAAACAATTGAGGAAAAAACAAATGAATTATAATTTTCGAAACACAAATACTTGAGTAAATAGCTGTATAAATTTTAATTTGGAATTCCTAACCAAAGAGAAGATATTTGAGATCAAAGTTGCCAGTACGGCAAAACGCCAATTTCATATGTAAGGACCTAATATTAACGGAAGATTTATGCGAGTTTAAAATGTTTCTAAGAGTTGTGATATTGAGTTGGCTTCAATGATGACATCATCAGGGCTATGTCTCAAAATATAACTAAATGTGAGCATTTATGTTATATGGGTGTATGATTAATCCAGAGATATATATAGTATTAAACTAGTGGAAGAATAGCTGTGAAAATCTTCGAACATACTCGTGTACGATTTGAAATTTCAATCTGATTCTGGAATATTTTGTTATCTGTAAAATATACATAGGTACAGTATGTAACAAATTGTTTAATTCCCCCTGATTAGTATGTGTTATTTATTTTTCATTTTTAATAATTATTTTAATAAATACAACTGAAAGTATGTAGGTATTCATATAAGGAGCCTTTCAGTATTCCAGGAAAAAAATATAAATATTCCAGGAGGCCATCATCATTGTATTTTTAAAACGTTCACCTCTTTGATAAATTATTTTGCAAAATACTTTGTGCCCACATATCCTTTCTAGAGAGCTTGGTTTCGGAATAAATAAAAATCATCTAAGTGAGCAATGAAATAAATTCAAAAGGACTAATATTTGAAAGGGAGTCTGAAAATAGTCCAGGTATTATTACTACTTATTTTCTATAATCAAGAGTCGATATGATAAATCCTGAAGGACATAACATATTTGATTGTGTAGATCGGTTCAAAGATTTTTATCAATATAATAATAGCGACGATGTGATGTAGAAATGGTAGAGAACATATGACCTTGCATACCAAAGAATATCTATTGCGGGTTATGTAAGTAATTTATCAAAAACCACTCGTGTGAAACAGCCTCAGAGAGAACTGAATTATTAATTTCGACTTAAATTAACATTACGTCTAATTGCCAAATATGGAGAGTCTGATCCTTGGGCTGAGATCCAAGTTAAACGTCTCAATTTAATGTTGGAAGTCGCAAAAATGCCTAAATCGATTTTTGATGAAGAGTGCTCCCTTGAAATTATCCCCGAGCCGTCGTATAACTCACGAGACCCTGCCGGCCAGAGGGCTCACGCGCGCTCCTGTTGTGTGCACTAATAATAATTAAGCTAATGAGTGAATGTGTCGGATGTGAGGTTTTTAACTGGTCCAGTCCCGCTACTTTATAGGCGCAATCCAGCCTTAACTTAAATATAAATTATACATTGTTCGGAGAAATTGTTATTTAATTCAATTGAAATGATGACATCCTTGGTCAAGTGATATACCACTTGTTTTCCAACTTTATTTTTATAAATGGAACCTACAACAGTGTAAAGTCTTTTTATTTTATTTGTTTATTTAGCTCGTTCAACGTTTTCAAGTATATTTTACAATCGATGTTCATTATAATATTAAACACGAGGTACGAGTATACGAGTATTCTTGATTAAATGTTTTAGTTAACATCACTTTTTTTACCAATATTTTGACGACTATACTGTTTGCTTAAATGGAGTGACTACATCTTGTAAAACATATAAAAATGTAATTATAAAATACAAAAACCGAAGGTAAAAATACGCTATGCTATTAAATATGAAGTATGCGTGTATATTTCTAAAACTCAACACATCATATTTTACGTAATCGTATTTAATAATATTACTAGATAAGAACATATACATTAATATACGAGTAGTACACCCATCAGTACACTCGATATACGCGATGGATACGTTTCGAGAAAAATCAAGATAGTAAGATGCTTTCCATAATATCGAAATTCACGTAAATTAAGATACAAAACTCATATAAATGTCAGATAAAGGTATAAAAAACGCGCAAAATGAATCTTCCAACCTAATAAATTTCAAAGAAAGGTAAAATAAAACATTTATATTTATTGAAAAAAACTTTTTTCAAAACATTGGTACTAACTATTTAATGGGATAGTAAAATTAAGTGAAAAATCAGAAAGTATCTATTATGTTCCTAGTCTGCCTCTCCGCTAACCTCAACTGCAGTGACGATTATGCTGATTAAGTGCACTGCCATTCAGATGTATGATTTACTATTATAGATAAAATTCAAATAATGGGGAAAACATTCATATTTTGAAAAAAAAACACTATTTGACCGGGTTTACGAGTAGATAAAATCGCGTTAAAATAAACCACATGAATCGAGAGACAGGTGTGTATATATTTATTCGTTTGATACCCCTCATCATATCCAAATTGGCGATGCAGACTATTGAAGAGCGTGGCAGGGAGACAACATTGTCTTAGGCCTCATTTCATGGATCACTCATTACTTCTGCGTGGAATTCGCAGTTTATCATCCAACGTGAATAGACATTAAATATTAAAATATTAAAAGTAAAATGACTTGCAGGAAACTAAAATTAAGTTAGTTCATAATTAAAACACATAAATTAAATTAATTCTTAAGATTAAATTTGTATATAGGTATGAACTTTGGCAAATGTTAGTGTTATAGATTACTTTATTAAAAAAAACTTGAATATGTTATACTATAATACTAGCACACGCCAGGAATCAAACGTATGAATAAGTAGACCACATAGGTACCTTATATTATACGAGTATATGTATAATGTATGAAATCTTTAAAAGATCAGTTTTAAAATAATATGAATTATTTACGAAAGAATTTGTAAAAATAAAACATTCTATAAAAATATATTTAAATTTAAATATTTCATTATATTATATAATTATATACCAACTTTGGCATTGTACGGGAGCGTCAATTAAAAAATACTCGCATATCTGAGTTATTCACAATTCATTTTGTGTGGGTCTCGATAATATAGCGTTGTCTATTGAGGTTTGAATTTTAAATGCCCCTTTAGTTACAAAAGTTTCTAAGTCTTTGATTTTTAAAAGTAAATTAATTTGCTTTATGCGTTGTTATGAAACATATTTTTTAAATATTACAGTTTTATGGAGTACAGTACGTATCACTTTAATTAAATATCCAATTTAAATCCGGAACTTTAGAATGGTTAGCTAGTGCGTAAACTATATATAAGATCATCGGCATCGGCATTGACTCACGGAAAGGAATGGTTCATTTACGTCAACTAATTATTAAATAGATGGTTGCCTCATTTTGGTGCTAAATACTTAAAATTCTTACATTGAGCTATGCTTCTTAATATTTTTATTTCTTTAAAGAAACATTTATTTCAACTCCATTATTTTTTGTTTAAGGCTTTTTTGTGTAAATTAATTTCATGACTCAATTTCATTTTAGAAATATTTTAAATAAATCAAATTGATTATGGTTTTAATAAAATATTTTTAGTTTTAACTGCTGTTTAGAGGTTTAAATAAAAAAGTGAAGATTGCACTTTGATATTCAAATTTTTTTTTTGGAAAAACAAAACAATAAGACGAGAATATTCGTTGAACTGTTATTCCGTTCTTCAAATTTGAGAATATTTATGTTACAAAACAAAATTGTTCAAAAAACGTACGGGAGACCCAGTTTATTTGAGTGAAAACGACTCCTGTGGTATAATTTAAAATTTGGCATGGATTCAATTCCTTCGAGCAAATGATATAATAACATATCTCTCAAGGAGTGCAAATCCGTTATATTGAGATAAAATCATCAATCAATATGAAATTTTTTAACATTATTTGGTATTCGTTATTCAAATGGTTAGATGCGTCTATTGTCGAAAGCTGTGCATTTTTTAAATAAGAAACGAAGGCTTTTTTATTACCCTCTGTGATATAAAATTTAAAGAAAGGCTGGCGTCCAAAGAAACAAACAAAACATACGTTTACCAAGTATATCATACAACGCCTTTTCATGACCACTCAATTGTTTCTGCTAACATAAATGTTTAGATCAACGGACTTAAGGCCTCTCAGTAAATTATGAATTTTACTACGAGCTTCACTTTTATCACATTAATAACCTAATAATACTTAATACAAAAGGAACTAAATCTCAAGTCCAATAATACTGTAAACTTCAATTAAAGCTGTTGATTCCATGTTCTCATCCACACTTTTTAATAGCTCGTATAAAAATATGTATATACCCGAACAATTATTCAAGTTATGAATAATTACACCTATAAAAGTAACTTAAAAGGTAAAAGAATCGTTTTATGAACTCAGTCGAAAGACTTGCATGTATAAAATGATTAACTATAGAGAACCATGCGATATAAAGAAAATCACGTACAATCAGGAGCATCAATTTATTCTAAATCAGAGGATCTGGTAACATATCAGTCAGCGTATTGCAAAACTCGGATCAAAATGTTCTAAGTATAGGGAGAGAGTCTTGTAATTACGCTTTATTGGTGGGGTTCACTGAGGGCCTAAGCGGGTTGAAGTGAGATCACAGAAGTGTGATACTAGGTATTACGAGATATGTCAGGATACAAATTATTATAGAAAATAATAACGAGTATCGGAGATGTAAGATTTCAATCATCAATTTTATTTCTTTATTCTTTGCATCGGAGAGGATAAGTGGAAAAAAATTAGAGAAAAATAAAAGCTACGTACCAGACATCCAGATAAATAATCAAACAAATCATCAGAATTATTAAACCACGTCGCAAACAGTAGACAACTTGACTGTGTATTTAGCGGTATTCGATTTTTTTAGTAGTCATCTGTAGTAAGTAGGCTGATAACACAAATTGAGTATATTTAACTTTAGTTAAAAGTTCTATAATTTGAATCGGTCTCAAGTTGTTTGATTTATTTCTTTTCCAATCTGGAAATGTTCTGCGCAATTTCCCCATATTTTCGAATTCAACATCCGCGCAGTTTTAATTTTTTGTGTCGTAAATAATAAATTTCACAATGTTAAATATCCAAATACCTGTATTGGAATTTAGAAGGAATTGCGCTTCATGGTTTAATTATTTTAGTTCCTTGAAAAACTCTTCCTTTCCTCAAACCTACTCTTATTAAGATCGCACTCCCCCTTTTTTTTCTAGATACTTTCAGCTTATTAAGTATAATAATTTTTATGTGGAAGAATACATGTCATACATTTTTTCATTGTGTTTTGTTTTAATTTAAGTACGCCTGTAACGAAATCCTCTGTAATTCCAAAGCACCTCCATGCTTTTTTTATTTTAGATTTGAATTTATTTTTTATAATATTATTTGATTTTATAACCGTGAGAATGTTAAAGTATCTGAGGGGAATGTGAACAGTCAACGCCAATTTACGAGAAATTGTTTTTTTGAATTTTGCATTATTCCACGGAGCTATTAAGGTCAAAATTTCCTCTTAAGGATTAAAATTTTAATTGAAAAACAAAAGTGATTAAGAAAATATTCACGTTCGAGCTTTCATACAATAAATAGAAGTATAATATCTGATAAATCTACCGCGCAGATTCCAGTTTGGTCTCAATTAAACAATCTGCAATGCGAGATAAGAATCTGTAACGATGAAAATGGTGCTTCATATCTGCATCTACTATGCATTCAATTTAAATCAGGCATCCTCAAATACGTGATTTTTTTGCAATTACAATGTCCAATGCAAAGGGCTTTTAATGTGTATTATATTACAAAAAAGCGATGTACTATTGATCTTCTTGTTACTGTTTTAATAAATAAGATTATTTAATTACATTTCTTCAATAAGTTTCATTTTTCATCAACGTTAGTTTGGATTTAAACCAAACAGTTATTTTTGAGAATCTCTGTTTTATAAAATATCATGTATTGGACCGCTACATATTCATACTTAATTAATTACAGGCTTATAACATTTCAACATTCAGTACATACCCACTGGACAAAAACACTGTGCTTTGTTAGCAGCCACGGAGGTTGTATTTATTGAATAGCAGACGTGGGAAAGTGTATTCAGGATGCATCGAAAGATATGGAGAAAAATAAGATAAGGAGTGAAGGTATTCCTCACGAAGGATGCAAACTCGTTTGTTCTAGTTAAGATTTAATTGCCATTTTAAATTAAATAAGCGAATCAAACAGTTTTAAACTATGCTAGCATTTTAAAACTATTCAGTCACACACAGCATTTCTTATTTTTTGTAAACTCTTTTGGATGGTGAAAGAAACACTCATTTCGTTCAATTTTGATCACATTTGGTAGGAGTATGGGAAAATAAATACCTAATCTTGGATCTAACAATGAAGCAGCCTGCATTTCAGCTCCTAAGGAAGCTATGGAGCTCTATTAATTGAGTTCGATTTTGTCAGTCTCGTTGTGCATACAATATGCGTAATGCGTCTAAAGGAGTCGCCTCTTTGCGAGTGTGGTTAATTAAAATAAACCCATGACAGAATCATGTCCCATTTACGCCTTTAATGAGGTATGTTTAAAGTATGTACATGAAATAACTCCAAATACGTTGTTCTGACTGAGGAGTTTATCTTTCTATTTTGACAGAACAAACGAACTGTTTTAAAACTATTATTATTGCAAATGCTTTAAAATAATATCAAAATTCACTTGTTTGATGTGCTGGGTATTTAACGAAAACTAGTTTGCTGGGGACACGACAAATGAAAGGCAACAGACCCAGATCCATTAAAATTGTGTGTCCAAATTAAATAACTTATTGTTTGATCGCAAATTATGTATATTTCTTATCACGTGTAAAATAAATTAAATAAAAATAAATATAGTTTAAATAAAATTAATATTCATGTTCTCTACTTCCAGTAGCTGATCCAACGATCCTTAGGGAAAAGATCTATATGATGAATTCTGTATAGTTCAGAAATTCTAGGATGAGTCCTGTGACAGCTGACAAATTGGCCCCAATACAACCTTATGTAATGTATTTACCTAAATAACTTGCTATTTATTAGAATTGAGGCTTACGAGTATATTAAAGTTGATAAAATAATTAAAATTACTGAACATCGTTACAAGGTTGTATTGGGGCAAATTAGTGAGCTGTCACAGGACTCATCGTAGAATTTCCGAACTATAGTTGGTAAGATGCCTGTCTTCTAATCCAGGGGTTGCGGTTTCGATTTCGAAAATAAATCGTTGCTAACTTTATTCAAAATGTATTGAATGTATATTATTACGAAAAGCTGTACTTAAATTGTTTACTCAAATAGCCTAAACGGCTTTTTTACGTTATTTTGAAGAAACATCTAAAAAATTGTTTAATACCGAAAGGGAAGAAACGCGACACAAATAAAAAAAACGTATAGTAGGATATGGCAACGGTGCTGAAAGCGATCGTGTGTATCAAATGTCATTAAAAAAAATCCATAATGGTGATACGACACTCAAAAATGGCGTCCACTCTGGAAGGCTGTTTACTACTGATGACGACCAAATCAAGGCTTTGATAATGAATAACCAGCGTTCTACGATACGAGACATAGCTGAGATACTAAAAATATTGAAAACCATCATTCACAAACTTTTTGAGTCATTTTGCGTTTAAATTTGACATAAAAATATATAATTAGTTTCCGAACAACCCAATACTTGGTAAAAAATGTATCATAGCAGTCATATATAATTTATGAAATGTTAACTGCGATAGTTGGACAGAATAATACTGTTGAAAGTCACTTAACAGGGTAACAAGGCGTCTAAAGCTGGTCAATAGAAAACTCGCACTACCATTTTCGAATCCGTTTCCTCCAGTAATCGATAAAAATTAACAGTTAAGTAAATACAAATTCAAAAGTTATAAATCTTAAGGACTTGTCACGCGCTAATGTAAACCATGGAGCAGAAACAGAAATTAATAAATATTTTGTGGATCAAAAACTTCAAAAATACAATTCCAATGTAAGATTTGATAAAAATTAAGCAATAATGTATTGGTACCTGTATTTATAATACAAACAAGTAAGAAGCGCGTGCCGCAAAAAAATGTCGCTTCAAAATAATTGGTTGAATAAATATTTTTACTCCTGATGATATAACAAGATCGGTAAATGTAATACAGTCGTTAATTGATATGGTTTTTCGTGATCGTAATAACAATAAACGATATCTGTGTGATGTTTATATGTAAGGGAGAGGATGGAATGGAAATAAAAAGCTAACATATCCATCTACATTTGCTTTATATTGAAATCAATAACAGAAATTTGTAAACTCGTATCAATCACTTTTTGATGAAAAACTCTAGCTAGTAAATAACTCGTTTTTAGTATTTAAATAATGCGTTTACTTAAATTAGCATAAAAATAAATTGGATTGAATTAGGTAATTGGAGGAATTATTGCTTTCCATTTTTTTCGATTAATTTGAAACATATTTCTTTAAAAATAGTTTTCCTTACAATGTGTATTTAATTTTATTCTATGGTTATTTGTGTATTTAATTTTACTAATAGTTTTAAATCGGTGGTAGACTCTTAATGACAAAATGTAATATTTCTTCGAAATTCTGTTAAAAATAATCAGATTTATTAGAAATGCTTATCACTTATGACCTAATTATTATTTTTTAATATTTGAAAGTCATTTATAATTATTTCCGGGCCAGTCAATTACATCTTCTTCTTATTTTAGGCCTGTTATGGTCCTGCATCATTGTTTGCCTCTTGTAACGTCGACTGCCAGCTGTCTTTCCATATTTTGGGAGGTCGTCCTGGAGGTCTGCTTGCTTGGGGGATACTGTCCCTGACCATTCTTACGGCTCTTGGTTCCGTCATTCTGGATACGTGTTCGTTCCAGAACCTTCTTCTCTATCGTCCCCATCTGATAATATCTTCAACTTCGCACGTCCATCGGATTTCTGTGTTTCGTACTCTATCACAAAGGGTTTTGCCAGCGATACTCCTGAGTACCTTCATTTCGCTGGTTCGAAGGAGGTTTTTGGTTCTGATAATGTCGGCTATGGACTCTATGCTGTATGCCAATTACATCATAAACAATAATACAAAAATAGCTCAGAGAAACTTGATATGTTGATGAGTTCTATTATCTGGGCAGTGTGTTTACATGTGACGTGGGAGTTGAAAGGGACATTGAAAAAAGGGTAGGGACAGGAAACAAAGTAAATGGAGCAATTAATGTAATATGCAACAACTGCACTGTATCAAAAGCAGCAAAATGTCAATATTCTATAGTGTATTGGAGCCCATGTTGACATGTGAAAGTAAAATTTGGAGTTGATAGAAGAAAGATGAAAGTAAGATAAATACTGTGGAGATGCGCGCACTTAAAAAATGTGTGAAGTGTCAATGTGCGAAAGATGGCGGAATAAAATCACCATAAATTAATGGATATTTTAATCAAGATAAAGAAAAAAGCAATAATATGATTTGGATATGTGAAAATGACAAAAGGTTGACTAAGTGTGTAAACAAGTTTCGCCCTTGCGGAGAATCTGCTTTCTAATCAGCGCTATATAAATTGTCTTTTTTTATTATTATTATTATCATTAAAAACACAAGGTATACGTGGAAGACATCGAATGGAAAAAAACAAGGTTGGATCAAACATACCATATTTTTAAATAATGGGGTTTAAAAATACGAATATCTTTCAATGTTTCTGCGAAATAAAATGAAATGAAAAATGGTTCATTAAAACATGGATTTGTATGTTTTTTATTCAAATATGCACATTTTTCCAGGAGCAGTAAAGTAACATTCTCTTAAAAATGTGGAGTATCTTCTTGAATGACCAACTGGTTTCCATCGCAATAAGAATACCTCATCTAGATACATGAATGAGGAGAAGACAGCCAATCATCTATAAAAAATATACTTTCCTTCATTCAGTGTATTTTTTCTCGGAATAAAGTATACTCGTATCAGGTTTTCAATTATTTAAACACCTAAAACTTCCCTGTATAGTTCAATGAAAAAAGCATTTATCTATATTAACTTGGCTAAATAAAAATATAAGGTCATAAACTTAAGTAAAACAAATAACATTTACTTGAAAGAACTTCTGCACTTTTTCATTGAAATGATTTCTCTTTTGATTGAACTTGGACACAATGCTGAAAGATATTAAAAATAATATTAAAAACGTTTTAAAAAATTTAAAGACTTAACAAAATAAGGGGGTTTTCAGGGATCGCCGCTTTTTTACTACCGCAAAGAAAAAGTTGAATAGAAACCTCTAAAATATATACTCAGTGTATGCAATCGTGTGTATCAAATATGGTTCCTAATTGTTTAACAACCCCTAATTGTGATATAAAAATCGAATATAGTGTTTGCTCTGGTAGGACGATTACCATTGATGACAACCAAATCAAGCCATTGAGAATAACCAGCGTTCTATACGTGAGATGACTGAGATACTTAAAATGTCGAAAACCATCGTCCAAGAGCATTTACATCCACAAGTAGAGCATCCACATCCACAAGTAGAAATCCGTATGATCTTAAAATAGAGAGAATATTGCATAAAAGCTTATTCTACCACTCGAGGATACTTGTATTTAACTCTATAATATAAACTGAGACCTTGTAGTTTTCAGTTACCGATAAGTTTGGCGTATACAAATAAATTTTGTGAATATACGAGTATAACGGTAATTTCATCTTAATTTTTTGAAATGAAGATGAAATGCATAAATACTTCATTAATTGTCCAATTAAATTATTAACTTTGTATATATTATTACAGTGAAGTCCAAAACGTTTATTTTGACTTGACGAGTAATTAAAATAACTACATGTTTTCTGGAAGTCATCAACGATTATTGATCCAATAAAACAAAGTCCTGCGATGTTAAACAATATGCTTCATTAAAGAAAATGTATCCAGAAATAATGACAGTCCTGTTCCTTGTTAATTACCCCACGTATTGAAAAAAATCTCACGTGTTTAAACTAACTCACAATGTCGCATCAACAGTGAAAATACACACAAATAAATAAATTTTGATATGCTTAATTAATCAAAATTAATTGAAAAAGATATACAAATTAAGACGCATTCTTCAATACATCACGGAAATATTTATTTTGAATAAAAATGATAAAAAATGATCACTTTTTGAGTAGTGTTAAACTTTTATCATATACATTGAAATCTAGCGATAACTAGGGAACTTATTTATGTAGGTGTATTAATATGAGTTCAATTGCGGCTAATTTGAATTAATCATATTAATATGACGTGCTTTTGTAGACGATATGATAAGAAATGCAAGCTATAAAAAAACTATAATACAACTAAAAAAAGTAAATCTGTAATAATGACAAAAATTGTTTGAGTGGAGTTCTTAATAATCTTGTTCTATAGTAAAAGTTTTGAAATAAATACTATACGAAACTTATAAATTCATTCATAAAATGCCATATAAGTTAATAAAGTGTAATAAAGCGATAAAATACGCGTGTGAAAATGACGCTGTTCTTATAATTTTGCAGTTTAAAGTGGGAATGAGTATTTTATTAGTGTTGCATAACTTGACAGGCATTTATTTCCTGTGAAATGTATCATTGCTATGAGAATAAAATATATGATCAATTTACGTAAAAATGCTAGTATTTCATAAAGGTCAATTAGGATTATTTAAAGCTTGCTGTTAGTCAAAAGGAATGACGAGCTAGAACCAAATTCAATGATGGGTATAACACGTGGCCTGGTGAAACGTGTCAGAATATAACATTTATTTGATAAGGATGAATGTGAAATAAGGCTGGTTGTTCTAAGTAAGATTGGATATGTAGAATGAATTAGTGATTATAGGCTGATAAAAATCTATGACTAGAGAAATTATTATTGACCAAAATATTTTGAAAGAAGATACGGTTAGAGGCCAGATATATTGAAGGAGTTGTATGGAGAGGTTAAATATCCATGTCACAATGTAATCATTTACGTTCTCTCTTCTCTGTAAACTTGACAGTTAAATGACTAAAGAATATTACATAAATAAAATAAAAATGTCTAATATCACGCTAGAAATGTAAAATTGGCAAAATATTCAGAAAATGACAAAATTGAAACATATTTTAGGTCATGAAGTTCCCCTTTAAACTAAAATAAAGTGTTTCGGAATCTTAAATTTATCGAAATAATTCGAAAATACTTCAAGCTCTAGGATAAAGATCTCGGACACACGTAAAAAGTTTGTTTGTTTTTTTAATCTTCAACATTACTGGGGATGCAATTCTTTAGGAAATTATTGTGGGAAGTTGAAATGACCTTTTTAGTTGGATGTGATGGACAGAATAAAAAATATGGATTTCATAAATATTTTTTTGTATATAAAGGAGTCTATTAATCTGAAAATATTCGGAAAAAAAAGTTTTTTTATAGACGTAGCTCAGTGAGGTTCCCGCACTAGTGACTTACACAGATCAGTGCATAAACTGCACGATGAAGAAACACATGCACTGATTAAGTAAAGTATAAAAACTTACAACTAGAATTCGAAAATAAGGATTTCGGAAAAAAGTTCTTAGAAAACATGGTATGTAAAAAGAACATTTTTTTTATTCGGTCACCGGTGACGATGGTGACATGAGTTATCTTGAATAATATACTAGCTGAATAAGTGAATCTCACCATAATCTTAATCATTATTTTATTCTTAATTTTAAACACGATTAAAATTGAACACTTCCATAATAACTAAGGCTTCTCAGTAATTAAAATACAAAATATTTGTTGAATTTGAATTCAACCCTGAAAAAATATTACACAATAACTAATTTTTTTCAAAGCCAATGCCAAAGTCTTGTCCAATCAAAATTCAGGACAATTTGCGGGGGAAAATCTTTCCGTTAGATTTTCCCACAGACTGAGAAAAAAAAGAAGAAACTGTTTGTGAGAGAAATTATTGTTTAATTGATGTCATTTATTATATATACTAGTAATTATCCTGTAGTTGTTATCCTGTAGTAATAATCCTTTAGTAATGAAGGTAGTAAATCGAAAATTTTAACATATTTTAAAAATGTGGTTTAAGTCAATCAAAAAGCTCTTTGATGATTACATTAGTTGTGAAAGTGAGTTGATTTTTTTCAAAGAAAAGTCCCTAACCAAAACTTTTGGACATTGACTTAAACAATTATACCAAGAAGTGAGCTGTCAAATAATATTGGAAAAATAAAGATGTTCTGAGACATGTTTTGAATGTATAATATAGTTCGTTGGTAATCGACAAACAATCTGGCAGAATAATATATGTTGATAATAATTGTGTGGAATGGAAATAATTTTATTTGAAGAATAACATTACGATTAATTACATATTATTTTGGATGAAATGACTCCATATTACAAGAAATATCAGTTAAAATCGAACTCTGGAAAAACACAAGTTTGCGCATATTATCTCCGCTATTGCAATGCGAAACGCGAACTTGTGTGGAAAGGAGTTCAGCTAGAACATTGCGAGGCCGTTCGGTATCTGAGACAATTATTAGATCGTATCCTATCTTTCAAACACCACTGCATCAGTAAAACAATAAATTCACTGCTAGATATAAGAACCTTTGGAAATTCTTCGATACGTCATCGTCATGGGGAATGTAACCACACTCTATTAAGAGTGCCAGTTCTTAGACTTTGCTGATCAGCAACGGAATATGCAGCTTCAATTTGGAGTGACTCTATACATGCTAAACAGTTTGACGTCACTATGAACGAAGCAGGGAGGATAATAACATGATGCTTAAAAGTAAAATCCGTTGAGAAAAAATTATCAATTGATTGGTATCGCCGATATCCGTAAAAGTGTTACAGCTGACATAGAGAGAACAAAACAAGTCCAAAACACTCCTTATATGGTCACTGATTGGCAATATATAGTTTCATGAAGAAAGCGCTAGAACTGAAGATTCGACAAAGGGACTCCGGATGGAGCGCGATTTTTGAAGTGAAAAAAAAAACAACACTTCATAACTGGATTAAGCTCTCGGAAAATATGTCATCTGGGCATCAACTGCCTTGGTTTACTGGAAATCACTGAATAGACTCAGAGTAGGGGTGGGGTGACTAGATGTAATGTGAACATAGAGGGTTGGGGTTTTTTAGCGAATAAAGCACTGAATGGGATTTTGGGGTTAAACAGGACTCCCCATAACACATACTGGTTTATTCAAAAGTCGGGACTACGTTATCTAGGTAGGATCTGATTAATACGAATTATAGGGCGATCTCTATTACTCCCTACTGGCAACACGTGACATAGTTGATGTTCCGAACACGGAAATAAACGATGAATCTTACATTATATTATATTACACTGTTATTGTATAATGTACCACTTGGCTGGTTTAATGCCATAGGTTATCTCTTCCAACCTTCTTTTTTTTCCAAATTTCTCATATTTTCAGTAATATTCGGTCGTTCACCTCTTAATGTTTTAGGCATTTCATCCAGGTACGAGCGTTTGGCACCCTTAAGTTTTTAGGCATTTCATACAGGTGCGAGTGTTTTGCACCCTTAAATTTTTTTTTAAATACTTGAAAAGCGGTGTATTTGACGTTTTGTATGCCAGGCAGTAAACGATTCCCAGGTTTTAACAAGTGATAGTAAAAATGTTATATCAATAATTGAATCCAAGTTTCCTATTAACGTAAATCTCTTTGGCCTAGTTGTTGGATTATCGATTTCTTCCCAGAATTTCAGGTTTGATTCCCGATGGTACCTGAAAAAATAAAAAAAGGTCCTAGTCTGGCAACAGGTTTTTTTTGTAAGAATGCTAACGCGCGTTCGACATGTGCGAGTGTTGTTGCTTCGTTACGTGCAGTAGAATTGTTAATACGTGCGATTATAATCGAGGAGTTCTGTGTCTTCTATAGTGGTTCTTAGCCCGATGGCTCGATTATGAGACCAAAGATAATATTTTCTCCCGGCCACGTTCTTCAATATGGCTGAAACATTAATTTGGATAAGTTGAATGGTACTATACGAATGATTGAATAAATCAGACCACTGACACTGGCAAAGTTACTTGAATGTGTTGTCAAATATCCAAATAAGTTGTTAAATAGATCTGGAGTAGTTAAAACTGAGGAAGTTTTTGATAGTCACTTTTGTGAATAGAAAAAAAAAGACAAGATGAATCACTTGGCATTTGCGGTAATTATTCTAATTTATCAAAATCAATAACTATTCATAGACTGTTGATTAATTAGATTGATTAATTATTATTTCTAGCGTGTTTCACCAAAATAAATAATTTTTTGTAAAAAATCGGGTCTTAAAGATCTTGATAACCATCACCTAGTATGTGTTGTGTTTTCAGTGTGCAGTATCGTGCATTGATTAATTCCGATTCAGTACTTTGGGGACATTTTTTGCCCCCTAAGTGCCCGTTTGGATCCGAGGAACGTATTTTAAGTACCTACCGTCCATTGTATGAGGAGCAACGGTTGGAAATATATTTTATTTAACTTTTCGAAACGAGTATAACCTGATTTCAAGAAGTTTTAGAATGAACGACGAGTTCATTCAAGTGATCTTCTTTGCGGTGGCACTCAAACTTTAGTGTAAATTATTTTAATTGTATTTGTATTATTTTAAGTTATTCGATTTAGAATATTAATCAACGCATTTGATAAATAAAATAATGTATCATATTTCTCTATTATTGATTGATTTACTTGGAACATTAATACAAAAATTGTGAAATTTAAAAATATTTACACAATAATGAAAAGTGTATAAATATTTAATTGAAAACCAAACAATATTTTGAATGTCGACTTTAATTGAATTTGATCGATCGATCAGTCAGTGATGACATAGCCATAGAAAAATGTTATAAATTAAAATAAAGTAATGAAATTACAAACAAGTTATAAACAGGCAAATAAAAAAATAAAAACAAGTTCAAAAAGAGCCATTAGTACCGACCAATAAGCATGTCATAAACTGTTGAGAAATTAAAAAAATATCTGAATTAATGCTGATTATTTTAAATAATTGAGTCTAGACTTTTATCAATGTAAATTACATCAATTATGTTTTTTTTTTAATTGGAGAGTTGTTTAAATATACGCAAGATCATAAAAACGTTATCCAGGAGTCACGCAAACTGAGATTAACTGTATTTAGTGGAATAACAAATTAATTTACTGTTAAATATCCTTAAATGGAGAATACCAAAGGAAAAGCCGAAACCTTTGATAAAATAACAAGTTTTTTTATTGTGTATGACCATTTGTTAATGCACATCAAACGCAAATTTTCATTGTATTTTTTTTATATTTAGTTGATTCCTTAGTATAAGACGTGTGTATAGTTATATAACCTAGTGTTATACGAATCAAAACTATAAAAGTTTGAGAAAATCTGGTTTTGCACTGATTTAAAAAGCACTGTATGAAGTAGACAGTCGTCACATTTCTTGCTGCGGGTAGTCAATCGAATAAATGTCAGATCTTGTTCTGTAACTGTGAAGACAGAATACGTTTGTAAAATAGTAATTCATGTTATTCGCCTAAAATTTTAACTTATCCTTTTGAAATAATCATTTTGATATACGCCTTTTATACTTGTATAATTTTACGAAAGAAGATAAATTATGTGATTTTATTAAAAAATAAATAGTTACATGATATGACACCGAGTACTATCATTTGAATATTGGCCAAAATGTTTATGTTAATATTAATTTCAATACTTAGTACGAGTATTGTAGTTTTCTAAGTATTTAAACACAATAAAATGTGATAAATGAAACATCCAGAAGTTTTATTACTATAAAACATTTTGTTCTAAAGCATCAGCTTTATTCCAATGTTTAGTATTTTGCCCATGATATTAAAAAAATGTTAAATAAAAACCATTGTGATTTTGAAGAATACTAGCGAAAAAAGCTGTAACTGGAGAACAGAAACTACCTAAGAGTAAGTAAGAGTTTACCTCTGTCAATAAATGTAATACCTACTTATCGAAACAAATCTACTTTTTAGAAAGTTTTACAATAAAATAGATTGTTCGTTTTAAGCGAGCTTAAGGGATTACCAAATATATAAATTATATTGGACACACAAGCTATAATAATAAACTTGCTTGATTGACAAATTATTAAATAAATTACTGTTTTTTTATATGTTTTCAGAGATAAGGTATTATTTAACATATTTATCGGTGTCCCTTCTAAAATATATTTTCCATGAAAAACAATAATATTAAAGAAATTATGTTTTACGATTACTTTCAAATTAGTTTTGGTAGAAACATTTGGTACAGTCAAATGTTTGTTAATTGTCATAGTGCCGTGCCAGTGTTCACCAGTTATTTTATTTAATTACTCGTAATTATCTATTTATGTTACGTCTATGTGAGATTTTTTTTCGTAAAGTGGTTGACTCCTCATTCGGATACGATTTCTGAAGAATATAACATCACACTGTTTCCCTGTCGGGGTTGGTAGAGAAAACAGAGCGCTAGACTTTTGATCATGACAAACATTTTTCACATCTTCTATAGCCATAGATCTTCTCTAACGGCTACATAAATTTTTTTGAGTTCACATTTTCTTTACTTCGTCCAATCATACTTTCCATAGTTTTTTTTCTTCTACACTTTCAACTCATATTCACATTATATACTCGTATTTCTTTTATTAGTCCTTCTTCATTTATTCAACCTAGATATCTTAAACATTTAAGAGTGCTCTTCTTCATCCAGCAAAATTATCAACGTATCAAGTAAAGGAGGATCGGGACTATCCTTAATTGCTGCTTTCCAGAATGCGGATTGTTGATATGAATTTAAAGGAGCAGTTAAGGGTTGTCATTATCTAGGAATTATCAAGAAATCGCCACGATCAGTAATAAGCGAGGTGGTCGGGAAGAAGTAGTAAGAGCTCAATATAAAATAATTAAACGTTTACTATCAAAATCGAGTTGATCCACAAAATATTTTTTTTTGTTTATGTAAAATATTGGATGATCAGAAAAAAAAATTAGTTCCATTATCAAGTTAATTTTAAATAAAAATCATTACTTTGTGAACAAAAGCAATATTCCTTGGAATATATCAAAATATGAAAAAATATACGAGTAGGTTAAATCCTTTCTCTATAAATTGGTCATATTTGTATTATATAATATATACGTGACTGGGTTATTTTGTTTCCGTCTTTTTCAGATTAATGGTACGTGCTGTCCACACTAATTTATTAAATATTCTTTTGATTATATAAGGACACACCTTTTTTGTGTATTAATCGCATTTTTGTGCAGCCTTCGATCAAAGTGTTATGGAAAACCTTCAATTAATATTTAAATTATATTTAAAAGAGTGCTCGATTTTTATTGCACGTATTATATATTCCTACTAATAAAGAAATTAAACGAAAATTTGAATAAAATACACATTTGAAATGTAATTTAAAAAAGTGTAATTATTTATCACTCCGTAATTTTCCGCGTTCTGGTTTTGAATCATAAATCGATGGAAAATTTATTAATGAGAGACCGGATGAATTTTGTTTGAATATTCAATGTCACAATGCATACAAAGTCCGCTAAATCTAAATGTCCACACAAAAATCATCAATTTCACGCCTTGGCACGGTATTTTGAATAATTTTAGTGTTTGCCTTTATAAGTGCCAAGTGCTAAGATTCATCGCAATAACTTTTCATTTCATGGTACTTTTCTGGCATTATATAATTTTCTTCAACGTATAACCGCTCCATGATGCATGGTGTGTTATTATGAATTTTTTTGGTTGAAAATCATCAAGAAAAAAAATACTGCGCGAAGGGATAACCAAACAGCATTTATATAACTGCAAAATAAAATATACACTATAGAAAAAAAAATCAATGAATTCTGTTAGAAAAATTATTTGTGAAAATGTTTACAATGCATAAAAAATCTGGGAATAAAAATAAACATGTATATTTTTATAGTGAACATATATACTCGAATATACTCGTACGCACCATCATACTCGTATCGTTTCCCTGCTGGTATAGATAGAGAGGACATGATACCAAACTTTAAGATTGCGACGAATGTCTTTTGCCACTTACAAACCAATACACCTTATCACACAGTATTTTCGATTTCTCTGATATTTATTTCATTCAAAATATTATTCACTTGGTCCAACAGTACTTTCATAGGGCTTTCTCTAGCACTTCTTCAGAATTGCACTGGATATTTGTTATATGATTATTTTTGCGTTCATTCGTTTTATATGCCTAAACTATCTCAGGCTCTTTTTAATCACACTTATTATATCAGTCTTAAATTCACATTTAGCAAACAATTAACGCTTCATCTTCAAACACCTCGTGCATTGTTTTCCGTGCTTACATTTTAAAAGCCTTTCTTTCAGTGTTTTTCCACGTCCACATGTCACTTCCATGCATTGGAGTGAAATAAAATATAATGAAAGTCCATGTAAATGTAAGAATGCATATTTTACTGTTTTTAATATTATTATAAAAGCAGGTCAGTTTCAAAGATTTCATTTTTCTTTAATTTACATATTTGAAAAAAAAAACTTGTCCAGTAGTTTATATTTTAACAACTTTTGAAATTTTTTTTTTTTGAATGTTTACCTCTGAAAAATGCAATGAATGATTAGTGGTAAATTGCGAAATAAATTATTTTTAAATTTGCATAAAAGGTGTGGACACGGATTTAATGATGTAAACTTACCACGTCTCTGGGGCGCCCTAATTTAAGGGGTTTGACAGTTATTACATCATAATGGTTCCTAAACGCTTTCTTAGAATATTTTACTTGAAATTGCGAGGATTTTGCCAAATATACATTATTGAATTTTTAAAACACTTATTATGAATTTCGTTTATTTAAATCACGTTGTTAAATAATGACAAAAAACAATTTATGTTATATTTATGATTTTAGTACAAAACTGTCGTAAGCCTGGAAAATAAACCAAAACTTTATAGTTTTTGTTTGATTAAGAAGAAAAAAATAATGTTATTCCTTTATATCTTTCCAAAACAAGTTGCGATGAAAATCATTCTAAGATGTGTAAAATTTTGGTACTCTAAATTATAGGCAGAGGAAACAGATTTTAACTTTATTAATTCTATCCTAGCATATATCTGTCACGTCCAAACACCTCGTCATACATAATTTTATATTTCCAAGGCTTTATCCTCTTTCAAACTTTGATTCATTTGGTTGTGTCACATTTTCCTAGATCATTTTAAACTTTTCGTACCATTTATTGTATATTATTCATATAAATATTTTTGTGAATCTTTCACCCTTTATTTTTTTAGGTGGTCGAAGAACCTCAAAGTAATTTTCTTTATCTTAAGCACTGTTTCCTTCAATCAATATTGTTTTCTAATATCCTTATTGATTGTTTTTTCATATAATACATTGTTTTTTTCGTACATTTTATGCAACACTCTCATTTCTGTGGCAATTATCTTGCTTTAATCACTTTTTTCTACGTCCACGATTCGTTTGCGTATCCTTATGTTGGGTCCTAAGATTCCATAATGTGCAGTCAGATTTGCTTCACATAAAATTTTCTGTTTGGTAAATACTTTATATAACTATGTCATTTCGATTTGCGACAGTGTTGTATTTAAAGTTTAGTGTAAAAATAACCGTAATATATTAAATATGATGCTGGTGGGAAAAAGGTCTCCAGGTCATCGATAACGCGGGGAGTCTTAATATACCTGACTTTACCACCAGCGCTTAGGATTGAGGTTTCTGAGAGTGAAGTCAGTCTCAGACCTCGATAATCGAGAATAGCATCACAGGACTAAAGTTATATTATTTGGTTAATCATTTTGTAAAGGTGATTTATATTTTATGTTTCAATTGGCATTATAGAATTGACATATTTGTTAGATATATGGGTAGCCTATAGGAAGCACTTGAATGTAACACTTTTTGGGAGGTTTCACCGAAATTTATGATTATATATGAACATCACACATACACTACATTACACCTAAAGCCGAATTTGTTAATGTCACATATCGGGAGATCTACAAAGGTGTCTTTGTAGCTTGACACTTTCCTTGCTAAATTTGGTGTGGTTTTGTTACTAAATATATTTTTTTTAATGGTAATGGGTTTGTATCCCGAGTTCCAGTGCCATTGAGGAGAGTATGCTATCTAAGAGGTGCTATATAAATTGTCATTTTATTATTATTGTAATATAGATATTAAAGATACTTGAAATACATTGATCTTTTATTTGGCTTGATATCCATTCCAATCATAAGTTCGTCAACGTTATTTGATGTATCTATTGTAAAATCTTCAGGACAAATATTTTCAGTTGGTTCAAGTGTCGTCTTTTCGGAAGTTTCTGATACTATCATATATTATGTAATATTTGGTATATACAGGTATTTTTCCACGTTGATACCTAAAATAAACTGAAAAATGTGTACAAAGTTCATAGTATTCGAAAAATATGGTTTCCTGTTTTTTTACCAAGTGTATGAAACTTTCAAAGAAGAAAAGATAAGCTGAAATATAAACAGAAGAAACTGTGTGCAATGGATGCGGAAGAAGCGAAGGAAATATGCCGTGATAGGAAAGTTTGATACTGTGCTCACTCTTCCTAACCCAACAGGTAAATAGTGTGACGGTATGTTTGTACTTTTTTATAGACAAATATTTAATTTTAAAAATCAAATATTTTTTTAGTTAAAATATGTATTTTGCCAATTAAAAATATCATATATTTTTCAAAGCACAAATTTTAAATCTTAATATCGTTTGTGGATGAGCCACTGCGTGATAATTAGTCACTTTACATAATGGTATTGGTAGTGGAGAAGATCCCGGCTAACAGTGTGCAGTATATTATTCCTTGAAAAAGAAAAAAAAATACTTCTCGAAGCTAAGTACAGTATATCGTACAAGTGGGCAAATACAAAGTTTAAAAATAAAATATTTTTTTTAGTTAAAATATGTATTTGACAACTTATATCACATACTTTTCAAGGCAAAACATGTTTATCTTAATATCGTTTGTGGATGAGCCACTGCGTGGTAATTAGTCATTTTACAATACATAATGGTATTGGAGAAGATCGTCACTACGTCATGAGTGTGCAGTATACATTGCACCTTGAAAAAGAAATAGTTAATTCTCGAAACTAAGTACAGTATACGGTACAAGTGGTTAAATACAAAATTAAAAAATTAAAGCATTTTTAATACAGCCCCTCAAAATGAATGTTTAAATTTGAATTAAATTTTTTATTTGATTACATACCTACATGTCATATCCATTTCGGAGTATGGTAGAGAAGATAAAACACCAGACTTAAACATAACGAAAATATTTATTTCATCTCCTTCATATGCACTCTCATATAGCTCCTTCAGTTTCTCTGACTCGTATAATTTCCAAACAATTTTTTATTTATTTCATCTAACCATACTTTAATCGGTTTTCCTATACGACGCCTCCCACTTACGTTCGCAACCTAGTTTAGTTTAGTTAGTCAGTAATTTAATAAAAATTAAAACAATAAACAAATATGATGAATGTTTGAATACTTAATGATCTAACATATTTATAATACAAAAATCAAAAAACGATCATGTTAAGAATTCCAAGGCGTAATTTGTATCTACTGCGCATACGATACATTATCATTAGGAGTGATAAAATTACAATATGCCGCGCAAAACGAGATTACTCGCGTGATTCCCCATCATTCTGAATCCTTCTTGCTCTTGCTCTTGCGTAACAGGAATATTCCGTTTCGTGACATGGTCTTATTATTTCATTTATTCATTCATTCGAATGGTATTTATTCATTAACACATCCGAATAGATTGCGAGACAATATTTTCTTCGGTTACAATTAACGAACTTCGAATTAAAAACCACTAGATTAATAAGCACGCAATTCATAGTTCCCTATTATGAGTGTTGGAAATACTACTGAACGTAGACAAGTTACAATACTCGCACAATTTTAGAGCTTGCGAGTACTGTTACCAAACTAGCGTTTTTACTACATTGGGACCTTTTCATTTTACAATTTTGTTAAAATAGAAGAGAAAGATCTGAGAATGAATGTTGCAAAATCCAAAGTCATAGAAAAATAAAAGTGTGAAAGGTAAAGTGAATACGATATATGGTATATGTGAAAATGGAAAGATTGGAACAAATTAAAGAATTTACTTATTTGGGTAGTATTTTCTCAGATGATGAAAGAGTTAAGAGGGATATCGAACGGCGAGTAGAGACAGAAAACCAAGTCTATGGGGCACTTAAACATTTATCTTGAACTTGACCAGTCCTTGAATAGTCCGCCATAGCATTTTGGTGCCAACTTTGATGTAAGCTAGCAAAACTTGGATGTGGAAAAGACTGAGAGGAACCAAGAAAAGTATGGTTGGATGAAATCGTAGAAGTTGTATAAGAAACTGTATGGATGTAGAACAGACTAAGAATGTATGTTGAAATAGAAAATTCTGGCGCTCTATCCTCTCTGCCTACTCCAACAGGGAAATTGCGTGATAGTATACATGTATGTATTTTGTAAACACTTTATTTCTCCCTAATCGTAATTTTTATACAGATATTAATATCATATAATAAAGATATACCCGATAAAAATATCAATCTTTTATCTGTTGCAGATGGGTCTTCATGGTGGCTAGTCACTTTACAGAATAGGTTTTAAGACGAACCCGGCTAAGAGTGTGGTTTGGACGATTAAACCATGGATCACCTGTTTTTGTTTTGAAGTTTTATCAGTTGAACCATAAAATCGTATAAAAAGATATTTTATGGCATAAATTTTATTTAATATATTCTGTCTCTTAATATGCTTTCGATGAGCCCTCCGACTCTTTGGGAACATTGCTCATGGCCAATGACACCGTTTTGATGGTCTGGGTTATCCTTCGAGTCGCGAAGTGCAGAAATGGATGGAGATGAGTCGTCAGAACTTATCATGAGTCACGAGCTCAGTTATGAGCTATATGACAGACAGACAGACTTTAACAGTTATGAAACAAATAATAGTGCATGCATATACAATTAATAAATATTGCCGACTCTTTATAATATATCGATAATTCGTTTTCTATGGGTTTCAAAACCAGTTTTTATTTTTAATTAATAATTCCAACATATTTCTTTAGAAATACCACAAGAATGGCGGCTCATGGCTGCACTTTATTATTTTCGTCTAATAAAATGATTTTTCTTTTGTTTAACCCTAAAGATGATGCAATGTTTGAGATTTAAATATACATTTAAATATAAATAACAACTAAAAACAAAAGAATATACTCGTAGATAACCCAGTGCAGCGTAAAATCTGATAAAAATAATATTATTGGTAATATTAAATGCAAGAACTAAACATTTATTGGGTTTTAAAATTCGGCAAATGCGAAATATTATAAAAAATCAAATCAAGTTAAAAATACTATTTGAGAATGGCCAAGTTGAGCAATTCAGTGTCTCTAATATTAATTTTTGGTGTGATCACACCGATATTTTTCTTTATTCAAATATCTTGTTTTATGGTATGTAATGGAATAACTTTTAACGACACGCGTCTTTCTCACAAATAGTGATCCCGACACGAGACTCTTATCCTTTTGCCTGTTAGTCCTGATATTATGAGACTTTATGTGTTTTTATTATACTGGACAGTGGTGTCATTACTACATATTGCCTGCTCGGGGCCACAAACCTGATGTCCTGGGATCAACGCTGATAGGACCTAAATTTATTTCGCTGAAACAGCTTGACATTTTATTTTTATTATATTAAATAAAGAAATTTTAATATTGGAAGCAAAATAATTCGAGACAAAAATGATGTTCAACTATAAAAGGTTTAGGAAAGAAGTCCGATCTATGTAATTATGTTTCATGAGGACAATATACCTGATTTCTTAGAAGGGCAACATGGTGAAATATCGTTAATAAAAGAAAAATGTCTAAATGGTTAATTTTATAACGTGCCAATCTTTAAGTTCAATATTTTTTTTTAATAAAATATTGGACATTATTTGCACAGGAATACATTTTTTTCCTAAACCCATGTTTATATCTATTTTTATGAGACTATAATAATTATTTCGCCAAACCATTATGAACCTTTTGGGGATTAAATATTCTATGAATTTTAAAGAAAAAACTTTAAAAATGAGTTAATATATTTAAAACGAACTATGATGTTGACGTGTGGTCAAACAAATGGAGCTGTAGCTTAAAGTGATGATTTCACGATATAAATTGAGCTGTAGCTTTAAGTGATGATTTCACGATATAAATTGAGCTGTAGCTTTAAGTGATGATTTCACGATATAAATTGAGCTGTAGCTTTAAGTGATGATTTCACGATATAAATTGAGCTGTAGCTTTAAGTGATGATTTCACGATATAAGTTAAGCTGTAGCTTAAAGTAATGATTTCATGATATAAATTAATTGCGCAATTCGTTCAGAAACTTTGTTTTTATTATCATATTTGTGATAATGTAAAAATCAAGTCATTCAATATCATGCATCCAGTTTTATTTTGCACCTCTTAAGAATTATAATGAATTCAATGGTAATTGATATTCTGGTGGATATTAGCAAATACATTTCATTAATATTATCATAAATTCCTCATTTAATTTTACATCTTTATTAAAATAAATACCTTTTTTTTGTCTTCATGAATAAATCATGTCTTCATCTTTGGTGGTGCATTAAATATATGCAACGTCATTTGAAGGACGATTAGAAA
Source organism: Odontocerum albicorne (assembly GCA_949825065.1). NCBI lineage: Eukaryota > Metazoa > Arthropoda > Insecta > Trichoptera > Odontoceridae > Odontocerum > Odontocerum albicorne. Next base: position 21,707,701 of record OX463842.1, on the reverse strand, counting down.
TATTAAGAGAGATAAATAAACGATTTGATAATTCAATCGACAAAAGTGGTTTCTTTTAAAGTCATGTTTTAAGATTGGGGAGTAAATTTTTTTGGAAATTTGGTCCATTTATAATATATATTATTATTAGAAAAATATCTCTTTAAAAGCTGTTATAATTTTTGTGGACTGTTCATATAAGAATCATTCCATCAATTGAAAATTATAGTTCCTTCACGTGGTTTCAATGCCCCCTTGAAGATTTTTCCATCACCATATCCAAGTATGTTTCAGAATTTCCCGATTGAACCGTTAATGGAATGAAGACTTAATAAAGTAGAACATTATTTGGAAATATATTGTTGGTAGTTTAAAGTCAAGTATCATGTGCCATACCAAAATTTACAACACAAATCCCTAAAACTTTAAAAAAAATATATGGGATACTAAATTCTTACGTACTAAAATTAATAGACTTTCACATCTAAAATAATTAAAATATTATAAATATGGTCACCAAGCAAAAATTACTTGTTTCTAATATTTTGATACAAACTAAACATGCCAATTGATGGAAATAAGAAGGAAGGGAACTTTTTAACTGAAAGAGTTAAAATTTACTTAAATAGTGAATAAACAGTTCAAATTTATTTGAGTAACAGATGTAAATTTGTATACCAATCCACTTTCTTCCTCATATTTACAAACCGCATACAGAAAGAAACAAATCATCTGCCATGAAGGAGCACATGAAACATTATATTTTTATCTTTAGGTAGATATATTGATTGGACCCACCTTTCCGTTTCCGTTAAAAGCAAGATGTCCCATACTTTGATCAAATATTGAAAATAACCCATGATAGATTTATTAAAGGGGTGAAATCTTTTATAATATTTAAACAGCTTTACATTTTAAAAGGGGGGAAATATCAATTATGGCCCAAAATCATCGATTTGTAGGAAAAAAAGAAAAATGAAATAAGGGGCTATAAACTTCTCAGTTTAGCTTAAATAATTGTATTTAAAATAAGTGAACATATGATGGAGTAGCAATATTGATACAGTAACTCCAATGTTAAATTGAAATGTTTTGTTAATAAAATAAATATTTTGATTAGACGAGGTACTTTAAATTAAAAAAAATGTTAAGTTAATCAACTGTAATTGAGGTACATCGAGGAAACTTATCGAATTTTCTCGATCGGTCTTATGAAGTAGCAGGTCCAAAAGAAATTGAAAAAAATTGACTGTTTTCTTTGACATTTCATTTCTCATTGATTTATTTTAATATCAGTGTTCATGCATAAAAAATCTGGAATGAGTACATTATAAATGGATGTTATAAATACGATGAAAAAAGGATTGTTAAGATAGTTTGAACTTATGACGAAAGAATGTTTAAGTGAGTATGCAAGTCAGATGTATAAAGTGTGCGTCGAAGACTTGAAAGAAGGTTATGTGAGAAGTTTGAATAAAAGAAGTGTGTGCACTACAAGATATAAGAATGTAGAGAAGGAAAAAGTGATGTGCATGAAAATAAAGGTATGGAGATCTGTTCTCTTTGCTTGCCTCACAAAAAAAATAACGTGATGATATTTTATGTATGCATAAACAGCTTCTCTTATCATTTTAGTCCTTATTGTCACCAAAAATATTAATTTTTTTTTCATAAACTTTTGTAATTTTTTTATTAAAATGTTGTTTTGATTCTGTGATGTTTTTTTTTCAATTTATTGTAGTGATTGCACTGCATTTTTGTTTGTGTATATTTTGAAGTTTATTTGTGCGTGTTCTATGAATCTTTTGTGCGTGAGTAGTTTTGCTATTTTTTTTAAATTTCATTCTTGTATGATTGTATCGAATGTTTTTTTTGTGAAAACTGTGGCCGTTAAAATGGAACTAAATAAATATGTTTGACTGAACCCTTCCTAAGTTGACGTTTTTTGAGAAATTTTGTTTTTTAATTGCTGTGTTAAATGTTAATCAAAACATTATTTTGATTCCTTAATTTTGCAATAGGAATTGATTAATGCTTTATGTTACTCGTAGTCATAAATTATAAAATTTTATAAAACAATTTTATCTCAAGTTCAAAGGTTTTTGAAAAATATAATTTTGTGAACTATACAATGTATGGGTTTACAATGAAATATTAGATCAAGTTGAGAAATTAAATTTTTTGGGGAAAACAGTTATGGAGAGATGGGAAGATATATAAATAAATATATTGAAATGCGTGTTGCCGTAAGGAGCACTCTTAATACTGTCAATCGGCGGTGCACTTTGTACTGTTTTTGTCAATAAGTCAATTGCAAAATATTCAAAAATGATTGTGCAAAGTGGTGTGTTTGTGCTTACCTTGATGGTGAAGTCAAGGCATTGAAAGGAAGTGATAAGAGCAGTATGATTGCGGTAGAAATACTTACCTTGCATACAATATCTGATTTTATATGATGTGATACAGTAGAAGAATGGTCGGATAAACTGTTTGTTAGATACGAACGTTATATATAAGTAGAATGGAGAAAGGAATCTTGAGATAGACAGATTGCATTGAAAGAATGATTTGCGACAGAATTACCATACAAATGTATATGATTGAAATTAATAGAAAGCGAGTATTGAATAAGAGATAGTTTAAGAAGTTATTACTGAAGGAAGATAAGTAGTATAAAAAACCAAATAACATGTATGGCGAGATGTATGAATGTGCACAAGACGAGACCTATGTGCATGGATATAAAGGTGTTGAAATCTGTCCTTTCTGTCGACCCCAAAAGTACACGGCGTCATGATATCTATAGGTAAGTATTGTATCTCAAGTTCGGCTGAAGTAGCGGCACGTGTTCTGTTCAATGTGGTGAAATGCTTTAAATTGTCTATTTAACTTCCGTAATCTTTAATGACTCAACTGAATACATACTTGTCAATGATAATGTCCTTATCACCCAATCCAACTTGATAAGCACTTATTATGGTGAGGCGTCGGATATTTAACTTGAACTGAAGGATGTTCTGTCAATATTAACAATGCATTGTATGTGACACGCGACCTATATGAATAAAAATACGTTTGGTGATACTGATGTATTGGAGATTTAACATTATATTATAATTAAATTATTCACAAAAAAAAACAATAATCTAGGTATATATATATTTTTAAATAAATAAAACATTTTATTTAAAATTTTATATTCACCACCGTTTTATTTGAGTTCACTACCGGGTTAAAATACCTTCGTCTTTCTCGTCAGGTGAAGATGAACTAAATTATGACTAAAAAAGTCTTAATTGGGGAAACATTTTAAGGCGAGAGAGTAGGCATGCGTCAAATGGATGGTTTTTGAACAGGAAACATTTAGCAGAGGACTATTATCTACTCTCCTCCCCTTAATAGTCGCTGCTCCTCTCGCCTTATTAGCCTCTCCCACCATCTTTTAAATGCGCACACATTCATTTCTAAATAAATAGAACAACCAAGTTGACATGACACATCATTGCTTTATACTTTTAATCATTTTAAACCACTCGGTAAGTTCTCTATTTACTCGTACACAATTATAACTGTATTCGTACAGTGAAGCAATTGGGACTTGTTAATTTCCTATTTGCAATGTAATATTTCAATACTTCTCACCATTTCTCTGTTCTTACGTGAACATAGGTTTTTTCTTAGTATAAATATGAAGAAAATACCTTTTCATTTTTTCCGTAACGCGCTTACCGTTTTAAATATATTGTTCATGATAATAAAATATAACTACTGTAATAAAACAATATAAAATACACATTCGAATTGAAAAATGTCCAACGTGCACAACCTTTAGCATTTTTTTATTAAAATAAAATTTATTTCTGTATGCACATATATTTTTCTCATTTAAATTTCGTGAAATAATTGGATAATTATTAACTACTTTTCATTTCATGAGTTAGAGAAAACGAAATAACAATTTATTGAACAATGTATTTTTTAATCAGAACATTAATATTAAATACACGTTCGTGCTATATTTTATATTTCATTACGATCGAATACTGAGAAATACTAAGAATGTTAAATGTTTTTTTCGTTGTTCTAAATTTATAAACGTGAATATGAAACATAAAAATCATCACTCTTTTAAATTATCTACTAATTGTGGTTTAGTCATAACCACGGGGTATCAAGAAGGTTCGAAAATTATCAACGCTCATCAGAATATATGTGAGCATCTTAATTGAATATAAATAGATTCATAATTAGAAAATAATCGGTTACATTTAGTGAGGAGCTTGCCCAAGGCAATCTATTTCTTAGTAGTACGGCGCCTAGCTAGATTGCCTTCTGACAACTACAATATAGTTTGATATATCCAGAGTTAACGACTTAGGTGCCGCAGGAAGTCAAAGTGAGTATTCTCATCATGACACTCATATTAATTACGCTGATAATCAGAAGCGGAGTGGGACCAGAAGACAATGAGGAATCCTGCGATTCATTTTTTTATTCGTTTGGATGTCCGCATTGGTGATATCGGTGTTTTGAAGAGTGTGAATACAAGATGGTTTTTAACTGCTTAAAATGAGCCTTTGGGCTTAGAGCTGTTGGGGTAAGCACGTTATTTGCTGTTCTTATTCATGCGTATTGGTACTACCACCTTGATGTCGAAAGGTAACAATACATTTTCGTTTCGATTTCTGAACCAGACTGCGATATCGGGTGCGGTCGAGAAAGGAAAGGAAGAATACAAGCGTCTTGTCAACTAGACCACGGAAGTTCCATGAGAATACATTATTTTTAGTCTTCTCTTGTTCATTCTATTGTATAATTATTGACGGTCTCAGTTATAATATTATGGATTTGTAAAATTTCTCAATTTGACTCAACTCACATATTTTTTAAAGGTTGCTATGGTAGCTTATAGTCGTAGCAGAAGTCCTCTTTACTTGCCCAATATAGGATACGGCCGAGTTGACTTCTGTCCTCTGACACCATCAGCAAATTTAACCATACATCATAAGTGATTAGAAACTATCCATAATATGTAGAAAGATAACTGGCGCATTGGTTACACCCAGGCGGAGGAGAGTATTGTGTGAATGTCGATTAATTTATAAAATATTCCACAGCATTTAATTCTGCTCAAGCCACTATAAATATTCAACACTTTAAACATGAATCAAGTGAGGATTGAAAAATACTTCAATTTAAAAAAAATATATTCGCCATCAATAACGTTTTGAACGTTTAATAATAGTGATTTTAACCAAGCAACATATTATGTATTGTTTATCAAACACATCATTTTAGTAGTACTGTTCCAATCTGATGATTTCAAATAAAGTAAAATATACTAATATGTTTTTCGTAGTAGGCTGCTGTCAAAAACAAAACAATAAACGAATATTAGTCACAGATATAAAAATATGATATTCGATTTTTGGCTTGTGTAAATAATTTAAGGTTTTCATTTTTCTTGTTCGGATGATAATTTTGAGAAATTTTGGTACCTAAAATACAGTTTAACTAATATCAGAGTTCTTCAAACTTCTTCAAGCTAAATTAAATTAAAGTGCTTTTAACATATTAAGTATCAAAACCTTGGATATACTTTTAACACAATATACGAGTAATATATTCAATTCAGCTCTGTAATTATTATGAAAGTTCATCTACTTGCAGATCATGAGAGATTTATTCATTCAGTTTAAGGATTAAGGACAATACTGTAGGAACTTCATCGCCTCCGGATAGTAACAAGTTTTTTATATAATCTATTCAGAGACTTAATTACGCAATTAAGATTTCATTCCGAAAACAGCTTTATCAAAACACGAAATTTACATTTTCATCGTATAACTTTCTACATGATAAATACGTGAAATTAATAAAACAAAAATATATGCTAAACGTAATCAATGACATCCCCTACAGCAATGTGAACATGGAATGTTCGATTTACATTAAGTTGAGAGTATTATTATTCTTTAGATAAAAGAATACTATTTGAAAAATTATAAAAAAATCAGATACATTGTAAATTCTGGAAGAAACCTATTTGTCTCGTAAGTCTTGTACTATTTAATCGATTCTCAAGAAACAAAAGAAATTGTAAGGGGTGGTAGATTCCTACGATATTATTTTCAAGTTTCTAAAATTTTTATTCTTGTTACAACTTAAGTAAAATACATAAATACTTTTAAAAAACTAAGATTTTAAAACACTTGGTATGAATCCTCAAAACTTGTACTGCGAAATAATTTGTCAATATACTGATGATTTAGTAAACCTGGGATCTCAGATTGATAAGCTTTTTGTTTTAATTTCAGCAGCTAATAAGCAAGATATATTCAGATGAAGTGATGTCAGAAAGTAAGATAAGAAACGGGATATTAATATCGAATAATATTAAATCACCCTCTAGATTTTGAAGCAAAATACTTAATGACAAAATTGGGTTCAAATTTAAATGCATTAATTCAAACTTGTCAAATGTTGAGGAGAAAAACACAAATCTTAATGACCATTGTTATACTCTTACTCCCAGAATAGATGAAGAATACAATCTTAAAAATGTTTCGGTTTATTAACTTTTGAATGTTTGTTTACATCTCAGTCGTATTAAAATTGTTTTTTTTTTATCATCCAAACTCGTTATATTCAACAATTCAGAGGAGCCAAATATTTGATTCATCATAACATGAACGATGAGATTACCAAGAAATAATTAATTTTAGCTGTGAATTAAGGCACGAATTGAAGCTGTCAATAACGGGACGAATATCGATCAATAATGATGGGTATTAATGCGGTACCATGAATTTCAACAGAAGCTGATCATACATCATCCTATCAGCTTTGATTATGTTAGAGTTATTGCCTATTTCCTTCTTCTCTTTCCCCTTCGTTTAGTAACATACTAGCAACTCTCGTAAGAAAATAGTTTATTTGGTAGTATAGAAATATGGTATAGTATATGGCAATTTGAACATTTTTTTATTTAACGAACTTCGTGAGTGAAGAAAAAACATACATTTCGAGGGTGCTTGGGATCCGCGATAGAACTAGACAAAAAATAACATGGATGACCGAATTTCAAAATAAGAGATGCAATCAAATATTGAGCTTAATTGGTTTTACGCATAAGCTTTCATTGCAGACAGAATGTCATATATTCCCTAATATGGATAAGGAATGGCGCTGCACGTGCAATGAAATTGATGACACCCTTTGTAGTTTGTCCTTACATACTTTTTCATTCGAAGCAACGCCAACATTTGTCGGGTTTTGTCCTCGTAACTTGCACAAATTTGAAATGAATAGCTTTCGAATACTTTATTGTTTCCAATCGCCATACAAGTGAATCGCGGAGAATCCTGCAGAAAATGGAAAATTTATGCACTCGGGTTTTTTTTTCATCATTCCTTTCATTGCCGAAGCGCCAAAGCGAAAGATGATTTTCTGTTCTTGTACAAATATTTCCGAATTCCACAATGGCCATCATTACACGCCGGGAATCCAATGTACACACAATAACGAGCGTAACGCATTTCTAATTGTCTCTGGTAAAACCATAATGTCTAAAAGCGTGTTCAGTTTCCTAGAGGTGGACAAAAGCTCAGCAGTCACCACTACTTCTTGCTTTTGTACCATTCCTCTTGTTATTCCCGTGCCGATGGCGCAGTAACCTTTTCACATGTGACAAAGGGATTCAATGTTAAACATCACTCCCACATTTGGTGCAAATCAAACCTCTCGCTGCGATGAGACAATTCGATATTGTGCACGTATTCTTTATGGTTCCAAGTGTCAGATAATAGCGGAGGCGTGAATACTCGACAATTTACAATACGGGTACATTGGACTATTTGTATTCTGCACTTAAAAGTATCGGAAACAAATGACCATACTGTCACCTATTCGTTGGGCGGAGGTGTTAAGATTACTGAAGCTGATGTTTTACACCACAGGAAACTATGTTCAGCAAAATGCTTTTAAATGTGTTATATTAAATGTTCCCGTATGGCAGGGATTTTATTAACAAATGGGATATTACATTTAAAACAGATACTTGGATGTTATTGCTTGTCCGATATAATCTCGGTTAATGTCGTGATATTTCGTTAATTTTATTACTTAATAAACAGGAAAAGTAAATATATGATGTCAGGTTTGTAAAATTAAATGCAATTTTATCAATTCTCTCTAGTGTCTTCAGTTTGGTGATGATAAATGTTGCATTAAATCCATTAAGTAGGCGAATATGAGCATATTGGTATGTTCAATTGATCTTAATTTTCAGAGATATTTCATTACATACATACCATCACGCTTTTTCCCTGATTGGGTAGGCCGAGAGGAAAGAACACCACACTTTTCTATCGTGACATATATATTACGTTTTATCTACATAAATATACTTTCTCATGCAACTCCTACGATTTTTATGACTTTTGCCTTTCTTTCTTTTAATAAGTAATTCACAAGATACAAACCTACTTTAATTAAACTTCCTCTACCACGTCTTTCACTAATAGTAGCGCTGTATATTTGTTTTTAAATATTTTTTTATTCATTCGTTTTACATACCTTAACCATTTCAGAGTGATCTCCTTTATCTTACTCAATATATAACCTTAAGTTCACGCTCATCCCTCATCACTTTGTAGCATTTCAGAGTGATCTCCTTTATCTTACTCAATATATAACCTTAAGTTCACGCTCATCCCTCATCACTTTGTAGCATTTCAGAGTGATCTCCTTTATCTTACTCAATATATAACCTTAAGTTCACGCTCATCCCTCATCACTTTGTAGCATTTCAGAGTGATCTCCTTTATCTTACTCAATATATAACCTTAAGTTCACGCTCATCCCTCATCACTTTGTAGCATTTCAGAGTGATCTCCTTTATCTTACTCAATATATAACCTTAAGTTCACGCTCATCCCTCATCACTTTGTAGCATTTCAGAGTGATCTCCTTTATCTTACTCAATATATAACCTTAAGTTCACGCTCATCCCTCATCATTTTGTAGCAATATTTTATTTAAATTTTAAATACACGTATGAAGAAAACACTTTTTTTTTTAAATGATCTATCTATATTATATTCAACGATTGAAAACTGAACCAATAACAACGAGTTTAAAAGTCACTTTGCATCACTAATTTAAACTGAAAAATCTGCTTTGAGTGAACCTTACTTAAGAAATATAAAGAATTTTAGACATTTATTTTCCACAACCATGTCGTTCCTCTCGACGATCGATCGTTTCTTTCTCTAATTTCTAAGCCTCCAGTTTACGAGGCACATCGTTCATCTGTTCTTTCCTGGGTTGATCAAGTGATACGATTTCTAAGGCTTTAGACGCCCCTATATTCATCACTTTTCGTTCTCTGGTTTATAGACATTCAGGATTCATGCGAATCCACTAGTATTTATTCCACTGGTGTCCTTAAGTAGACTTATTTTGGAGTCATTTTTTTTTGTTTAGGCTCTTTACCCTATGACTGTTGCTCTTTGAAACTTTTCATATATTACTTTCTCCACACAAAACAACTAGTCTAGTAGTTGCAGCTTAAACTTGAGTTTTATATACGTTGAGGAAAAGCATTTTTTAAATTTTCGTGTAATACACTACTTCTTAAAAGTTTGTAATTTTCCTTCTGATTTGAGGGTTAAAGGCATTTAATATTTTCTCCCTTTTGAAGAAATTTTTGTATATGAAAAGTATCGATAAGATATTTATTGGAACATTTTTGTTTTGTAATCATAAACTAAATAACAACGTGAATGTTTATAACGGTTTATGTACGGTTTTCCATTTAGGGAATATTTATAACATATGTGTTTATCGAATATATATCCTTTAAAATATATAACTGTATACACAATAATAAAAACTAATTTTCTTCTCACGGTTACTAAAGATTATATATCATTTGATTTATTTTTTAAATATCCATTTATTTGTGAATTCTGTAAATTTACATTTAAAAAAAATATATTTAGTAATGTTACATACACAGTTTTTATCAACTTATTTTTAAACTGAAATGTGTATTATTTACAGTTTTTTTTCACATCAAAATCTAGATTTTTGACAATTCTATTAGATTTTCCAAAGAACCTTCACCATCATTTCAATTTACTTCTGCTTCAAAGATTGCAAAAAATGGAATATTTGGAACGCATCAGGAAACTTTTTATTCGTTCACACATCAAAGAAACATTGCAAGAACTAGAAGACAAGAATCCAGAAAAAAAACATCCTAAGGTGCGAAAGTAGTTTAATGAATTATGCTAAATCTATCCAATTGTGGTTAGAATTCGAGAATATAAATCATTATCACATATGGTTTTAGTATTTCATTTCGTTAAAAGAAAATAATGTTACATACAAAATCTTTTAGTTCCGTGATTCAATAACAGTTCTATAGCTGGATGGTCTTCTTTAGGTGATTGCAGACTCTTAGAAGGTGCTAAGATTTTAGCAAGAGGTGGTGAAGCGCATATCATCTTCACACAATTTGCAATTGTTCCGGGTTAGTCACCATTTTGGTTTTTTCTGTTCGGCTCTCGAGTGGGTGACAATGGTGCTTTTGAAACTAATACATTTCTGCGGGAAAAGGAAGAATAGTTCAATAATTGCATTGGTTTTACTCGAGGCGTGATTTTTGGTTTAATCTCTGTGTGGGATTCTTCACTAGCAAGAAAAGAAATATTGACTTTTTTGTATGTTCCTATCACGGCGTAGTTTCTTCCCCCCCACTACAATCAAACATTTTCTAAAACAGTTGCGTCTGGTTTTATTACCCGTAACGTTTATTTCTTGAAAAACGTATTTTTAAAGAAAATATATGAATTATTTGAATTAATTTTTTTTATAAAATTATTAAAATATTTAAATGTGTTACGGAACAACGATCTACTTTATAAGTTTTCAACTTGAAAACAGACACATAAATATATTACATTGAAAAAATATTAATAATACTTGATTTTTTTACAATAGGCTGTTTAAGGCATTAAATATACTATTTTAAAACATGTGCTTCAAAAATATGTTTATAGTCGTAAAAAAATATGTATTGTGCACCATTTTTGTAATGTTTATAAAATATACAGTCGTTATTACGTTGTAGGCTTAAATTAACCAAAAATATTAAACAATGATATTAATTGAATAAATATAAAGAATCCTTTGACACGCATAAAATAATCGGGCCTAAGAATTAATTGCTCATGAGTGGCGAATTGAACTTAAACTTAAAAACTTATGCAACGAAAAAATGCTGTAGTCTTAATTTATTTTTGTATTTTTTTTTAAATTTAACAATTGAGGTTCAGGTAAAAATTAAATTTTGAAACCTACTATGAATGGTATGACTGTTTTGGGGATATCTTTGGGGATATTGATTTCTGTAGAAGTATTTTAGATATTATATTTAGTACAATATTTGAGTCGGGCGTTTCTAAATTATTTATTAAGTACTGATTTACAAGTCTTACAAGAAATTGGAATATTTGGTCAATAAGGTGTATTGAATTTGATTGAATGAAGGAATTTGGTTTAAAAAGTTGAACATTCACATAAAATATAATATGTTGCTATTTTCACATTCAGTTGCTTGCAGTTAAATACTCCTCGTAAATAAATATTCATTGTTTTTACCCATTTTATTATTCAAAGATGTTTTTAGTTCTATGAGTACTTGTTGATTAGCATAAGACTGTGAAAATGTTTTTTTTAAACTGTAATCATTGAAAATTATTCGTAGTGCTTTGCTGTTAACAAACAAACGGTGTTGTTAAGGCATCGAATCTCACTTCACATCGAATATTTTAAACTGTAAGACGTGTAACTTTCAACTTTTTTAATCAATTTAAGTAAACATAAATTACTGAACGTTTTTTTAATGTTTTATCCCAAAATATACAAATTAGTTAAAACCAAATATGTTTCCATTGTGCAAAAATTATGGTTTAAAAATAAATGGTTTTAAGAAAGAAAAAAATAATCATTTCAGGATTTTTTTTTCCTTTTGTAATTTTTACATTGAAAAAATAAAGGTTACATCACATTTTTAACAACTCACTTTCAAGGCAAATAAATTACCAGTACGTAATGGATATTGAACTACAATCATAAATGTCCATACTACAAAAAGTTGATAAAATTTTATAGTCACTGTAAAACACTAAATAATGAAATCATTTTGATTACCTAGTTTTGTCAATGTATTTCTCTGTGAATAAAGGTGATTTTTTGAATGAACTAAATAGATTACACAGTAAATCCTGCAATACAAAAGAAGAATACTCGGAGTTCAGGTAAAATTCGTAATATATTCTTACCAACCCTTAGTGAAGTGTAGATTTTACAGGGTAGAACTAAGTTCCTTATTCTCAAATAAGAAGTGTACTAATATTGAAACATTAATAAAAGGCTTATAAAAGCGAATATTATATAAGTTTTTTTACTGATCATTTTATTACTTTTCTTTATTGAAAGACATTTTGTTTTATACTCGGTGAACAGTATATTAAAATGTTGAAATGATATACGAGTATATTAGCATAACGTAACTATTTCTTCTTATATCCGTTAGTAAAATAGTTGTAGACAGGTTGTAATTTTTTTAAATTATTGTAAATAATGTAAATATATGGATATAAGTTAGATAAAATCTCTTTTTTGCTAGACGTAAAAAAATAAAAACCCTTTTTTGCTGTCTTGAGAGAATTGTGTAAATACCTTATCACTATCAAAAAAGGAAAACGTATTTTAACCATGAAATACACATTTGCCTGACTTGATACATTTACACATTTGAAATTGGTTTAAGCTCTTTCTATATTATAAATAAACCAAAAAAATGTGTTTTAGGAGTGGGATCGTTTTTATACATATACCCGTACGTACAATTATTTTTAACACAACTCAGTTAAAAAAAGCTTTAAAGCAAGTTAAATATTTGCTCCAAAAGTGTTTTCTATATTAAATTCTTTCATTCAAATATATTGCTATGCAAGTTTGCTCCGTTTTGTATATTGTATTTTTTTACACTCACTTAATACGAGCTAAATGTTTGTATGAAATTATATTTTCTCGATCCATGTAGGAAACAAATTTTATAAAAATACTAAAAATGTTTTTTTTTTTCATTAAACCAAACCTCACAACATTTTGTGGCACAGGAAAACCTTTTTTTAAAAAAATGTCCATTCCAAGTTCGAATCTGGGTGGGTTTCAGAAAACCACCCTTAGAATAAAATTCTACCTTAACGGACTGTGGCTGTTATTTATGACTTTTCAGAAAGGAATGTCAGTTTGAATAGCGGCAAATCGTAAAATATTACCTACAGTGTATATACCGCTTAGTAGAAATATATTTATATAAACTTATTTTTAAAAATTCTTGAAATTATTCGAGAAATAATTTGTTGAGAAATTAATTTAAAATTAAAATTAGTGCTCATCCATGCTCACTAGTAAAATATGAGGCATTCAGATAAAGAAATATAAATACAAGTAAATATATATTGTAGCATATAGACACACTCGTATGAGTAAGGACTGACAACTGCTTAAACTGTGTAGGTTCGGAAGTTTTTGGTCATAACGTATAAATAGCAGTTGTGGTATCTTGGTCATATGAAAATCAGTTGCAGTATCTTAACCATTAAACATATGGTATATTATGGTAAAATACAACTGGATGTGTATAAGCAAAATTGAACCGAACAACATTTTACCTTTTATGAGATAATCGGGAAAACACGAAATAGGTTTGTATCTGCTTGTATAAGATGACATTTTTCTAAGACAGAATTTGACTGTGAATTACACATTTTACAAAATACATTATTTATAGTTAAGGCATTAACATTGTGTAGGTTTAAATACATTGTAATTTGTTTTGCCAAACACTGTTTATTTCACTTTTTGTAACGGTATAACCCTACCGGTTTCAAGGCTTTCACCTCATCATCAGGGGAGCACAAACAAGACTGAATTCTTTTCGAACTGGTACCGACATACACGTTTCTAACGGTAAACATTCGGGCTGGGGACTGTGGGTGGAGGAAGGGAGGAGACAACCTCAACGAGTAGCGGCGAGGTTCTTGGAATATATGTGTTTGCCAGATGTTCACCTCGATGCACTGACTTAGAAATTTCTAAGGCCTCTAATATGTTCAATTTATTTCCGTTACTACTGATATTTAAGAATTTGGCATCATCGATAGAAAATGCATGGTTTTCACAGTGACAATGATTGGACATTTTGGAATAACAATAGTTTTTATGTATTTTTGTTTTTTTTGTACTAGGTAAGTCCAGAAAGTAAGTGTACTGAATTTTTGTAGGTTACAATTTTTTTTATTTAAACAAAAAAATTACGTGGTTACCGTAGTACATATATAATCTATTTTTCGACATAGTCGCCATTCCTCTCAATGCAGGTGGTGAAGCGAGGTATCAACTTTTTGATGCCTTCCTCGAAGTAGTTTCCCGCCAACCCCTCCGTCCACTTCTCCACCTCCTCCTTTACCTCCTCGTCGGTTGAGAAACCTTTTTCCACCCATGTGCAGCTTCAGGGAGGTAAAGAGATAGTAATCTGAAGGTGCTAGGTCAGAGGAATGCGCGGGATGGTTCAGGACATCCCATTTAAACGAGGCGAGCAGTTTTTTCGTGGCGTTGGCCGTGTGTGGTCTGGCATTGTCGTGCAGCAGGTCGACTCCCTTTGTCAGCATGCCTCTCCTCTTGTTCTGAATCGCCCTCCGCAATTTTTTTAGGGTCTCACAGTATCTTGCAGAGTTGATGGTCTCCCCTTGAGGCATATATTCAATTAAAATTATGCCTTGACAGTCCCAAAACAATTTCGTCAGTCACAATTGAAGGTCTTCCGCTCCTCTGATCATCATGCACATACGTACGACCGTTTTTAAACTCGCGACACCACTTGTACACACTCGTACGATTCATAACTTTATCACCATATGCAGTTTTCACCTCATTATAAACCTCAACCGGAGGTTTTCCCTTCAAACGAGATAACGGATGACGCCGCGTATTTCGCACTTGGCGGGAGATTGGATTGACATTTTTCACGAAACGTGTTGTCGCGTCGACACTTCTCAACGTACTGACCTCGAACCGGTCTCGTTGCGGAGGGGAAGGGTCAGGCTACACGGAAGTGCAGCCAACATGTCGAAAATAAAATCCATCCGTTCGTGAGAGCCTCAGTACACTTACTTTCTGGATACGCCTCGTATATTAAATACCAGATTATTAAAATGGAGCATTTAATTTTGATAATACTCTAAACTTGAAATGTAAAGACCAAACATTCTACGTAAGAATAATTTATGTATATCAACTAGATTATTAATTAAATAACTAGATTATTATTATTATTAATTATTATTATTATTATTATTAATTATTATTAATTTATGTATATTAACTAGATTATTAATTAATTAACTATATTATTATTAATGTTAATTTGCTAGATTATTAAAAGAGAGCTTTTAATTTTGATAATACTCTAAACTTCAAATCTAAAGACCAAAAAGTCAAGGTAAGAATAATTTATGTCTTGAGTCGTTCTTATCAGAAACTTATAAGGAAATATTATTGAGCAGCTTATAATAATATTTCTTATTATATTTTTTGCCATTCTCTACCGCACGTGGCCATGATAATGTATTGAATCATAATTCTTGTTATCCATAAATAAAATTGTGTGTTGTAAATATTTCTTCTAGAAAAAAATATAATTTTATACAATTTTAATCAACTTCTTTAACGTGTTTACTCTTGATATGATTATATATATGTATACTTTTACCGTAGTTACATGCGATATTCGCCTTGGTCGTTCGATTTGGTTGCTTTATCGATTGCTTCGCTTGATTTGATAAACGAGATAGTTAATCGAAATGATATTTCTGATTGGAGTCACTTCCCTCCGGCTTGCGCCCGTGTTAACTGAAACAGACGTCTCCACGCTGCACGCTGTAAGGTGTAAGCTGTGCTGTGTACGCGATCATGTTTATTAGCGCCGAAGAAGTCACTGTTGATAATTAAGACCTCACCCTTATAACAGGGACGTATTTTGATTTCAAAACATATAATTTCATATCTGATGGTTTAAAAATGCACACTCAACTTCCACACAAAATAAAATGAGAGAAAAATTATGATTTTCGAAAGATCTAATGTATATATTTTTTTTATCTTTATACTTAAAGGCTTGTATTAGGTATATATTTCACTAAAATTATTGTTCAATTTTATGTAATAAATAAATTTTGTCTTTTTGGATTTATAGCCTATTCAAATTATTTGTTTTGTTTATTGTTTATTTATGACCCAAATATTTCCTCTAACTAAGGAAGAAAAAGATCAACTATTACCTCTGTTTGCAAAATGTATTTGAAAAATACAGTTATCACATTTAAACTCTTAAAAGTTCGTATTGTTTCTATTAAGTTTTTCAATTTCATATTGTATTCATAATCAAAATACACGATAGCACTAGTATGACAAAGAAATATGAAATTATGTTGAATTTTAAAATATTGCCCATTGAATTTTATTTGTCTTAACATTTCAAAATTACTATTATGTTAACAAGGTTTTTAAGTCGATTTATACTTCAATTATTTTTAACATAGAGTGATGATTTCTAAATGATTTTTTAAATATACACAAAAAACAGGTGGATTTGAGTATCTGACAATAAACACAAAATCTCAGAATAATATGATAAAACTTGAAAAAAATAAAACTCATAAACAATCTAAATGTTTCAATTCAATGTTATAAATGAGATCATTGTACAGTATAGAACAACTTAATCTACACAAACTTTATCAATTGATGCAAAATCAGGTGAGTACAAGAATACAAATATGAGAAATTTTATTATACACATATTGAAAGTAGCCTTTATACTGAAACGATAAATAACTCTTTATTGTGTTGCGTGGGCCAAAACAATCCTCGGTACCGCACTGCATTGCTATATTTTGTTTGAAATGAAGACATCAAATCGCGCTAAAGTTATGGGACTTGGTCATGCGAATCTCCGCCCATGTCATTTATTTTTGCCGATTGAATAAATATAAATTTAATAAAGACCTGTTAAGTGAACATGTCGAAGCCGCCGTATACTTTGTCAACAGAAAAAAGTGGGCGAGACCAAATTGAAAATTTCAATATTGAAATGATAAAAGTGTTTTGAAGACGAGAAGGGGTGTAAATCGATATTAACTCGTCATTTGAAAGGAGTCAATAAATCGATTTCTGCTATTATTTCTTAATTAACTTACCTCAAAATAAACGCTAATTTGCATAAAATCTCGGGAGAAATTGCTGTTATTACTAAATGAACTCCTTATCTAAAAGAGCTATCTCCGATCAGCAATTGAAAGGCTAGTCACAGTTGAATATGAAAGAGGAGGTGCATCGGTGTTGTGCAGATTTTAAAAGCTTTTTTATAAACGTAACTTATGAGTTCGGTAATTATGGAAGTAACTTGCAAATTGAAACTACCAAAGAATCAAGGTCAAATACTTGCACGGAATTATATTGTAGACTTGGTCTGAACAACAACAAAAATCGTTTTTTTTTTACAGAATTTTCTGCTGGACATTTTTCGCCATATGGTTGCTGTTGAATGTGAAAAAGAAGACATTTTGTTGCTAACTGTGAAACGGTAATTATCATTGGCATGGGACCAAATAACCTTAAGCAGGTCACAGGGTATTAATATAGTTAAAATATTTAATCAAAGAATCCATAATTCTAGAATAACAGGCTTCAAAATATTCTCAGAAAAGAAAGTTGAAAATTATCATTGACATTTTTTCCTAGTAACTTAAAGGTTATGTTTTATGCTTTTTTGATAAATGCGTATGTTTATGATAGATTGTTTAAGAATAATGAATTACATTAAAAAATATGATTATTCTCATTCACCATTAGGTCTAGGTAGAGGCAGTTATTTATAACGCCATCAATAAACGTTTAATTTATAGGAACTTTACCGAACATATACCCATAGGGTTTTGTAAAGTTAATTGACCAAAAAAGTTGGCCGCTTCGTACCAAACTACCCACTTTATGAGCAGGGTTTGCATATCATTATTATTAATACCAAAATTTAATATTTAGTTTAAGAAAATTAAATATTTAATGAACAAAAAAATATATAAAAATATAACCTAGTGATTTGGATTCAGTTTTTTCAACAATATCCTCAACAATGGGTTTCTCTACTACCTACTAACATTTTCAGACACATCTTTCTGGTAAGTTGAAAGTAATTTTTACAATAAGCATTTAACGTTTTTATTCAAACCATTATTTACCTACTAAAAATGACTGGAAAATTTTTGTCGAGCATTAGTCTTCCGTACGACGGTTTTAACACGTGTTTTATCCCTCCAAACCTCTACATATGTTGAGTCTCTAAGGTCATGAGAGATAGTTTTCTCTAGTATCTGCCTTGGTATACAATATAATGATTTATCTCAAATATAGCTTCGGGTGCCTTGCTTTCAGTAGTTCTGAAGAATACGCCTATTCCGAGCAAGCTGGTGTGATATTATATCACTTATAATCTGTGACCGTCTTGTATATTTACGAACGAAGTCCTTTCTGGTCTTGGTCTTAAAATTCTTCCAATAACTTCATTTTAAAAACTAAGAAGTCTTTGTAAATCTTTAAGGGTCATAACTCATACTTATTGGTTTTTATTGTTGTGTTTATTCTTCCAAAATTAAGTAATTCTGAACAAAAACTTTAAAACGAGAGGAATGATTAAAAAAAATTAAGTAGGTACGTGTCCGATAAAATATATTATTTTCTGATGTTTGAAAATTAAAGATTAACCAACATAAAAAAGTCCACGCAAAATGGTCAAACGTATATAATTTCAATGCTACAAAGAAAAGTATATCTGAAAAAATCAGTGTATCATATGCTTAAAAATTGATTTTTTTTCACATACACGTGTAATTCATATACTCGGGTAACGATCAATAATAACAAATAAAAAAATAGTTGGACAAACACGGTGAATATTTTGGTAAAATGGAACAGAATAGTTTATTTCCAATAAGTAAAATAGACTTCTCAATAATGAATGGTTCACAACTCGAAAGACGAGAAGCTGAAAATAAAATTGATTACGATGACTGAACCGATTGCTCTAACTTTATTGTTAATTATTTATGTCACAAAAAAGTTATTTTTTCATTTATTAAATATATACCGTATGAAAATGAATAGCGAAGATGGTATTTTAGAAAATTAATATTTATTAAGGTGCAATGATTATTTCCCCTTTGTTTTTAATATTCTAATATAAAACATGTGCCTTATATAAGAACGATGACCAAATGCTTTTTTGTCGTGTATAGGCTTAAATGACTCCTGGAACCTTTGTGGAAATATTGATAAGTCAACATTATACTCATTTATCGTGTCTTATTGGTTATGCTGAGTTCTAAATTTGACAACAAATAGCTTTGTGTACGTTAATTAGTAATCACAAATGTGAACTATATTTCTTTTGCTTTATCATGCATGTGTTATGACATTTCTTTAATTTTTTCTATTATTTTGCGTTACTGATTTTTTTAGTAAAATTATTATATCTGCACATCAACTAGAATAGGGACTTATAATTATTTTGTATTCAATTCCTATAAACACTAGTTTTCGAAAAAACAGACAATAATAATCCTTACATACTTGATACAATGATTACTCTTTTATTTAAATTCCATTATTATCCTTACTTTGAAAAAACATTAATTAAATTATCGATTAACAGAAACAACCCTATTTAACACTATCTCCATGAATAATTCATAGACCTTGACACAATTATAGTTAGATGTATTACCGAATCGTGACGTTTTATTGTGGGATCATATATCAGATGAGCCTAATAAGACAAGATTTCAAAGATGTAGTTCAGATAATGAGGAAAGGGTGTTAAAAAATGTGTCAGTGGCACCTTCGATTCGTTAGACAACAAAAGAACTTTTTTAAGCAGGAACAATTTAAGATATTGCCGTCCATAAATTGCTTAATGGTATCATCAATTGACCTGGATTGGATTGGTTTGATAAGATATTACCGTTACATTCAAAATTAAATTGTTTCAGGGGTTACAAGTTTTAATCTTTTTTCAAACTGGACTTCTATTATGTTTGCTCCAACATGAAATTAATTTCTTTTTATAACATAAATTTTGGATATTTAAGGGTCTGCTTGTATTTCTTTTGACGCAAATTTTACTTTTGTTATTGAAAGTTAAAAAATGTTACCCATAGACAAATTATAAAAACAATTAAATGACGTGCAAATTGGTAGAAATACTGTTGTGTATAAAAATATATCTCTGAATGTATAATACAAAGCTCTTTGAAATGGGTACAAATATATTTTTATACCTTTTGTCTTTAAGTAAAAATAAGAATATTGGAATTCTAAAATAAATTATTATTTCTTCATATGAAAATAATACCATACTTACAATAATATATTACAAAACAATAGATCATTTGACTAAGTATTATATTAAAAGAAACAGTGAACTCGCCGTCAAACTCTTCCGCGCACGTTATAAATTTTGTTCCCAATACGATTGACGTCTTAATCATGGTCCATGTTGGGCACCAGGAACGAGATCTGAACCACTTAAGGGTATTTAACGAACTTGGCCCATAAATAACCAAAATCGGGTTTTTTTCTAAAGATGCGAGGTCATTTCAATTCTTGTAACTTGGGAAATTTATCGCCTCTTTTGCCTTTTGAATTACACTCAATGCATATTTAAACTAGTGAATTTCTTTGACGGAAAGAATTGAGAAGTGTCATTATTTAGTCCCTATTCAATAAGACAGAAATAGAACAAGAATGGGGTTAAGGTTTAGACACTAAATGAGGTTATTAATGTCAATTGTTGAATAAATTTTCCTTTTAACACCTTTGGGATTAAAATTTATTTACGAGGTATTTTATATGGACCGTTGTTTTACAATTGCAATAAAGTTTGACGATGAATACAGGTCATTATTAATAACCTTTTAGTATATGATGTAACTTATAAAAAGTAAAATAATATGTATAATATTTAAAAAGTATTATTTTTGTTAATGATATGATAAACCAAACACAAAATATACTTTGCAGTGCATTTAAATATACACATATTAATAATCTTGACGACTTTTTATTCGTGCGCGCAGTTCATATATCGTGTCTATATCCATAGATCTCGTCATGCTTGCTCTTCTGTTTCTAATATTTCTTACCTTTTCCTCAGTTAAAACTTCTCCAATTATCTTGTACCACTTTTTCTCGCTCTCCATTCATTCCAGACTAATGTTTTCGTCTCCTAATTATTTAGCAACTCATTCTCTTAATGAGCCCAACTCATATCAAATATCCTTTCTTAATCCTACTTATGATATTCCCCTTCAACAAACAGTTATACTTTATCCAATAACTTTTTACTCTAACAAATATTGTAATACCAGATATTCAAGCAAGTCCAATTTGTTACATTTTCAGACTTTTTTATTTAGCTTTTGCAAATACTTTTTATCTAGTGTTTAACATTTCAGTTTGACTGAGGTGATGTGCATATTTTTAAATCAACAAAAAACTTATTCAGTATAAAAATAGATACATACATACACGTAGCCGGAGAGGACAGAGTTTAAAATTTTTCTCAAACACATCTATACGCGTTCTCAGACAGTTCCCTCTGTGTCTCTTACTCAGTACCTACCCTTTATTCGAAATATTATTCGCTTGGTCAAACTACATTCTTCTTGATCATACTTTTCTTCTTCGTATAAAACCGACCTTTAAATTAATATTAAATTGCTTTTGTAAGGAGAGAAAAAATCTCAATTGCAGAATAATGCAGTAAAATTGTAATTACACATAGGTATGTTATGTGTGATATAGTAGCTTAGATCCCATAACTTCGACATGAAAGCATCAAGTAATTACACATAGGTATGTTATGTGTGATATAGTAGGTTAGATCCCATAACTTCGACATGAAAGCATCAAGTAATTACACATAGGTATGTTATGTGTGATATAGTAGGTTAGATCCCATAACTTCGACATGAAAGCATCAAGTAATTACACATAGGTATGTTATATGTGATATAGTAGGTTAGATCCCATAACTTCGACATGAAAGCATCAAGTAATTACACATAGGTATGTTATGTGTGATATAGTAGGTTAGATCCCATAACTTCGACATGAAAGCATCAAGTAAAAAATAATGAGATAATTAGGTTATTTGAAATCTTAAATATTATTTTATAAATTTTGATGTTCCAAGGTAGATACATTAAATCAAGTCTGAAGTGCGTCTCATGAAATGCAGCATATAAGAGACAGAGGCAAAAATAATTAATAACACTTGCTCACATATTTTATGAGTGTAACACGCGAATCTTAGGGCGGGCATTCATATCATCACTTCTGCAACTTTTGATAATATTTATAAACATCAGTTATATTTCTCCTAAATATACTAGTTCAAATTCAATAAAATGTTAAGTAATTGTATGTTAGAACTATCAAAGGCGATTTCAAAATCAAGTTTATAGCAACAATGAAACGGTTAAAACTTTAAATACGAGTATATTAGATATTTGAAGTTTAAAATCAAAATGAATCAATTGTTATTTCTTTACGTGCAAGATAGTATAGCCAACACGTTATATGACTGACTGCAAGTTCCGTGTCTTCTCTAGTGGTTCTAAACGCGAAGGCGCAACGAATGAGGCCGAAGACAAGATTGTCTAACAGCCACGCTCTTCAATATATCCGCATCACAAATTCATTTAATTTAAGTTGATGGGTACCATACGAATAAATGAATCTTTAGAATATTTATAACACTTTCATATTTTTGTTAATTGTTTATTTTTTTCAGAAATAAATCCGAAATATTGAAATGAGAACATGTTGACAGCCACCGGATATTGTATTTTTCCCTTCGTAAAACATATCTTTAGTGTGTATAAAGTTGAAATTAAAAGCTCGTATAATCCTTGTGTAATCTCACCTTCGGGATATTGCTAGCCGACCTAACGACTCACCATTACACCTAAACATCAAGTCTGATTACGAGTCGGCTGAACTTACTCCGGTATTAAATTTCAGCTTCTTATATGAAAAACAAATATGATAAAGTATTTTAATCGGATCAAAATATAGTTCACAGGGATTGTTATATTATATCAAAATCATGCAATGAAGAAATATTTATAGTGTAGTTCCCTTTCCTTTATTTTTCTTTGTGAATTAATAAGTGCCATTTTTATTAATACCATTAAGTGAACGATCCTTTGAAAAATAAATGTTTAAAAATTTAATACTCTTAAATAACGATTTTGTGGTGTTTTTTTTTTACTCGTGATTTCTAAGGTTTTATACTTATTTTTTGTTACACTTCTGATTATTTATACTTCATATACTCGTATGTTTCTTTAATTTTTAATTTTGTTTTGTTTTTATTACTTATTTTATGTAAACTATCTGTCTCAGAACGGACATACGCCTAGATTGGCTGGAGAGTGCTTTGCAAACAAAAAAAATCTTGTCTACAGGATATAATAATAAAATTATTTCGAAGTTTATTAAAAAATATGTACAGTAGCTTATTAAAAAAAGATATCGTATAAATGCATCACACTCTCGTTATATAGTAATAATAATAAAGGGCAATTTAGGAAGCGACGTTTAAAGAGTAGACTCTCCTCGAGGACGTTCTTACTCGGGATTTGAACAGACTAATATTGATTGATTAAAATGTTACAAAAAAATCAAGTTGAGCGTGATGAAAGAAAGATTGCGACCATTAGACTAGGAACTTCCCCGTATAAGCATATATGTAGAAAAACATATTTGGTAAGAAAAATGCAGCATACTTACCAATAGAAGACAAACCACAAAGAAACATTTTTAAATCTTCTGAGATGTGATATTAACACATTCGGCTTTAGGTGGAGTATTGTATATGTATATTGGGGTCATATAGAATCATACACTTTTTAAGACTTCACAGAAAGAGTTATCTACGAGTATTTCTAAAAGTTGCACACGCCATCCATACGAGTATATGTAAAAGTTGCACACGCCATCCATACGAGTATATCTATATACATACCATAACGCCGTCTTCCTGTTGGAGTAGCCAGATATTAGAGAGCGCCAGACTTTTTCCATCGCAATATACTTTTGCCTCTTTCACATCCATGCACCCTATCATAAAACTTCTACGATTTCTCTGACTTTTTACATTTCATTCTATCAAAATATTGTTAATTTTGTCCAATCATACTTTCTTTAGTCTTCCTATAACACGCCTTTCATTTACATTTGCTCTGTATATTTTTTCTTAGTATTCATTCATTCATTTCTTCTACGTACCCAAATCATATCTGAGTGCACTTCTACATCTTGCTTAATGCAGCCATAATTTTGTATTCATCCCAATCACATTTTTTCGCATTCTGTTATATATGGTCCCTTCGTGCATTCTTCTTAATTGACGAATTTCTACATAATTCATTCGGATTCTTTCAGTCTTTTTCCATATCCACTTTGCATGTCAAGCTCAGGAATAATTAAATAGTATTACACTTCCGTTTTATTAAGTACTATTAACTCGTATGAAAAAGACTTCCTCATCAACATTCTGATATCGAATAAGTTCGATTACTTTTCCAAAAAAAAATGTTAATTAAATTTAAGAATAAAAAACTACGTAACGTACCCAAATAAAAAAATTGTAAATTAAAACTGCTATAATATTTTAATAAATAACTACAAAAAATCATTTCAAGATAGCTCTTAATCAAGTCTCTGGGTTCTTAAGACTTGATTGTGTGGCAAACCTGCTAAAATAGTTAATTTTTTCATTTCTTTTTGATAGCTCCATTAATAATATTTGATGGCAAGATTGTTTGATTATTTGTTTAACTGACATATTTACTGTTAAAGCTCGCCCGCTTTCTGTTAATTGGGGCGGGATGATTAGCTAAAAGTGATAAATCTCATAAAACACATATTTACCTTCACTTCGTGGAAATGCCAAATTATGCCGCCTTTTGTGATATTTTAAACAAAAATAGAATCTTTACAGAAAATGGTATTTTATGGCTACTTTTTTTAATAAGGTACAATAATTCCACAATAATCTTTCATTTAGAGTTTTCTAAAAGGGTAATTATTTTTTTTACATTTCAATATAATTTGATAAACTTTTATAAAAGTCAATTATCACTTTATAAAATTAAAAGTCAATTGTCTTTTGTAATAGTCTAAAACACAATATTTTAAGACCATTCAAGCAAAAGGAATAAAAATATATTGATTAAAAATCGGCACAATGTAAAACATTGAAATCACTAACAAAATACGTCATTTTAATTTATTCAGTGTGAACAATACTGACGATAAAATAACGTTTTAAAAGAAAAAAATAAATAAAAAATCTTATAACATATGGTATTATATAAATATTAATTATTATTTTTGTGTTAAGAACCAAATATTTTGCAATAAATGAAAAAAAAATAGAATATGTACATTATTCAACTAAAATAAATCTGATTATTTGTAGAGTAAAAAAAACTGGTTAAGATACCATTGTACACTAGCAAATTCAAAACTTATAAAATTAAAGATCTGGATCAGCAATTTGCATTATAATAACTATTAAGCGTAAGAATTTTTTGATCTAATTTTAACTTCGTCTAAATAAACATTATACATAATAATATTCAGTTCCAAAGTAAATTTATTGTCTATTACACAATAATTTACTGATAAGAGTGATCACGCATAAGCATTATACGTAATATACGTCGATAAAGAAACATTGTGTAATATTTTGCTTTATTTTAGCCATATTGTTAATAGAAATTGGTTCATAATTTATTACTGTTAAATGTTGTAACGTGGTTGTTCAACACATGTATTTTTTCAATATTTAATTCCTTTGAAGAACTCGTAAGTTTGACTACCTACTTATATATGTACTATGAAACGTGGTATAACCTTTGTTTTTTTAAATATATTTGTAAATATTCCAGCTTATCAATTGCATTCATGTATTATATTATTTAATACAAATTTTAACAGGTCTACAACACATCACATATCCATCGTTGTAAACCTAAATCTATATTTCGAAATAAATTATATTTTCTTAACGAAGCCGTATAATATATGTGTAAGGTAAATCAACCATATTTACAGTGAAATAATTTTTGATATTAATATAATCAAAATACAACCGATTAAAATGAAGTCTGCTACTCTACTTATTAAGAATTTTGTTTTAAATTAACTGACGTGTTTCAGATTTTAAATACACTGAAAAACTAACTATGCATTCAATATGTATATTAGTATGTAACATATTGTTCATTTTTGTGAACAATTTGAACGCTGTACCGATTGAAAATAATGGAAAGATAACTATACCTTTCAATTTATCATTTACAAGTGATTTGACATTCATGCAAGGTGTGGAAATAGCATTAAAAGATTTTTCTATTAAGCAATGTGGCATGGAAGAGAATATACTTTATAAAGAGCAATGTTACAATTTCGGTTACGAACAGTCTTCATATTGTAAAGAAAATGAAGTAATTGTTCTTGTTAAACCAGACGAGATAGAATTTGGACAAAATTTGTCTCTAAAAGTGGGATGCAAGAATTTAAATTGTACATCCTCATCGGTAAGTTTTCAAAACTGAACTTCATAACTAATACAATCAATGAATGCAAACAGTTAATTAAATAACAAGTTCTATTTACTTTCATAGAATATTATGACGAAGAAATAGGTTAATATGATTATACTGATAATTTCCATGGCCTAATTATTGTAGGACTCTTGCACTTTAATTCGGGGATTTCTGGTTCGATTCCCGATCATATTAAAAAAATCACGTACAAAAGCATTTTCTAGAAAAACAAGAATCGATTAAAACAATCTTTTAGTTTTGAAGAAATTGCCAAGTGCTAATAAGTTTGACAGGTTATTCTGTATACATTATAAGTATATTACTTAAGAAAGAACAATACAATAATTAATCCTCGACGTGCTGGTATAAAAAGAAAATGTATTAGAAACTAAAATAGTGTCTACAAATTACAGTAGCTTTTTTAAATAGCATTAATATTATAATATATACATATTACTAATGCAAGCACAACTTATGTTAATCTTTCATTATTCGTATTGCAAAATCAAATCCCCCATCGACTGGAGTAGTTAAACTGACATATGTGGGTAGACTTTTAATATGAATGTTAACTAGAAGTGTCAAATTGTATTGGTATAATGATAATCATAAATCATTATGAATTCAACCAAGAACCTTTTAGGAATAATTGACAAAATCCAAAGAAAAATATGAGGCTAAGTTTCAGCAGTTACTATTTATTACAAATCTGAAATTTGCAACGAAATTTTCTGAGACTGGAAAGTATAATTAAATTTTTTTTTCAGATCTGGTGGGCTCCATTTGAAACATGTGTGGATAAAAACAAGTTTGATCATTGTGGAAATGGATACCCACATATTGATTTATTTGGAGAAATTAGGTGTAAATGTTCAAGTAAAGGAGGTACATTAAATGTGAGTACAGGTACAAAATATGTTAACGATATTTCTAAATTTTCAAACTAATCGAGTCAATAAAAGTTAAAACTACTTGTTTTACCTTCGAGAAGTTTACAATATCTACAAAATAATTTATATAACTATATAAAACAATTATTTTGAATATAGTGTGGACTTCTAGGGTAAATTTTTGTTATGATTTAACTCTTCTGGAATTCATACAGCAAAATAACAAATAAATGTCTTCTAGTAAATTAACACGGTTTGCATAGGTTTGCGTCCATGCTAATTAAATCTGCTACAACTGATACTACTCGTATATTCATACAATTGATATTTTTGACAGCTTCAGTTTCATTGGTTGACTACATAAAAAATCGGACTTTATTTTGAGGTCGTTATTAATCGTGGATGAAATTAGATATTTTTAGCACGTACTTTAGTAAAAAATGTTTATTAATTGGGTATTGTACGTAATGTTACGACTGTGTTTAAAAGCCTTACATTATACTGAGATGCTAGGTCGTATTCTCAATTGGGTATTGTACATAATGTTACGACTGTGTTTAAGAGCCTTATGTTACATTATACTGAGATGCTAGGTCGTATTCTTAATTGGGTATTGTACGTAATGTTACGACTGTGTTTAAGAGCCTTACATTATACTAAGATCCTAGGTCGTATTCTCAATGAACCGTGAACGATATAATTGTTTATACATTCAATTCTTAATAAATAATTAATTTGATTTCACATAATTATTTATATAGGAGATTTTCGATTGAAATTCTCACGATGTTCTTGGAATATTTTTATTAATTAAAATTATGAAATAATTTGTTTTTATAATATTTTTGTATAAAACATCTAAAAAGTATTATTAACTATATAAAATTACACAATTCAATTTTTATATTTATGTGTCTTGAATACGTGGTGTTATGTATTTCAGAATAGTGATATATGCTACGAGTACTATCAAAGAGGACCATGTCACGACGATGATGTCTTTATCTTGGATCCTACCACTAAATTTGGCAAATGTTCTCGTGATTTGTGCAAAAAAGAAAACCGACAGCAGGCTGGAACCGATTTGAAAAAGTTTGGAACTAATGAAGGAGACATGATATATGAATTCGCCCCGATGAATGGGACTGGCCAGTGCTTTAGACTTTTTTCAGATGAGGGATGTGAAGATGGTAAAGGCTTTATTCTTCATCCGCAATCCAAAATACCTATGTGCCTTTATATGAAAGCAATTGGAAGAATGGGAGTAATTGGCGGAGTTCGGTGTCCAGGAAATAAAATGAACTGTCATTCGCGTGTACGATTTGTAGCTTCAAAAGCAAGAAGTTTAAAAGATTTTTGATTCATCGGTTAATTAATTTGTTTATTCAATAAACGAATTCAGCCATATATAATATATTGAAATTCAAACAGTTTTGATTACTACCAAAACAATAATAATAAATAAAACATGTATATGGATGAACGTATGCAAAATAGGGATCCAAAACACAAAATCCACTTTTTTTGGTTTCTTCGTAACATTTATAAACCGTAGACCAAGTTAGTTAAGTGGGGTTTTTCTTGGTTGAAATTTGCCTTAAAAGTTGATCTAGACAGTGGCAGGATATTTCCTCAATTATCTCAGTACGGGTAAAATTTCGGTAGGATCCTTTTTGCATATAACATATATATACATATTAAGTAAAAATATGGTATACAATGATAACATTTCTGTGGCCTAGTTGATAAGATTTCTTTCTCCCAACACGGAGGGGAGATGAGGTTGCGGGCTGGTAGAGATTGACACATGGCCATAAGTCCGCTAGGTTAAACTGTATAACATGAAAGTGTTATAAAAAAAATTGGTTAAAAGTATTCTCGTGACAGTAAAAACTGGTAAGATGTTCCGTTACTTACTGGGTTAGGCACCCTTGAGGAGAGTTTGCTCTCTAAAAAGCGCCAGATAAATTTTACATTTATTATTCTTATTATTGAAGAGATTCAGGAATTTCTTTTGACGCAAGATGGTGATTAGCTAAAAAGCTTTTGATATAAGTAAGATATAATTGGTAAATTCTAACCTTAAAGAATGATTTAAAGTAAAACAATCATAGTCTTCAGAATAAAAAGTACAAGAGAATTATTACAGCACGAATGAAAAACGAACAAAAAAATAAATAAATTAAAACAGCATTTGATATAACCATTATGTAATTTATTTAGTTTACACAGAATCTCAATCTTTTCCAACCATTATGTATATGATAATGTACATAATTGTTGAAAGAGATTGCCGCTGGACAATACACCTGCCCGGTTGTATTTACAATGAAGTGTTAAATAAATAAATCTCATTAAAATTAATTAAATTCCTTTTAAAGCTGATACAACACTTGTACATTTTATTAAAAATATTCTTATAAGAATTTTAATACTCGAATAAGAAAAAATGATAGCCGAAGTAGATTAAAAAGAATTGTATGTTCCCTTCATTTGTAAAAAAGTAGTTAAATATTGAAGTTTCTTTTTTGGCAATGATCGTTTGATGTTTGAATAAAACACAAATTTTAAAATCCAATTTTATCACCTATTAACATAATAAAACGATTTCGGAATGTGGCACAAAAAGGCGGGCAAAACACAAAGTAACACACGGACCCTTTATTAAAAATTATGTTTCTATCAATCTTACTCGCAATTTCAACGGACCTACAAATTGATTTCATAATTTGAAGGGCTCGAACATTTAAATGCAAAAATTATAAAAACAAATAAAAGGTTAGTCGCATTAAAATTCACCTGTTATAATATGACAACATTTATTCTCTACTTGGAATGATAAATGGTTTTTGAAGAATTTATAAAAATGAATTTATTTTTCTTCTAATTGAAAATGAATATATAAATATTCATCACAACTTTTTAGAATTAATAAAAAAATCATCATCATCATTTTGTAATGTGAAAATGAAGATATCTGTTTTCTTTTTTGGCAGGGAAAACAGATTTTCATATCATACACTTTTACAATACATAAAGTCTTCGTAGGCTAGTTGGTCAGACGTTTGTTTTCCAGCCTGGCGATCTCGAGTTCGAGTCCCGATTGTTTTGAAAAAAAAAATAAGAAAGGAACATCCCGATTTTTTCATAATAACGTTTTTTCATCTTGGCTGGAAGAAATTATCTAAGGACAATAAGGTTCTGAGTACAATATAATTGACATAGAATTAAACAATCATTCTTTCATTTATATAGCTATTTTTACAAATTGTCTTATAGTTTGGTTTATAGACATTGTAGTGTACCGTCGCAAGAGTCGACAATACTATATCACATGAAGAGGCAACAATACTTGTTCACACCTAGTGCGTTCTAGTTGTTACCAGGCGAACTTTTTCATCAGACTGATACTCTTTTTTGGTGTATCATAGAGAATCTAATGACCAACAAGGTCACGTAGGTGAACTATGTTACCGACAATATTTAGCTCCTGCCATATTTACATATCATATCATATACAGCTCATGTTTTGTGAAACTATCCATATTTGTTTTCATATTCTTACAATGTTTTAATTAAAATGTTGAAGCTTCAATCTTGTCATATAATAATTATTTAAAAAAATCAGTTATTTAAAAGGAACGATAGGTAATTTTTGTGTGAACTAGTAACTTTATTGTATTTATCATCAAATAAAAAGTGACCAGGTTGAATGTGGTCAAAACCAAATAAAAAAGAGAAGTTTTAAAATAAACTTTTATCACAGTACAAATGCTACATCAGTCCTTTATTGAAAACCGAAATGTATCGACTGATGAAATTGATAAAGATTCTTGCTTAAGATCAAACAATCGATAGCAAAGATATTGTATTCATCTAAGATATTGTGCAACAG
This sequence comes from Odontocerum albicorne, assembly GCA_949825065.1. NCBI lineage: Eukaryota > Metazoa > Arthropoda > Insecta > Trichoptera > Odontoceridae > Odontocerum > Odontocerum albicorne. The sequence goes on along the minus strand of OX463842.1, from coordinate 21,676,124 downwards.
AGTTTCATTTGTGTGGTCATATCATCGATCTCACAAACCAAAATAAGGGAATCCTAGGAAATCTCCAGAAACAAACTGTAGATTTGTAGCTATTTTGTTACGATATGGGCTATAAGTGATGTGGTATTGTTTGTTGGACAATGGTTATTAAAGTTATTGACATCAATCCATGGGTGTGAAATTTGAGGTTTGACCATATAATACCGATTGACTGATAGTGAGTTTGTTCGTTCGTGCATTCAAACGTAAAATTTTACATTATAAACGATTATCCAAGTGTGATGACAGATTTTGAGATATGAAAAATAATGGTTCGATTCTTACTACCACGACGTGCTGAGCTCTTGTCAATACAGAGAGCCAAACAACAAATATAAAGAAATATTTAAAAAAATACATTTATTTAACATATTTAGATATTAAACATAGGGACTTTGAAAAATATATTCTGTTTACTTAATTTAAATTTCAAAACACATTTTTCAGTTAGAATAATAACGAAATTTATGCTATAATATCTATAGTAACAAAATACTTTATTATTTATGTGTTGTTTTCTAACACGGGTGTAACGGGTTCGATTCCCGCTGATATTATTTTTTTAAATAGGATTCCAGTATGATTTTCACTTAACATCGTTCTGGTTAGTCGAAAAATATTGTCACACTACAATAAGCTCGACAACTTGTATTGTAAACACACTACAATAAGCTCGACAGCTTGTATTGTAAACAATTCAAGTATAGAATAATATGATACAGTTACATTTTTTAATATAAACATTCAAACGTTTTTCCTCAAAATAAATCGTTAGATATTCCAAGGAAATTGTATTTTCTAAGAACTGTGTGCAAATGCTTTTAAGTAACTGTTTTGTATAAATGCATTTTTTAAACTTAATTATTTCACATAATTAATGAACTAAGTATTTCAACTCTATAATGTATCTGTCGACAGAATACTCAAATGTCCTTACTGTGTGATATCCTTAAAGTATAATAATATTCTTCGAAATACTCAGGACCCCCAATCCTTTTTGCGAAATAGGAAAGTGATACCCCGGCGCGTGCTGATGTTTGCACAAGGACTAAGAAGGATGCATTTACGACCAACAAAAATAGAATTTGACAATCGACCACTTGAGGTTGTATTATTTCTCAGAAGATCAATGGGAATACATCTCTTATTCTTTAATGTACGTATGGCAAAGACTTCAATGACCAGAATATTGCAATATAATAGACTTGCCTCTTTCATACTGGCAAGGATAATAAAATGCAATTGCCCCTCGGTGAAGAAAAAATTTAGAATATTGACTTTGCATTGTTAAGAAGACTGTTAAAATCTAATAAAGAACAATAAATACTAAGTTCTGGAACTGCACTTGACACCAATATGATTGTCATTGATTTTCTTTGGTTGATAATTTTAAAATACCTGACCAAATAGAAAACAATATGCGTCCAAAATATAATAACATTCTTGTGAAGAATATCCACAGAATATTTATGCGCCACGTTTAAACAAATACCTTTATATTGGTTTGTATTTATTATATAACGGATATTTTTCAGTTTTCTAGAATTTCAATGTTTTTTTGAATATATATGTTACACAATAAAAAATCGATGTAGAGCATTTATGATAAAAAATGGTATATTCGCAATTAAAATATTGGAAACCAATTATTTTTCAAGTTTCTGATTCTTTTTTTTTAATATTCTACAGGCTTTTAGAAAATTTAGTTTAGTGTACGTATGTATCTCACTACCATCCTTCTCCTAGACAAAGTTCATCGTTCACTAACGGTATGTATTAATCTAATGTATACATTCATTGGAACTTACATGTTAAGTATGTATGTTCTACCATCCATAACACCGTTTTCCCGTCGGGTAAAACAGATAGGGCAGTGCCCAAACATTAAACTTTTCTTCTTTCTTGGAACTTATATTTATAATATTACTAGTTTTCCTATTCAGTAATACTATATCACGATGTGTTTTTAACGTTATTCTAGCTCCATCTCTTAGATGCATAAACATTTAATCTCTAGAAAAATGCGAGTATAGAGTTTCTTTTTCTGATATAAAAAATCTCTGTTTGAAAGAAAGCGGAATGAATACATCAAAAATGAATTCATGGATAAAATGATTTTTTTAAGTAAGATGAATAAAGGAGCTTTAAAATGGTTTCGGAATGGTGGAGAGAATGAATAATGAAAGAATGACTAAGCGAGTATACGATTCAGAAGAGTAAGGTGTGCGTGGAAGAGGTAGACCGAGGAAAACGTTTCTGGGCCAACGGACCAGATTTTGAGAGAAGGTAAAGAGAGAAGTTTAAATAATATAATATTGAAAAGTTTGGAGTTCTGTTCTCTCTTCCTGTCCCGCAAGGACTCGGCGTGATGATATGTATGTTAAATCAATTTGGTTATTATAATGTAATTAAATTAATGAACGAAATTTAAAACTCACAAGTAAAAATATTTTGATTCATTAAAACATAATATTATCATTTTCAAGTGTGCATTAAAATTATACTATTTGCATAAATATTTTCAAGTTCGCATAAATATTTGCTGATAGTAATTATTAATATTATTGACATTTTTTGTGTGAATTCATCGATAATGGTAAAATATTTAAAATCAAATCAATTTGAAATTTTAAAACTTAAATAATAACTTAAATTGTGCCAAAATTTCCAAAATACGAGTATGTAACAATCGTGCGTTGCATTATCAAGCATTTTAAGTTAAGTTATAGTGTATTTGATATGTTAGTTATATGATAAATATAATAATAATGAGAACGAAACAGAATGTGTAAGTTGTTATGATAATTATAAATGTAATAATATAAAATGTTATGAAGTCATAAGTAGAAAATTAAAGAATTAATAACAATATGAGCAACTCCCTCACCACTCATAAGAACTGAGTTCCTTACTGGTAAGGTGATTTGCCATATACAAATGGATTTATTTTGTAAAACTTGTGCAAAAAATAAATGAATTTAAATTAAAAAAAATGAGCTTTCAAGAAATGCCTTGTCAAGGTGTTCGAGGTTTTCAAAATCTAATATAATATCTTTCTAATAGGTGGCGTTACGCGTGAAAAATTTCTTTTGAAACATTCGAATAGAAAATCATGATAAAAGTATGTCAGCATTTTACGGTGACCATCTTAGACCGTCTGAAATTTGGCCGTAAATGACATTTAGTCTTTATATTGGCCCCCCATTCAAAATTAGTAGCGCTGGTCATCGATTTTGGATACAAAAGAGTGGCATTGTTCGCAAGCAAATATAAATATATTTGAAGCATATTATAATATATAGGGATGTAACGCCTTCTTCGCAATCTATACATTTGTATTGATCTTTGTATATTTGAAATGAAACATTCCTTCTTTGAGTTTTCATGGATAATTAAGAATCGATCATGGAAAAAATTCCGATCAATGTCGAATACTAGTAAATATTTTATTTTGAGGGTATAAAATAAAGAGTAGCTTTTTTATTAAGTATTTAATTTTGTATTTCTTGACAAAATAAATGACACTCAAGGGTTCTTTATATAATACAGTAACAATAGCTAAATAAAATATAACATATCAACATATTCTAAAAATACTAACAATTTAGGAAACTTATAGGTACCTTTCAAAATGTGATGCATGAAAATATCAACGTTTAATACGCAGAAACATGAAAGTAATAAAATAATCAAATTAATTATCTAAATTCAATCAACAATATAAGATTGAGTAGGAAAAATAACACCTTTCTGAAGGGAAACGAGAATACGAAATTAGACAGAAAATGACCAAAGATCGTGAGAAATAAAATTAGCACTTTCCCAATACAAATAATACCGGAGAAGGACTTATCTGAGCCCAACACTTAAAATTAATAATATTCACCAATAAAAACATAAGATTTTTTCCACCCTTCTTGTTTTTTTACCGTTGACTCATTAAGTGTCATTTGGCATTAAACGGACATGAATAAAATTTAGGCATTTATAAATATAAGAGTATAATACATAACATAAATTAATTATTTCCCGATATAAATAACATGAATTATTAAAAATAAGATAATAAGCATATGTACATAAGTTATTTTACATTTGGAAAGAAAAACTGTTATTTCTCTAAATATTACATTAAAATATATTCTATGGTAGAAGAAATTTGTTAATTTCTCTTTCTTCAGTTTCGATAGGTACTTACTAAGATGAATAAATGTAACAGAAACTTCGAGAAGAATTGAAAATTTCGAAACTTTTGAATATATTTAGTTTAAAGTTCGGCTTTTCCACAATGTTACTCAGATGGCGATACCTGTCTTCTAGCCCGGGGGTTTGAGTTCGATCTTAGTTGGTAGCAGATTTTATAAAAAGTGTTTCAGTTAATTCTTGTTTAACATCTTTGTAGTTGATTGAAGGAGATTGACATGAAATAAATCTGCCAGGTTGTACTGATACAATGAAAGGGTGATACAACACACTATAAAGGAAATTATGTACGAGTATGTATAATTGAAAATAATAAGTGTTTTGTTAATTTAAGATATAGTAAAAATGTTAATAGAATACAAATAAAATAAAATTGATAAAATATTCAAAAACGCAAAAAAAAAACATTTCCATTATTATAATAAAAGTCATCAAGAACTGCAAAATGTTAAGATTAATGAGTTTTCAAATAATTGAAAAAAATCAAATGTGATTGTCATTTAAAAAGATTCATACATTTTTCTCTTTTACAATCGCATAAATAAATAATAAATTCAAATCATGGATTTATGACAATGAGCAGGCCCACCACAAGACACGTCCCATCATTGTACTGGATATAATAATAAAAATAATAATACGTTTCACCTACATTCGCCACAATAGTCACACAATGATCTTTTTCTTATTCTCCTTTTTCTATTTCTGCTATTTAAATCGCAATAGCAAAGTATTTAGTATGTAGCGAATGAGAATGGAATATGTTACGGTCCTTACATATTCTGCCTACCGTTCATTATTGGACACTATAGAAGGCGGGACAATGGTTTAGCGGGGAGTGATAGGTCCATGGACAGAGTCGATCTAAGTGAATTTAATGTGAGTTTTTTTTGCAGCGGAATACTCCTGAAAAGAGTTCCAATAATATAATTCGATGATTTACGCTTAAATAAAAACATAATTTATGGATTATGTCAACCCATCAACAATGTGGACTACGACTAATATTTTTTTAGGAATGACATTTTCTCTCTTTCGTGAGTTTTAAAATTGATTAAACCATAGTGTGGTATTATTTATTAAATAAGCCTCTTTCAATGTTTTTTAAGCGTGTACGTTAAATATAAATCTGCCAAATTATGATGTCGCATAGAAGTTATGGGACGATGAGCGAAGGTCATGAGAGAATCAGTCAAAATGATATACGACATGATTATCTCAGATTGAACCACTATCACACAAATATCTCATTTTTAGTTGATTAGAATAATTACCACGTAAACTGTCTAAACAAATTAATTCCCTTGGTGGAACTGAATAGAAAGTATCCAGTCTAAAAAGCCAAGGAATGACTGGAGAGCCCTGCATAGAAAGGTTGCAGTAGCATGACTTAAAAAGTTGTAGGAGAAATTGGGAATTTTAAACTTTGGGTTTTGTTTTCTGAAAAAATCTTACCACTTCATTTATTTCAGTTGGGACCATTTCAAGTTTGTCAGTTTCAGCCCAAAAACTACACCATACTTTAACTTGACGTAGATGTATTGGTTTTTCTTCATACACTCGAGAGTTTTCAGTTTCATAAATATAACAACTTTACTTATTAATATATCCGCCAAGGTTAAAATGGACTTAATCGCTGGATAATGTTATTATAAAATTCAGTATCAACGGCAAACATAAGGAGATGCCTATGGTCTGCAGGCTTAAGTTCTTGACTTAACTGAATTTTGTATAAGTGTAGATCAAGATCTTTGGTAAAAATTCATTGCATGAAGCTTCTGGAAATGACGGCGAACGGGACGATTGAGGTTTTTGGATTTAAGGCGACATTTTCACTCACTTTAGCGATATTTTCATTTAAACGAATACTTCTACTACGCCCTGGGTTCTTTACATCAAGAACCGAACTATATGCTTATCTTTAAAGTTGTGATTTATAATGTAAATTGGTTCGTGATGATGACCAAAAATAATACGAAGTTTTCGAATTGTGTTTGAACAGAACGCAAATTAATGTAAAAGTTTTGCATTTTTTTTCTATTTTCTTCCATTTTGAAACAATGCATGATGAATTTGTCAGGTCTCAAGGTGACAGATATCAACAAAAAACAAATTAGGCAGACGGTTAAAAAATTGTGCTAAATTCAACTCCTCAAGTTCATAATGGGACATTCTTTGAGTAATACTTTTATTTTTCTAGCACCGCTCCTGGTCAGTGTCTCACATTCTGTTTTTTTTTTTTTTTTGAAAAATCGAACTAAAGATAAAGTCCGACGTAGTGACCCGTGCTTTATGGCGCTATTCAATAGATTTTTTTGGTATTTTCTTGGTATCTAATGGTATGTAAGATTTTTGATTCCACATTGTGGTTTTTGGCACAACCTTATTGGTTGTTTGTGGCTGTAGCTTGCATTGTCCGAGTTGAATTAAAATGGACAAAAAAATACATAGAAAAATACACATTGCATGGTCTTTCAGGTTTTCAACAGTGGTCAGGTCATTTTATACCACCCGTGGTTTGGATGAAAAATCCATAATTATCTATCCAAAAGTAAAAGAAGACACCAAGACTAAATTTTGAAAATGATAGTGAATTTTGGTTATTTGGTCCGTACTGAAGTTTTGAAAAAAAATGGAAAACTAAAAATATTGGAGAGAATGGAAAAAAATATTTTCATAAAAAGTGGAGTGAAATAGTGTTGACATAAGTAAAATGCTGATTAAATTAGAATTATGTTTGAACTATTTTAGAATATTTTAGTGACATTGTTTAAGCTTTAAGTTAAATTGAATTTCTCATTTCTAAAATTTGTTTTCAACTTTAAAACCTACATATTTTACAAAAAAATCTCTATGCATTCATCAAACGATTCCAAGTTAATTTCTTGTTTTCAATACGCTCAAATAATAGTTTAAATATTAAATATATTGTTTACTTCCACAAATATTTCAAAACTTACTTTTGTCGACATTTTCATTTGTTAAAAACGTTTAAAAATTAGAAATGCGAGAATCTCAAAAATATTATATTTGGTAGGCAATTAAAGATATTCCTTTTAGGGATCAATTGTAAAATTTAAAATATAGATAATTTGATGGAATGTTTTATTTCATTTTAACCCCCTCAAATGGTGACCACTAATTTCAGAATAGTGATAATTCTACAAATTCTCGTTTAGTGAAAACAGTTGGTGATAAAAAGTGAGTGGAATAAAATAAAAATACGAGTTTTTTTAAAATTTCTATTCACAATATAGTTCTTTCACGAATTACTAGTAGAGAAATTATCAATTACTATAGTAAATGTACTGAAAAAATATTGCTTTACAATATTTTTGTAAACGTGATATTAAACATTTCGTTTGATCGTAAGATACTTTATTCCAAGGTACAACATATTTAACCAAACGGAGTTGAGTTTCTCTATTGAAACGTGTTAAACCACCCACCTTGATGTTAAGCAAATAGTCCTTGTAAACTGTCAACTCCCGCATAGCAAGTTGATGGTAATAAACTTGTGCCAATCTTCCAGCCACGATGTCGGCAGATAAGCGACCGATGTCCGATCCATTGACCACCATTATCTTGGACAATACAAATATTACCAAAAACAAATGCTTCTACCCCTCGATAAGACCCCTTACTGAAGTGCCATTGTTCAAAAACGACTTACTCTAGATTTAAGCTGTCGATACGTCTTGTTTTGGCACATTCTTGATAAATTGTTTTTAAAACAGGTCTGTATATAGATTTTAGAGTAATGGATTGAGGACTGTTGTTTCTAAATATAAACAATAACATATTTTTCAAAAGAGATTTTGCTGTCAGATCGAATTTGTACTTCTTAGAAAAGGTGTCATAATTGACACGCTGCGTGTACTAAATGTCCAGTAATTTAAAAATATTGTTTTTTTACAATTTTCTATTTTTATGCTGTCTAGACAGCAAAACAGAAATAAGATATCAAAGACCATTTATATAGTAACATCTTTCTTGCGGGATATTAATAAAAATAAGAATATACTAGGAAACTTCAAATAATTTATGATATTTATGATTTCTTTTACGTATTGTAGGAAGTAAATTCTTGTTTTGCTTACTTTAAAATAAACAACGTAAATGTTATAACTTTGACTAAATATCAAAAAGATTTATAGAAATTACTTTTGAATACCTGAGAATTTCTCACTGTAAATATTTTCGAATTTCCTAACATAGGATACTATGGAGACAGTGAAAATAATATATTTTTTTATATTTTGAGTATGGATATCATTTTACATTATTGAATTATAATACACATATTTCAGAGAAGCTCGTTTTATGTGAATCGTAAAATATTTTATGGAACACCTTACTATTTTATAAATAATTTTGAAAAATATATATATAAAGACCATTTGCTTTTTGTAAAAATATATGAGTCTACAGGAGCAAGTGACGTCGGTTCTCATGCAAATTGAGATGTCATCTCACACAAAATGTGCGAATAACACAACACAAAGGGTTGTACGCTGTCGGGGGACGGGAAGGTTATTAATTTCCCGCGTAGGACCGCCACGGACAACACCTCTGATTGAAGCACAAAAGCCTAACTGTGGACAATGGAAGAGTTAAATATTCCAAACGTGGACATCGATTTCATACATAAATACTTCTTTTCTTTGAATCCACATTGACCATCTGATATAGTTTATCTAAAATATGCCGAGCCGTCTATCTAGTATGAATAGAAATAGAATCACATACGAGTGCTTAAAATGTATTCCTCACACAGTAAACCTGTTATAGTTGTTAAGGAATATCTATATTTGTTTCCTAATTATATGATTCTTCCAGTATACATGCTAACTTTTGTGCAAAAAACTCGTAAAATGACTATTGCTTCCAAATGTTTCACCTTCATAGCTTTCCATTTTGACACGATTTTTTAAGACTGTGTAATTTGTTTAAAGTAGTATATTTTTCAGATATCGATAATTTTAACGAGCTTTTTATAGATGTACAAGTTTGGTGGTTATCTTTTGTAAACAATGCCATGATAGTCAATTTTAAGATTACGGACATGCCATTCCAAACATAATAAGTTATCAAAGGTTTACAGCAAATTAGAGTGTGTACATTATATTTCGTTTATTGAGAATCGAAACGGGATCATCATTAATTTCAAATTTCAATAACTCATATTATAACTTGTGTAAATATTAAATATAGTAAAAAAAGACAACTTAACAGTAAATATAGTCTAAAAAAAAATAATTTCAAACTTCATTATATCCAAAATAAAACATTCCCGAGTTATATTACGTGAATATATTTTTTGAAATATGTAAATATTTTTTTTAATTAAAATATATTTCTAACACTTATACATTCTCACAGGGTTTGGCCATGATATTTTTATTGAATAAGTCACTTTATTCCCAATTTTTTATTCAAAATAAAAGTAAAAAATAAAAAAAATTATAAAAAAGAAGGAAAGATTTTTATTTTCTTTAACATAACCCAATTGAAGACTTTTAATGTATTTATCATGGGGTTATTGTAAAGTTTACACTATAAAATGTTTGATGCTATTGATTATTTCCAAGTTTGCGCTGAAAATTATAATATTTTGAACACTGCAATTTGAAATATTAGCTAGACAAGAAATTAAAGGCATCTTTTTTTCAAATATATTTAAATAAATTTGCTACATTTGTCAATTTTCTAAAAAGTTCAAAATCAATAAAATTGAGAAGGTTGACTTTTTTTTATTAACAATTAAATATTGACACTTATGTACAAAACTGCAGAAACAAATGTCTAAGGTAAATAAAAAAAATTGTGGGCATAAAAAAGAGTCGAGTTGATTAAACTTTGAGATATATATTATATTAAAAGAGATATACGAGTATAAAGTTTCCCTCGGTCATACATACGGAGAGAGGACCGAGTGCCACATTTTTCTATTACGACACATTTCTCTCGCCTTCTCCAAATCCATACATCTTCTCATACAGTTCCTTTTGTTTATTTTTCTTCTTACATGTCCTTTCAAAATTTCATTTACTTGGTCTAACCCATCTGTTTAACAACATGTCCAAACCACCTCAACTTGTTATTTTTCACCGTGTTGAACACATTAGTTTTTAACTCAAATTTAGCCTTAACGATAATATTTTCTTTTTTTGTTATACATCGACACACCATAAATTCTTCTCAGTGCATGCATTTTCACAGCATTTAATCAGAATATTTAATTCATTTTCCCCGTTCATGTTTGGTTTCCAAACATTAATGTTGTCACTAATACGTTGTTGTAAAACATCATTGTCATAAATATGTGTAAACAATTGTGGACACATTGAGTGGATCTGACTTTGCTGTTTATATTAAATTTACAGAGATATATAATGTTTTAATCTTTCCAATTTCTAAAGTGTAATATTTTACTTGTTAAAATTGATGAAAGAACTCCTCGCTCGACTTATCCTAGCTTCCGTATATCAAGCAAGCGAACATTTCCTTTGGATACTCGTACTAATAGAATTGTCAAGTTGTGTGGGCTTCTTGCTCGTGACACCAAAAGAACCAAACAATAATGGTTCATCATTGTTCCGCCTATTCTATTTGACATTCTGTTTGCAAACATTGTTGGGGACAATTGCTCCCTTGACAATTCAATTCGGATATGTGTATAGCGTAGTGCATGTGGTCTGCAGTAATTTAGATCTATGAATAAAACAAATTTTATTGTCCCATTTATAGGATGCACAGTTTCGTGGTTGAGAACTTTGGCCACAAAAAGGAAAAATATATACCTCATGCTTGGTTGGATACGTCACAACAGGAGATGGACATCTTTATTATTTATCTTGATGTGTAGTTATCGTGCCTCCTGCGAATCATGTTTTAAATTTAAGAAATTTATCTTCTTATATTTATAATGAAAATCTAAGAAAAGGTGCGCATTTTGAAGACTACTGTTTCATTTTTTATTCCGTCTTCTTTGAAATATGTTTTTTCAATTAAAATTTAAGAAAATAATATTCAAAAAATGTAAATTAATTTGGAATTAACCCTTTCAATCTACTTAATATGTTCGTATCAGTCTCAATAACCTTAAATATGTTCAAGTCGTTCATATCATGTTCCTTTGGTTAACACGTTGGGCATCAGTGCTATAGGTCACTTGTTCGATATTTTATTTATAGATTATACTACAATAGATTATTGGAAAAAAATGCCAAATTATTATCTTCTCCTTGACGGAGCGAAATAAAATATGATTTTGTTTACTAATTTTTTTCCTGATACTTATAAATAATATTTTTCGGAAAGACTTATGTTTTATGTTAATGGATGGCATTATATTATAGACCTCGACGGTCTAGTCTTCAAATCAGGGTGTTGTGAGTTTGATTCCGGTTGGAACCCAGATTTAAAAAAAATGCCAATAGTATGGTTTTCACTAAAGGTGTTTCTTCTTCTTCTTCTAAGTGCCCTGTCGGGTCCCCCCAACGTTGGCGATCATTTCGGCGAATCCGTCTCGGTCCTGAGCCGCCCGGAACAGTTCCTCTGCACTCCGGATGCCGGTCCACTCCCTCACATTCCGCAGCCAGGACATCTGTCTTCTTCCGGGCCCCCGGTGTCCCTCGACTTTTCCCTTCAATATAAGCTGGAGCAAGTGGTACTATTCTTCGCACCCCCTGCCCACTGAAGGGCTGCCCGGGACTAGGGGCCATTGTTGTGTTCCTCGCCATAGTGAATTTCCTGGGAAAAGATAATCAGAGTGGTTTCCCGTTGCCTTCTCTGATGGGTTTTTCTGTAGGGGTCACCTTCCCTTAGCTGGGGGGATCCGGTTTTGTGGCGCCGGAGACTCGCCATTCGCCCATTCATTATCTGCTATGACACTGATGTTAATGTCAGTGGCCACATTGCCCAGGGTTCGCGGAGCCAAAAGACCATTCGAGGACGCTAGTGAATTGGACTTGGTAGTAGTGTTGCTGGTGGTATTGCAACATGGCGCATTACGATATTTTGTAGAGGTACACTTTCCAGCAAAGTATACTCCATCGTAGCCCTATTACCCATTAGAACCCCTTAATGTCAGTGGCCACATTGCCCAGGGTTCGCGGAGCCAAAAGACCACTCGAGGACGCTAATGAATTGGACTTGGTAGTAGTGTTGCTGGTGGTATTGCAACATGGCGCATTACGATATTTTGTAGAGGTACACTTTCCAGCAAAGTATACTCCATCGTAGCCCTATCACCCATTAGAACCCCGGTGTTTAACACGTTTTTATTCGTTTGAAAATATTGCAACAGCAAAGTGTAGTACAATATTATTGTTGCATTTTTTTCAGCAAAACAAATTTAACGAAAAATAACCAAATTGGTTCCTGACCATAAAATTACATAAAAAATGCACACAGCATCATCACCACGCCATGCTTTTGTCACGGTAGACAGAAAGAACAAATCTACAATAAAATATGATTACAAATAAACGTCAGTGTAGTTTCTATACATTAAAAAAAATTAACATAACATAATATGTTTAGAAAATTGTTTTTGATCCAGGTTTATTTTTTACTACAATTTCAAGGAATGAAAACGGAAAATAAAAATATATTTATAACCCTTCTACCTATCTAGAACAGTAGTAAAAAATGTATATCTTATTAAATTTAAGTGTAGGAGATTATATCGGAAACAGTCAGAGATTGCCGAGAAAAAATAAAATTCGATTACATGTCGTTTAAGGTCGGCTCCTTTGAAGGTAGCAGTTAATTTTACCTGATCGAACTCTACTTGTGTGCTTTATAAAATCATCTACTCGGTGGTTAGGAAATGTTTCGAAATATAACTAAACAAAAACATTTATGATGATGACACAAACTTGTGTTATTAAAAAACGCATCCTCTTGATCACATATTAGATTGAAAATGTATATTAATTTTATGAAGATAATTAATTTGAGTACTTACTGCGAAATATTACAAAAACAAAATTGTTTTTGACTATAAGGCACATAATAACTAAAATCGGCTTGATAAGAAAAATATTTTTTCAAATTTCTTCTTTTTAATGCGTTGTCAGGTTCCCTGACTTAGGCACAACTGTGGCTAATCGTCATGGTTTCTTGCTATGAAGAACAACTACTCGATTCATCTTTATATACAATATTTGTTTCAAGAAACAACTGATTGAAATCTCAGTATGATATTGTATAAACACTTTCTGGATTATTTTGACAAATTATTAAATTGGCAGCATTTTAGAGATTTTATAACATAAATCAGAATTTCGACCAATAAAATTATGAGATATTTACATATTATTGATAATTTTTCATATATGTTTTTAATTATATATTAATAAAAATAAACTATGTAATGAAGCTCGAATTATAAGTAATTTGAAATATTTGTATAGCTTTGATAACTTGAATAATTAGCCATTTGAAATATTTCTTTAAATTTGCGCGTGTATAACATAGCATTACAAACACCGTGTTAGGTTAAAATAAACGGCGCGTTCCAAAACCGTTTTTCTATAATTTAGAATTATAATTAAACCGGATGATACCCCTAAATACCAAACTCCTTTTATTATAATCTCAGTTTATGTGAATGACTAGGATTTTGTCAGATTATTGTAATTTTATGACTAATTTGAGGGCGCCTCCAAAGCGCTCTACTATTTTCTAATTAAGAAAAATGGTTTTAAAATTTATTTTAAAAAATCATGCATCTCAACTATACATTAGCCAAAATATGATAAGTTACATCAACTTACAGGTGCTTCTAAAATGGTAACGTATAAAACCAATCACCTTGTATAATTCATTATTATTTTTAACAAATGGACCACACGAGCAGTTTTTTGTCAATCTGCAAGTCCACAAGTAAATATAATGTTAAGGCTTATTTAGCTTGGTAGATTGTTATGCATGTGGAAATAAATTATGGGTAGCCTTTTAGATGGATTTTTAAAATAAAGCAGCCTTGGAAATAATTTGGTTGTATTGGATATTCGATCAAGTCATCGCTCATTTTCGCCCAAAATTTAAATAATATATTTTGCACTTTGTTCGACGAAGTACAAAAAGACGCGTTGGTTCATATATGCATACCTTCATAGAATCTTTAAAACAAATTGTTTTGGAATTATTATCGCAAATATGACATGTTTGTACTTCTTCGAAATACATTTTGTTAAATCAGGAGGAGAGGCTTTTAGTAAAGAAGGTATTACAATAATATTAATATTCATGATCTCTATTTAGTTGGTAAGACACCTGGCTTCGATTCCCGTTAGTGTCTGATTTTTTAAACAAGGGTTCTAGTCAGGTTTTCACTTAAAACCTCTTTATCATCATTCTGGTTGGTTGGAAGAGATGACAATAAACCCAGTAGATTGTACTGTATTCAACGAAAGTGTAATACAATGCAATATTATCTCTCCCTGGTTCCATCCCAACTCATTGTCTGCGAAGACTGTTGGGATACAATGCAATATTCGAAGGTGGTTTTTAAGTATGTTATATATACACAAGAAGCACTTACGAGTTTATTACGATATACTCGTAACTGCATCTTGTATAAGTTGGACAGTTTCAAACGCACTTTGTAACTATTTTACATATGTTGGTATAATTCTAAATGGTTTTTTTCAAACCTCTTAACTTTAAGTACTAAAATTAATAAACATCACTATATAGGTCAAATCGATCTTACGTAATTTTAAGAAAGATTAGCGAATAGTGCGTAAAGTATAATGTTACTTCTATAAACGATATACATACATTAATATCAT
Source organism: Odontocerum albicorne (assembly GCA_949825065.1). Lineage (NCBI taxonomy): Eukaryota > Metazoa > Arthropoda > Insecta > Trichoptera > Odontoceridae > Odontocerum > Odontocerum albicorne. The sequence continues at coordinate 21,661,077 of OX463842.1, read as the reverse complement.
CACGCCATGTCAAAGAGGTACACAGAGATGACAAATATCCTCGCCTTTTTATTCATGAACATAGCTTTCGGTTCATCGATATACAATCAAATACAGGATTTTCGCATAAACTCTTCACTGACTGATTGTTTGAAACTACCATATTTTTACAAAGTTTATAGATTATTCAAAATTATATTTCGTTAACGACAGTGATTTTGTTAACATTAAGGAAAGGTACAAGTATAAGTATGTGGCTTAAAAATATTTGTTGAATTTTGGAATAAGAAAATCTATTGTAATACCACAAAATTACCAGATTTCGTGCTTCTTATTTGAGAAATTATAAAGCTTATGAAATCAAAGTGATAAAGAAACTGTAAAGAAGGCTCAGTGAATAAAGTGAGAGGTTGTTAACATAGGTCATCATTTATAAATGCACAATTTGCAAGCTTGTAATTCTTAACGAATAACTCGTAAGCTAACATAAGTGAAGGAGTAATCCAGTGGTAATTGTTTGTATCGAGAAATTGGAAACTACGAGTATGTATGTACTTTTAACTATTCAACCTTTTGCTGTTAATGCAGATACTTGGACATTATGCCGCATCCAAAACTTACCACTAGTAATCAAATACTAATAAGTTTGATAAAAAAATTCGATGCATAAAAAATATATAAATTCAAATATTCAGATTTTTTGACAAGATATTCATTGATTGGTAAAATTAATTAGTGAGCAATCCCTCGCAAGCGATAAATATTAACATTGTATTATTATGTAATTTGATAATGCAAATGCGCTTATTGACTACGTGTATAATTTATTGCACTGCAGTAAGGATTCAACCAAAAAAGCAAACATTCCGATGGACTGGGTTTTTAGGTTCGAAGCCGATCGTTTCCACGCAGATTTTATCTGCAGAAACTTTTGATTGAGTATATTTCAAATATAATTGTTAAGTATAATAGTTAATTAACCACATAAAACATAAGTTGAAATTAAATTATGTCAAAAAGTAAAACCATTTTCGAAATAACTTTATCAGGAATCGAACTCGGTCCGCCAGATCGCTTAACAAGTAAGGCGACCACAAGACAACTGTTGATAACAGAAAATAAGAAAGCATAGCAAAAGTCGTGGGCTCTGTAGATATTGCCTCAATAGAACAACGTATTCATATTTATATAATATTTTTGTAAGAATTTTGATGTGTGTTCTTGCATACTTATGTGTAATTTTTTTTATTGTGATGGTAGGTTTTTATTTGGTTTTAAAGTATTTTTTTTGAGATGTTTTAGTTTATTTTTATTTTTGGAATGTAATTAATCTTTTGTAATTAATGATACAATCACTACTTATATTTTTTTAATATTGTTGTAGGTACATTGTACCGTTGATGAATAAATCAATTTTTATTTTAGTATTTTCCAGTTCCCTAATTTAATGATTTATTTTTCTTTCTGTTAAATCATTATTTAAGTTACTCACGAAGAATTTCTATGTCGAAATAGCCAACATATTTTTTTCGTTACTTTTTTATTTACTAAATTGTAAATACGAGTACTAATAAAAAAACACCACATTTTTCCAAGCTGTAAAACAATCCCTTACTTCTTTCTATTTCCATTTAAATGATTAATCAGCTGTTGTTTTTCCACGTTCTTGTGAACATACAATTTCCTACAATTTCTCTATCACAGTTCATCTTTTATTTAAGTGCTACTGAATAGCCATATGTTTCTTTATGTTCTCACTTATCATGACATTCTTGAACAAATATCTATTAAAACTTTAGTTTTACTTAATATTTGATAGACTATGATGTATTTAAAAAAAACATGTATAAGTAAACAACCAAAAAAGTCCGTCTTTCTGATTTATTTTATTGAATCCTTACTTAAGTGCCATACATTACACATAAAAAGCTAATAAGCATATTTACATTATTAAATTAAGTCATTTTAGAATGTCAATCTTTCTCAATCACGAGGGATCGCTCATCAATCATCAATCGATGAATATGTTTACCAAAATATATTATTACTTCTAATAAGTTAAAAAATAAGGTATTGTATGATACTTTTATTGTTTCAGTAAAGTCTGCCGGGCACGTAGCCGCGTGGTTAGGGCTTCCAGCCGACTAGACAAATGTTAGAGGCATTTAGTAAACATCAGACTTCTTCTTTTGCGTTTTGTTCTCATACGTAGTCTATCTTCTCCAGCTGAGTCACGGCGTCCAGTATTTGATAAAATTGACATCAAATTCGCACCCCTCTGTTCCGAGACAGAATTCGCACTCCTCTGTTCCAATACAGGCGATATATCAACAATGTCGCAAAAATCCTCGATCACAAACACAAATATATTAATTGTATTTTTTTTCAACGTTTTGTTCTATTCCCTTTGCGGCAACCTGTCTCAATAATGAATGACTCATGAAGCGGTGAATCCTTTAGCAGCGAATTATTCCAAGCTCCCGATATCGCGATATGAGAGATGAGAGGACGTGTTTACTCTTTGATCTGTCATTACAGCCGCACTTGGCGAGATATTATATCAGTTTCGCAGCTTCAACTAAATTACACATTTAATATGCAACTACATCGCTCAACCATTTTTAATAGGGTGTTTAAATTTATATCTCTTTAACGTCACAACACTTTTGAAAATATTTTTTTTATAAAGTTGAATATAAATAATTGTTAACAATAGCTTGACATAAATTTTGTGCAATATTTATTCCACAGATTTAGTACATTGAATTTTGAAGGTGATTTAATTTCATTTATTCACTCTTGCGGTTAATTACCACGTGGCAATGCATTCCAACTAACAACAAAGATGTTAGTGAGATTTTAAGTGATAATCAGAGTGAAACCCATTTTAGAGAAAAATGTGAACGAAAATCGAATCCGCAACATCCATGTTAGGAGACAGACATCTTACCAACTAAACTACGGAGGTTGTTACTGTCATTTATGTGATATTTCACGATACGAGTTTGAGATATAACACATACCATCACATCATTTTTTTGTTGGGGCAGACAGAGAAGACAGATCACCAGATTTTTCTATCTTGATATGCATATTTTGCCTCTTATATATCCATACACCTTCTCATATAACTCCTACGATTTCTCCGACTTCTTACATTGACTTCTTTCAAAATACAATTAACTTGATTTAACCATATTTTCCTTTATCTCCCTCTATCACACCTCCCACTCAAATTTGCACTGTATATTTTTTTGTAAGTCTTTCTTCATTAATTGGTTCTACGTGACCAAATCAAAAGACTGATTCCTCAAGAAAGGAGTTTACACTTCGTATTACCATGTGTAAGGATAGGTAAGGTTTGATTCTGTATAGATAAATAGCTTATTCTCTAGCGTTGGGTGAGACATTTTGACGACTTTTTCTAGAAAAACAACAATTAAGACATAGCGCGTGTCATAAATTCATCGATTAGGTCTATGTTTTATCTTTGAATCAGCAACTTCCATGGTGTGCTTATTAAGATATTGTTTTCCACCAGGGGCTTTGGGTTCAATTTCCATTGGTATTTAAAATAAATAAAGAAAAAAATGCAGTCTATTTAGTTATTGGATTCCTCTGATAACAATACTCGAATGTTCTAGACATATACACATGTGGTAATATGATCAACACATACGATGACGAACTGCAAATTTTGCATCAACTCCAAAGATTTCTAAACCAATGTTTGGATTCAAGATATTGAAAATAATGTTGTTTTCCACCCACGGTCTTTAAATACGTCCAATTTGCCTGTTTGGGTACGTCCAAGTGTACCATATGTTTGAGTAGGACCTGCGACTAAATTAACTTGCCAGTAATACCGCAGCGTTATCTTCTAAGCTGAAAACAATTACACTATTGTAAAGCCTATGCACGGTTAGACAGGAAACCTTTGGCATGTGTGATAAAAGGCAGTTAAGTATTATACAATAGTTTCCATCGCACAATTAATGTTTGATATATCCCTATTTGAACACTATCTTTAAGATAACACTATTTTTGTAGGTTTCTAAAGTTGATATTTTTTTGCGAAATCGTTGCTTCCAACTCACGAAGCGCTCTTGTTGAGGTTTTGGTCATTTTACGGAGCTGAAAAGTAGTCATAATAGTTAGTACGTTTAAATGTTATTTCATTGATTTCTCAAAGAAGGTACATTACGAGTATGTAACACTCGTTTATATTGTATTGTATTACATTTTAGCTGTATATAATATGAACTGGAGGGTTAATTGCCGTGCGGAAATATCTTCCACTAAACTAGAAATATGTTAAAAATGCCTTAAGTGAAAATAAGATCCAAATCCTTTTGAAATTAGATTGTGTTCTTAGGAAATCCGAACCCATAACACCTCTATCTGGAATACAGGAGTTTAATAAACTAGATCATAGAGCTCGTCGTGCATTTAAATGGAAACTAATGTATAATTCTTAACGATAAGTGAACCTTCCTTTGAATGGGAATCAATATAAAAAAAAATCTTCAGCTTTCATTTCATAATAAACTGAAATAAAACACCCTTTTAATTACTGAACACAGTTAATCTCTATTTGAGACATCTCAAAAATACCTGTTTTACATAAAGTTGCCTTGAAGCATACATTACAAAGACAGCGTGGGTAAGTTGCGTACCCTTTAAGAGTTGCGACTTGGTGTGAACATCAGGTACTCTCTCGCTGGGTTTTGCAGCCGATAAGATTACATCTGACATCAACGATGTATAACATTATACGAACAGGACCAATGAGGGATTCAAAGAGCAAACTTAAGAAATCTGGTTTTTAAGAATTATTAAATTAGCAATAAATAAAATACAAAAAAATCAAATTAGGCCTTAAAATAAATATGAATACATAGATATTTAGACAAAAACAGACCAAATATAAAGGCATAGAAAAAACAGAGGGCTTAGAAAAAAATATATAAATGCATCATATTAAGAAAATAGAGGCAGTCTGGAATTAAACATAGTTCACTAGAATGATTAACAAACGCTTAAACCATTAGATCACTTACATAAAAAAAATCAGACCAATCTTTAGTATTTACTTCTTCAACAGTAACTTTTTACTGAAATACAAAAATATGTATACATACCATCATGGCATGCCCATTTTGACAGCTCGATACGTCTTTTTATCCATGTACAAAGCTCTCGCTTTATTTTCACCCATAAATCTCAACTTACATGCTCTCCTGTTTCTCATACTATTTACCTTCCTCTAAGTTAATTTTTTTCAGCAATCTTAATCCACTCTTTCCTAAGTCTGCTGCTTTCTCGTTCTCCGTCGATTTCACACAACTATATTTGTTTCTTTAGTTTTTGCAACTCATTCACTCAGAGTGGTTGAATGGTCGTAAGATTATTTTCTTAATTCAAAAGACTTATTATGGGATTGATAAGTGCATGGGAGGTATAATAATATAATAAATGCCGTAGAAATGCGTGCCTTGCGTAGAATATGTGGTATTACAATGTTTGATAGAAAAATAAATAATTGGATAAAGGATAACTGTTTGTTTGAGATAGATGTCACAAATGTATAACATTGATCTCTAACAATCGCTTCTCTCGCATTTATTTTGCTCTAGCCAATGCTTTTCAATCCTCAGACTTTGCTTTCATACATCAAGGGTTACATTACATTCCACACCACTCTGCACAATAATTTTGGAAGATCTTACAATTCATTTATTGAAAAAAACAGTACCTACTTAATCATTGTGTTAATAAAATTCAAACTAAAGTATACATATTTAACCATGAACTTGAATAAATGTGAATTTATAAAATTAAGCAGTTGGGAATAGCGTTAATAAAATAGCCGAACTAATCATCCAAATTTATGTATATTTGAAACTTTATTATTCAATGTCCTATATTATTCAAGAGTTAATGAAATTTGTGTTGATTGTGAGGAATTATATTTTTTTAAAACATAAATTTTTTTTTAATGAAATAACCAAACATATAAAAATGCCACCGATTACTAAAAAAGGGAGGATAGATAGTAAAGTGAAAATGAATGGTGAGTAAGGAAAATAATCTTTGCCATTAAAGAACCACATTAAGTTTTTCAAAACGTTGTTTGCAGTAAACCAGTAAGGTTGCGAGTCTCATGGTAAATAATATCCGAAATCCTTTTATAAGTTTTAAGTCGTATTCGTTGAAGTCATTCCAATCTTTTCGTTGAATAAAATTTAGCTCAAGCCATAGAAACCGCAAGATCGGAAGGTAAATCACGGTCTAATTGACCGACAAAGAACACAGGGGCAAGCGCAGGTGTTGTGAGGGCAAACCATGACAAAAGAACCGAATTGACCTCTCTAACCAAATCAGTTTGTGTGGTTTGTATTTAATCGGCTGATTTAGCCATGATTCGAGAGAAATAACTCTTACAAGTGTTAAACTTCAGGAGTTAAGTTTTAGATTCAAGGTGCTTGTTCACAGGAGTAAAAATTTACATTTTATTAACATTTCACTGCTTTTATGTTTTAACAGGTTAAAAATTCAACAATTTCAAAAATAAACCAAATTGACTATTTTGTTCGATAAGTAAAGTGAAATATTGATAACAACTCATTGCGTATATTACTTTTTTTAACAAATTTTAATAAGTGTGGATAGAAATAAAACATTTCATTCATGGTATATTACAAAACCAATTTATTTTCATTACCCACTTACATAATTATATTGACATGAATATTAGTTTTTCTGGATTGATAACAAATAATAATTACTTTATTAATACAATTATTAAATGCATTTGTTTATGTTAGTTATAAGACTCTTGACTGCGCGGTTAAAAAGCTTGATTTCTGTGCTAAGCGTTGCTGGTTCTAAAAGCCGCGCTAAGCTACTCCTTTCGGATAGGATGGCAGCCAAGGTTTCGAAGGAATACATTTACACATGATTTCGGTTTTATTTATTAATAAAAAAAAATTTTTTTTAATTTATAAATTCATAAACCGATATGATGCCACGAGCTTTCAGACAGGTATTTTTTTCAAAATGGATTTGATCTCGTTTAAAATGGCAAAACCATATATTTTAAGTATATCGGGTGTGAAAATAATCTTTCTCCTTACCATCAGCATGATACAAACAAGTACTATCATACATACATAAGGATTGTGTATACATATATACTTTATTTCTTAAGTATTGCAATATTATATCAGGCAGGGGATTTAGAGGTGTGCATATACAGATGTACGAGTATCTTCAATATTCCCGAGACAGATCGTGCTATAATTTTGGAAATACTCACGCGTATGAATGAGGACTGACAACTACTTTAAAATGTGAAGTTTCGAAAGTTTTTAGTCATATACGTATAAATAGCAGTTGTGGTATCTTGGTCATATGAAGAGCAGTTGCAGTATCTTAATCATTAAACATATGGTATATTATGGTAAAATACAACTGGATGTGTATAAGCAAAATTGAAGTGAACAACATTTTACCTTTTATGAGATAATCGGGAAAACACGAAATAGGTTTGTATATGCTTGTATAAGATGACATTTTTCTAAGACAGAATTTGACTGTAAATTACACATTTTATAAAATACATTATTTATAATTAAGGCATTCACATTGTGGAGGTTTAAATACATTGTAATTTGTTTTATCAAACACTGTTTATTCCACTTTTTGTAACGGTATAACTCTACCGGTTTCAAGCCTTTCACCTCATCATCAGGGGAGCACAAACAAGATTGAATTATTTTCGAACTGGTACCGACATACACGCTTCTAAGGGTAAACATTCGGACTGGGGACTGTGGGTGGAGGAAGGGAGGAGACAACCTCAGCTAGCAGCGACGAGATTCTTGGAATATATGTGTTTGCCAGATGTTCACCTCAATGCACTGACTTAGAAATTTCTAGGGCCTCTAATATGTCCAATTTATTTCCGTTACTACTGATATTTAAGAATTTGGCATCATCGATAGAAAAGGTATGGTTTTCACAGTGACAATAATTAGACATTTTGGAATAAACAGTGGCAAAGCAAAAGTAGAATAAACAGTGGCAAAGCAAAAGTGGAACAAACAGTGTTTGATAAAACAAATTACAATATTTTAATAACTTGATATTTTCGTACATACTAGATTAAATGATGTTTATTGTATTGCATTTGTAGATTGGGTCCTATTTGTATTGTATTACAATTTTGTTGTATACAGTACAAACTTTGGGACTTATTGCCATGGGGCAATCTCTTCCAACCAACCAGATAGATGTTAAAGAACCCGAAAGTGAAAACCAGACTGGAATCCTTGCTAAATATATCTGGGTTCCAGCGTGATTTAAACCCGCAACCTTCGGGTTGGGAGACAGGCGTCTTACCAACTAGGACACGGAGGTTGTCATTTGTATATACGCCAAACTGACCATCCAGGAAATAAATGGAAAATAAGGCAAAAGATAAAACGTCATATCCTAATTCCTTGGGGGAATGATTTAGGTGCAGTTTTAATGAGTTGTTCTGTGCTTCAGTAAACAAGATAAATATTGTCGTGGTGATGACCAATCTACGATAGGCACCTCGAGAAAAGAAGAATATAATATTTCATCAAGCAAAAATAAAGTAGTCTAGAAGCTAAGAGAAGTTTGACAAAACCCGTGAAATCTCAGAACCACCGCGTGAATCAAATTCTGAAAGATAGAAATATGAAAAGCTTTAAAAAACCTGAAAGATAGAGTTTCATTTCTCTTTTAAAAGACCTTTAAAAAATATTCAAATTAATATTGCATATAAAGCTGTATGTTTAGTTGAGTTTGTTTGTAATTTTTTAAAGAGTGTGTGCTGGTAGCTGGATTCGTGAACTAAAATTTTATTTGAAGCAAGGGGACGATATTTTTTAAATGTTTTTTTAAATTCTCTTTCACTATCATGGAAAATATCAAAAACTTTACGTTTTTAAAATATGTGTAATGATAACGTGAGACTCATTTAAATAAATAAAAATCCTTTATGTTTATTTCTAAGGAAATTTATTTGTAATTTTTACTGTTCATTTATTTTATTGGTGAAAGTTATGTATCATTTAACTGAATTTAATTCATATTAAATAAAAAAGCCCAGATTTTCATGGGATCGCTTTAGTATTTTTCTCGTTACCTGCTGAATTTGGATGAAGAGTCATTTGAGTAAATTAAAAAAAATCAAAACCTCAACAAAATAAGACCACACAAGAGTTGGTGATTTTTTAACAAGCGGCATTTTTTCTCTTAATATACCCATACCTTTATTATTTAATTTTCACTCCCAGAAAACCGCAGAGATATTCTGTTTGCTACTGTTAATCATTCACTACAAGTTCAATAACACGATATTGTTATTTATTGTCATTTGGATTCGTTCAGACCTTGAGTTACTAAAATTTCAAAAAAATAAAAGATTTTTGTTATGTGACCTATGTCCATCTCGAAAGACGATGGATATGTAGGGGCCTATAATGTGAATATATCATCAATAGTTATTGAAGGGAAACTTACGGCTGGTGGTAATTTTTCTCTATCCATAAATACGTACAAGCAACGCCACATCGAACCCTGATCCAGGGAGACTCGATGTTTCGCCTTCTCTCTCTTGAGTTTGAATTAATTTATCAAGTCATTTTTCAACATAAACTGCTTTGATGAAACACTTGGCACCACAAATTTTTTTTCTTTGCGTAATTCAAAATTCACGTTACAAGTCTTCATGTCTCTTTTACAGACATCCTTATAATGAAGGTGATATCCACTGTGTGATTTCACCTTATATTATGTTTTTTGACTACCGATCATCATCTATTTAATGAAAATATGCAAGTCAGCGTTGTCTCGTTTTCGGGTTGTTGAAGTTGACCGAAAGTATTAGATTTTTTCTATTAAAGATATGTTAACGGGCAGAAAAAATTAAATTATAAGACTGGTCTGGCTAGTATATTAACATAACTTGCAGGGCATCGAAACTGCAAAGTAAGCTCCATTTAGAGTTTTGATAAGGTATAAGGTAAGGAAACAAAATTTAAAAGGGCTGGATAATGTAATGGAAGATGGTTACACTATGTGTGTAACTAATTAAGCGGGGAGGGGGTGCAGCTGAAATAGACAACTGACCAAAAGTCTTTTATCCAGTTATGTAAATTTTCCGCTATGCAATAACTTCCATGGTCTAGTTGGTAAGAAGCTTGACTTCCACCTGGAGACTTAACATTCCATTTCTAAAAGTATCTTATGAAAAAAGGTCTGTTAAACCAATACTCGCACATGCTAGACATACACCTTTCAGTGTTTATTATACATATGATATCATATGTGTTAAAACAATGGAAACATATACATTTGAGAAATAAAAGCTATTAAAAAGTCTAGGTCATCCAACGGTCTTCAAATCGAGGCACTCCCACAAATAGAAGGACGAGCCTGAATAAATGGGACCGAAAACAATATTGCCTTCATGTCCCTCTGCATTACTTTCGCATATTCAATTCGGACATGTTGAAGGGTACTATAGTATACGAATAAAAGAATTTGTTATGTGCAAGTCTGCGTAAATCATCGCAAAGCCTTAAAAAAACATTATCGGTATTCTTTCTATCAGCTAACGTCAACAAAACCACATTCCTCGTTGGTGGGTCTATGATAATTTAAAAACAGAAATAGCTACACAACACAAAAACAAAGTGACTGAGGTTTCTCCCAGGTGTTCTATTGCTATAAAACATTGTTCAATTAACTGTTTCTAATATGAACAAACTTGCGGTCTGTTTGATTCCTCCTACCGGCCCGATGCTTTGATTTGTTTATTTATCCTTTTGGTTTTGTGCATTGTTATTACACAATAAAGAGAACTGTGCCGGTCTTATTATTTCAATTAGTGGTGCAACAGAAATCTTATTGGGCAAACGTCAAAGACGATTGTATGAAGAGACAATTTATTTTATTTTAGTTTTTCTATTGTAAATTTAAAATTAGATGAAGTTAACAAGTAAAGAATGATTGTATGTCATTATACTTTCGTTATATACAGCACATCCTGGTTAGCTTAGAACTACATGTATGAGGGATATATTTACCAATCAACTAAAAATACGAAGAAGGTCTTGTGAAAAAAAAGATGGATTTTTTATTTTAGTTACCATCGAGAATCGAATAAGAACATCTCAGGCAATGGAATACAAACATTCTAGTCACCATTTTATAATTTATTTACAAATTCGAGGTTTAAATAACTACAATATATTAAGTAGCTAGTATTTACTTTTAATTGAATTGTAGTTTTTCTAATTACGTAATCATTAAAATCCAAAAGAGTTAAAAATACTTATATAATTACAAAAACATTGGTCGTCATTTCGTTTTCAATATTTTTATTTGTCACACAACTCACATTCTTAGTAATTTTTAATAAATAAATGTTTTAATAATATTTTTTTCTTTACATTCAATAAACTTGACATTTTTCTCATAGTTAATGACGTGAATTGATAACATGTAAACTGACAAGTTAAAACTTTTTCAGAATTTTAAATAAATAGATGGATAAAATATATACTGGGAAGTATTCCGCTGTGTAAATTATTATCTTTTATAAAAATCCATTACATATTAATAACCTTCACCGAAAATTTGGTTAATCAAAATCTTACATATTGTGAAAAATGTATTCCTCGAATCTTTAACAAAACATCGTTTTTGATGATTAAATATGGCTCATATACGCTTATTTAAATTTTATAAAAGTTATAATAATTAATAACCATTGTGTTATCTATTGTAACATCCTAATTTAATCTTAGACAGTAATAAGGTATGAGCTGGTTAGTTGGGAGAAGTTGCTGTTTAACAATAAGTCCTCCAGATGTGCCATGTATATGATAAACATGTTCACATAACAATAAATACATATAAGACATGACAAAAAACGCTTTCTGTAGAAATTTTCTAAGAACACCAGTATTAGGCTAGTTTATAAACATACTTGACAATTTTGCTATCTAAAAATATTGACAGAAACTTCATCATATGACAAAAATTATCACGATTAAATCACAAATAACATATCTACCTCTTTTTAATAGTTTATTCTAGCATATGTAATAGTCATGCACTTTATATGTGTACAATCAAAAATTAAAAAAATATGCCGAATTGGAAACTTGATTAATGGATTCATTTATTTAAAAAAATGATATATTATCGAAATGTAATTTATGAAGTAAACAGGAGCAAAAATATATGACATATCTATCAAGGTATGATATATCGGAATGAAATATTAATAACGTTTTGAATTTATTACATGGGAACTTAAATGGAAAACCATGTTATTTATGACATTATGGCAAGTAATATATGTGAACTTTATGCACATATTTAGTCGAGTAATTGGATGATTTACTTTATAACTTATGCTTACAGTGTTTTGTTAATAATACTTAGATAGAAATATATCGCTTTTTATAGAACTTGATCAAATATCAAATATTAATGCAATATTATTGTAAATTTCTTATACATTAAAAATGTTAACTTTTATTCGTTTATTTTTTGATAACGTTGTATTCAGGTAAACTGAATAATAAATAATGTACTGTTTTGAGCGCATTAAAAAATAATTTATTTTCAGTTCACCATATGAAATATAAAATACAACCTAAATGCCTCAAAACATTATACCGGGTTTATTGTTAGAAATGAAGCTAAAAATGTTATAAAATGGGAGTTTGTATAAGCAAATTCATCTTTACATGAAAAATGTTGATTTTCAGGCTTTATATTCCATATTTTTCGACTATATTTGGTATACCTTGGTATTTTTTTCTAAAATTATGACTTACGTTGCATTACACTATTCTACACATTGGCTGAAATTAAATCATATTTTTTATTTATAATCAGTATTATGAAAAGGAGTAAACACTCCTTAATATAATTACTACAATTAGGAAGAAAAAGATTTCACAAAAAAAATAACGCTAACTTAAAATTCATAGAAATCTCTAATAAAATATTTATTTAAAATATTGTATATTTTCCTAATATTCATTTTATCTTTATTTTACAAAAATAGTAACTTAATACGTAAAAAAAGAACTTTTGGAAGAATTATAAGATCAGCTTTAGTATGAAAAGAAACTGTAGAATATATCGTGGGAATAGAAGCAATAATATTTCCTAGCAAGTAATGAAGGTGTGTCCAATGCCCAGTTATCTTGTTAGGAAGACTAGGAAGGCATTCGGTGCTGTCATCCTTATTCACTACAATCAAAACCATATTTCTGCACTTAAATTTTTTTATTTCTTGAAGTTTAAGTATTTTATTTTTAAGTATATATTATTTCTTTTTTAAATAAATGAAAATCACGAGATTCATTTTAATTTTATTCATTAAATAAAATGTTGGTTTGTATTGTAAATAACAATAATTTAATAAACATACACGTGAATCTATTTTAAGCGACATAATGGAGTCATAATAATGAGTCTTTAATAATATTGCAAATATTCTACAACAATTTTTTTATTATTCCTAGTTAAATCTTATACACTTTGAATTTGATTTTTTTTATCATAAATACTAATTATTTAACAGCAAAATAATTTTTCGTTTATAAGATGTTATTACCATGATTCTCAGGCCAGTTTTTTAGGATAATTAAGTTTCAAAAGGGATATTTTTGGTAAGATAGAGGCAATAATATAAAATTTAAAAATATTATTATTTCAAAAAAAAATATTTTATAAATTAAATAAATAAAATGCCGACGGTGTCTGTTTATCTTTTTGTTGCGGGTTTATTTCATGTTGGTGCCCAATTTTTGTTGCGGGTTTATTTCATATTGGTGCCCAGTTTTTGTTGCGGGTTTATTTCATGCTGGTGCCCAGTTTTTAATATAAAGGGTTCCGGTCTAATTTTCACTTTCAGCGTCTGTAACATCATTCTGATAAATAGATTGAAAGAAATAGCCTCGTGACAAAACTGCTTGATTGTATTGTAAACAAAAAAAATGTATTATAATATTATATAACACAATAAAATAATGAATATAATCATCCCCATTTGTTTATATTTACAATAAGACGTATTTTAAAACATTAGATTAAATTTATTTCTTTAGTACGGTACGTTGTTTTTTCAAGCATTAAAAATAGTTGTAATACAATTCATATAAGAATTTAGAGTGCACATACATACTAAATCGACAATGACACGATTTGTTCACAAAAAATATTAGAAAGGAGTACGTATATGCATACTACCTGTCATACATACAATAGAAGCACCGACAGTCCGGATGTTGGAGAAAAAATAAAAACAAAAAATTATTTGCATAGTTCATCCACTCAATACACGCCAAAAACACGTATCGAAATTTAAACATATTTAGATTTTGGAAAGTTTGAGAGAAAAAATAATCTTGAAGAGGGAAAAAGACCAGAGAGAAGAAAAAAACAACGACGATCGCGCCGTATCATCCAATTTGTGGTTCAAATAAACAAAAACACTCCCTAAGAGAACTTTTAAAGGCAATCAAACTGTATCTGAATATTTCCGAGACTGCAGCACACTCATTACCCAAAATAAATTAAGTAAAAAATAATTCATCGACTGCAGATAGTGGTTAAAATAACTAAAGAGTTATCATGTAGTTTTAGTAGGCTATGATACCAATTGAGATAAACAAATCCCCGTTTAAATAAGATAAACTGATCTGATAGCCCTTTGAATATATTTATTCGGTGTTCCAATAGATTTTAGTATCGAAAAACAAGATGATGATAAAATTTATGACAAACTTGAAAGGATATGTCTGATATAATCTGCATTGGTTTGATTCCTCAAATACGGAACTAAGATTACTTAAAATGTATAAATTCATTTGTTTGATATTCTTCAGCATTTCCTTCTTTGTAATGCGGACATGTGATGAGCGTGGTTGACACAACATATTTATTCGAAACAGTAATCAAGCCTTTAGGGTTATGCCCACTAGAATGTGTACGTATCTCACAGTTCGACGTTGTGCGTTTTGCCAACGCTTCCACACAAAGAACGGTTACAATAACGTTGTCGACGAATGAAGCTGGACTATACCCTTTTTATTAAGATAGTGGAGAGCTCTCCTAGTGAAATACAAACGTCTTATAAACTATTGTAGGTCACTGAAGTAATTTATTTATCAATGTGTTATTACTCACGAAATCAACTAAATATGTATCGTATTATATTATAGTTTTTACGGGGTAGGCAAGGAGAAGAGATTTCATAACTTTTAGCCCACCTTATTTTCGCTTTCTCGTTTTAAATTGAATTGCCTCGAATCATTTTGTAAAATTCTATTATGCATCATTTAGAATTTTAATAATCCTATGTCATCATACCACACAAAAATAAATAAAAATATGAATGAACTCTACACAAATACATTACACTCCACCTAAAGTCGAATGTGTTACTATCACACATCAGAAGACGTACAAAGGTTTCTATTTATTTTGTCACCTCTTGATAAGTTTCCTACGGTTTTCTAGCCAAATATGTTTTCCTTAACATATACAGATGCGAGGAAGTACTGAATCTAATGGCAGTAGCCAACACATTTTTATACTTACACTCAAATTCAATATAATTTTGTCTAAAACGATTAGAAAACTTTAGAGATACATAAATATACCAACAATAATAAAGCAGTAATAAATACAAAGAATTTAAATAAAACAGTAACAAATATTGCAAAAAAATGTCATCCCATTAAACAATATCCACACTACAAACAGTTTTGATTTAATATCCATATTAATTAATACATGTACATCAATTAAACATATGCATTCATCTCGTTACGAAACAAGATCAGTTCACTTAAAAAGTGCCTCGGGATCATCATCACCATCACACCATGCCCCCATCGGGGTAAGCAGTGTGGACATATGCGCACTTCGTTATATCTTGGCAAAACTATTTTATTTGCCATGTCTAAACACGACGTCATAACTCTCATATTATGAAGTTTTTTTGCTCTTTCCTTTTTCTAAATTCGATTGATTTGGTCATGCCACGCTTTTCTAGATTTTCCCAAACTTTTCTAGTACCTTCTATACTAGTCGTGTGTAGGGGTAGATAGTGAAACTACGTATAACAGTGATTAAATGTTGTAATAAACTGATTATATTCTAGAATTAAGTTCCTTAAAGTTAAAGCCAAAACTTTCAATAATTGTATTCTGTTTATTCAATATGAAAAATGAAAGAAAAATGTCTTTTTTGTATAGTTTCTAATATATTTATTTAAATGTCTCATTTTTACTATATTGTATAATCGAGCTAGTTCAATTTGGATTCTATACCCAAAAAAATATAGAAGCGACGACGAAAGACTTAATGTGAAGAAAAACTGTATAAAATTGGAAATAATTGTTTGATTGTGCTATATCATCCGTGTGATGCTTTGATTTAGAATAAAATCGAAAGGATCTACATGGTGCAATGTTTGGAAGTAAAGCGATTCGTTCCACTCTACCTTAATCACGTATTTCCCTGCAGGTTTACTTCCTACGAAATTTAAATGAAAAAATATACAGGTTTTTGACATAATTAAAATGATCTGAAATGCTTTAAAACATATGACGCTAATATTAAACTGATGAACCTCGATGAACCTAGCCTAGTTGGTAGAACGTTTGACATCCTACACGGAGGTTTTAGGTTGGATTGCTGATATTACCCAAAAAGGTCTAATTTTCCACTAAGCCTTTTGAAATAGTTTTCGTTGTTTGGAATAAATTACCACATACCATTAAACTCGCCTAGACATATTGTACACAATAGAAATTAATAAAATATTCAACTAAGACATCCTCTCATTTTCCTTTTATCTCAAAGCAATTCTCGAAGTGTTATCATTGTTTCAAATATTTTATCAATAGTAAATCAGAACACTAGTCAACAAATCACGGTCTAAAATTAGAAATATATACATACGAGTATATGTACTCCATAACGCCATGTTCCATTTGAGGTAGGCATAGAGGACAGATCTCAACGCATTTATATCCATGCGCACAGCTCTTACTTTATTCAAATCTTAATATCTCGTCATATGTAAATGATCATGTGTATCTCGTACTTATTACCTTTCCATCAGTTAAAATGTCTCCAACTTTCTTCTTCCACTCCTTTCTTGGTCTGCCTCTGGCTGGTTTTAACTCATTGAGATAATGAGTAGCGAAAGACTTAAGAAAGAAATATATAGATTCCCTCCGAAACATGGTATCATCATACGCCTGTTTTACAGTCCGAGGGTAGCTGGTTTGATTCCCATTGATGTCCAGACTTAAAAAAAGGGTTCCAGTCTAGTGTTTACTTAAGGCTTATGACACAGCTTTCTGGTTGGCTGGAAGAGTTTACCACATAACAATAAGCATGCTAGGTTGTATTTTATACAACTATAGGGTAAAATAAAACAATACAACGCTTACTTAAAATAATTTCATACTATTTTGTTATTTTCTACTATGTGAGAAGGTGTATTAATGCGTTGATTCGATTTATGTGAATGTGTAAGTGTCTGTATTTATTCTTCCTTTTTCATGAAAAAAGTTTATATTTTTTCAACCATCACCATGTTAGAAGTTGGTTAAAGATATGCTAAATATTGTTTGAAATGTTAAGAATTATTTAATTTCTATAAAACATTTATAATCAAGTTTTATAATTTTAGTAACGACATCAAAATAACTGCTTTTTCTTGCAAAAAATGTTAAATTTATTTATTATAAAATATTTTTTTGAATTTCTTTATGTATTATTATAAAATTCTTTTATGTTCATATGTTTTTGCCATTTCCTTTACCAATGTTACGCTGAACAAAAGAGAAATATTGATTTTTAAATAAATCAATTTATTCCAAATGGCCCACAGGCGATCTATCACAATAGTGTGATCTTCCTATCAATAGCACCGACCTTGTATTTTTTTCTCCATCTCGGAGCCATAATAACACCTTCGGCCGGAAATGCCAGTGGCAATTGTGACAGGAATTGACGCCTAATTTTTTCATCTCCCATTACAAACGTTTACCAAAAGTCACGCAATCTTGAACAAGCAATGGAAATTCTAATGGAAATAATTTCATAAGAAGGCACAATATATAAAAAAAAGTACAAACATGAAACAAATAGTGATTATCTGCAAAAAATATTTATGTAACAACATTGTTGAATTTTCTTTGGCGTTTGTGGTCAAACGGTTAGCATTAACGATAGCAAGCGGGTGCCCCAGGATCGATTCCTGCCAGAATTACTTCCAGACGGACTTTAACAAACATTCTAAAAACCGTGGCATAGTTGATAAGACACTTGTCTTCCGGCTCATAGGTTACGAAATCGATTCATGCAGGACCTCAATTTGTTTTCAAAATGATTCTTCTCTAGTTTTCAATTAAGGTTTCTTTAATATAATTTGTGGTTGGTTGGAAGAGATTGCCACATGACAATACATCTACTAAGTTGTACTATATACACGAAAAATGGAATACATTACAGTACAACGCATACAATTTGTTATTTTGTGTGCCTCATAAGCTCTCATTATAAAATATTCTAGCTCTGTCAAGCAACACAAGAATTACGAAACGAAAGGCTGCAGCATATCAAACCTGCATATATGGTATTATCGTTTTGAAGCTTTGATATCCTTGCCATCAAAACTTTGAATTTGATTTGTCAAGTATGTGTATTTGCTTAAGTGAAACAAATTGCACAAAATAAACCAATACACGTACAAATGTCTTTCATCCATAGGATGTCTGACATTCCTAGTCGATTAAGAAGGATAGTTAATCGCATTGTATTTTCAAAGAATGTATTGAGTTGATGCAAAAGTCCATCCCGTTTTTTGGCGCTAGATGGTGTTGTATCTTAAAACCGAAAACTGTACATGTGTAAAATTTTTGTGTTGTTTGACAGAAGAAAATTTAGCGAGTACTTGGCGGGAAAAAGTATGTTAATTGGTTGTTTTTTTTTACATTTTGTGGAGCATTAAAAATGGCAGAAAAATAGGAGCATTTTCGACGTATCAAGCTTTTTTTTATTTCCGGAAAGGCAAGAATGCTTTGCAGACACAAAAGAAGATATGTGCTGTATACGGTGAGGGTGTACGGATAGAACAACTTGAGAGATCGGAGAAATTCTTGGAATCAACAGGTTAGCGGAGTTAAATTTGATATACCGAATTTCTGCTTGCGGTTATCTATTAAAGCGCAACGAAATCGATCCATTTTTAAAGCGGATGGTTACAGGTGATGGAAAATGGATTGTGTATAATAATGTCAAGCGTAAGAGATCATGGTCTAAGCGCGGAGATGCCCCTTCAGCCAGAGCCAAAGCCAGTTTACATCCGATGAAGGATGCTACGCATTTGGTGGGACTGGAAGGGAATCGTTTATTATGAGCTGTTACCTGAAAACCACACCATTAATTCGGAGAAATACTATTCACAACTAAATGAGTTAGAGCGAGCAATCGACCAGAAGCGGGCTGAATTAGCCAACAGAAAGGGTATTGCGTTCCATCAAGACAACGATAGACCACACGTGTCTTTGGTCACCCGACACAAACTTTTGCAATTTAACTGGAATGTTTTGGTCCATCTACCGTACTCTCTCGACCTTGCGCCCTCCGACTATCATTTATTTAAATCGTTTCAAAACAGCTTAGATGGTAAAAACTTTTCTGTACGATTAAATGTAAATTTTAGTAAATAAAAATTTTCTTCAATTTTTGTACAAAAAGTCCGACTAAATTTTGCAATAACCCAATATAAAAGTAAATAAATCAAGTAAAATAATTGTTGATGCCTTATTTAATTTTTAAAGCGTAGTTTATTTGAGAAAAATGATAGAGGAAGGAAATATCACAGTATAAGATTAAAGTACTAAAAAAAAACATTTTCTACTATTATACATAAGATTGTAAAGTTGATCATATTCATAATTAGGGAAATACTCGATTTACAAACTTTTTCCAAAAACATACTCGTATATATCGTTGAGAATTAAGGTAAATAAAAATATCTTAATTTTGAGTTACACTATAAATATAATGGATTTTTACCCCTTTGTTGGTATAATATTATGAATTAAGGGAAAAGTTTATTTTGTAAACGTCGTCAATTTTTAAGGATGTCAATGTGTTCATTACCGATTTTTATAGAATGTGTTTCAGCTAAATCATTTTGGTTTTTTATACAAACATCTTCTTTTGTTTATCAATAAACTTCAACTTGAACAATGAATCAATCAAATTATTTTAAATAACATCCAGGATTAGATTATAAGTCAAGATTCAAATTCTAATTATTGTTTTTAAGACTTTTTAACGAAGTTCAGGATTCAGTTACAAAATAAAAATATTATTAATTCATATTGATGCATTTTTTTTTACGTAGGAGGGATGTTTATGAATTTAATCGACACATTTAATATATTATATGTGATAAAATATTTCTCGACTGTAATAAAAAAGTTTTTAGATAACTTTTTTAGATAAAGCCAAGAGAAAAAGAAAACTAAAGGGGAAAGGAAAGCCTTGTAAACTTATCTATACAATATCTAAAGCGTATGTGAGTGATTCTCCATAACTGGAAAAATTTATATCGCTACTGATTCCTTCAAAAATTGAATCATTGGTATGAAAACTTTGATGAGAGCAATTAAATGCGTCATTTTTTTTAAATAGTTTAACTAGCATTTAAAATTCATAAAAATGTCTTTAAATTATTTTAAAATTTAAGTTTCAGAAGTCAATTTTTTGCGGTTTATTCACTGAAAATTTTATAAAAAAAAATAATTTGTAAAAAGAAATAACTTACTAGTAAATTCAAATAATAATGTTGATTTTCCAAATTTATCTGTTTTGTGTCGAAACATGAACACTGAGAGGAAAAGAACGCGGACAATAGAAGCCTTAGCGATGTGGTGCTGTCGGTTGTACCTTGGACAGCACGTATGACAAATTCATCTATCTTGGAAAAACTATAAATTGAACAGGGTTTATTTTCAATTATACAACTGTGAACACTTAGGTACTTCGGCCATATTATATGATGGAAAGATACAAAGAAGAGACTGGTGATTCAAGGGAAAATAAAAGGCTCCCTATCATGGGGCATATCATAAACGCGATGGACAGACCTTGTAAGGAATGCAACTAACAGCTCACTCTAAGACCGTCAAAAATGGAAACGTTTCATTCTTTCTACAGTGCGGTCAATACGCTTACAAGGTCAAGCCCAATAATCACGACTGCTCTTTAAAGAACGTAATAAATTAGGAAAAAACTGAAACAAAATTATATTTTATTCTATGTGTGTACTTTTTGGATAATATGATGATGCGGACCGCAACATAACATAGAATTTCTTCTATTAACCGTCGTACAAGATGAGCCCAGACCATTTGATAGCATCTGGATTATTGTGAATCCTATGAAACCGATGTTAATGTACCCGTTTTGTTTTTCTTGTATTGATTTGATTTTGCTATCAAAAAGCAAAATTGTTATTATTACTTTTCTGTTATTATATTTTTGACTCATATTTTGTGAAAATAAAATAATAAGTCTATCATGTTGTTTTCGTTCAGGTTGGGCAAATAACGTTTACCTCGTATATGTTCAAGTAGTAACTATCTCAGAATTCAAACATTTTTTTGTAGCTACGAGTATTTTATGATAATAATATTTCACTTATCGAGAAAAGGAGGTTAATATCATATAATAGATACGCTTTATTATTTTGAATGTATTTGAAGACATTTTTCCTCATTTCATTCACGATATTTCTCGTTGTTTCAATAAACGAATGAAAACCATTTCCCATATACCATACATTTTAAATCATCGAATATGAATTTTATTTTTTCGCACTCCTTCAGTTTTCAATATCAGTACATTGATTATAAAATAAAAAAAAACGGAATCAGTGAACATTGCACATTATTACAGAAAAAAAATTTCAAAAGTTGATCTTCAAATCGGATAAAAAGCAATAGTTTATAAAAATCCCAAAAAGGACACTCGCTCCGATAATAACGTCGGTTACTTTGACATCTCGATTTTGATTAATCACAGTCGTACCGACCTGACGATTGTTCGGCGTTGAACACCGCCGTTGCAGTAAACAAAGGGCGTATCTGGGATCAGAACAAATAATAATAAAGCACTACTGCGTACAAAGCCGTCACGTACAAGCTCCGAGGTGAAGAACAATGCGCCACTGGGTATCGTGGTGGCAATATACAATACTTATACTATGTTATGAGACGAGACGTGTCAGATTTACGCGTTTAAATGTAAAGAGAAACATGTTTATAATTTTAATATAACTAGAGTTACGTTATTCAAATTTAGTCGAACATTTTTCACCCGCGAATGGAGGATACGGACTGAAGAAAAGATTGACAACCTGTACAGCATTTACGATTCAGTAGTTCTCATAAATTCTACAATAGCATGTTGCTAGGTCACATAAATTAAGTAACAGCGAAAAAAAGAATGAAACCCCTTACTTCCAATTATACAACAAAGTTAAATTGCGTACAAATTTCCTGAAAACCTTAGGTACCACGCAATATTGTGAAGTTTTGAAGATTGAAAAATATTGAAGATGAATATCTTAAGTTTAGAATTTTAAAGAATCGTTAAAATGTGGACTTTGAAGTGAAAAACCAAATGGGTTTTGGACACTTCTAAGACTTGTTCTAAATAAATTAGTAAAAAAAAATGAAAGGTCAATATAATAAATAGTTCATCTATGATTTTTTTGTGAGATTCTTTTAAGTAATTATTTGGAAAACTACAAAAACCGAGTTTTGCTCAATGGGCACCCACAGAATGGAAGTTATAACTTGTTGTTTATAGTTCGAACAGAATTTAGTCTTGTTTGTGCTCCCCTGAAGATGAGGTGAAAGCCTTGAAACCGGTAGGGTTATTATTTTTATCAAACACTGTTTATTCCAAAAAAGTGGAATAAACAGTGTTTGATAAAAATAAATTACAATGAAGTTATAACTGTTTTCAAATAGAGAAAATAATCAATATCTTTAATATTTTGATTATTGGTTTGTTAACAAAAAATGTTTAATTTTGAAATAAAACAAATATTTTATTTTTTTAAATTTTTATCCACTTTGCACGGATTTCTCCTGTTACACAAAGAGGGATTTGCACTGTTACACAAAGAGGGTATTGCACTATTTTAAATTTAAATAAGGATGATTTGGATTTTTTCCCGATTTAAAAAAAATGTTTTCGTTTCAGAGTTATCATTCTTAATAGATGAAAAGTGTTTTTTTTATTAAAAAATGGACTAAGATGAATTGAATGGTTGAAGTAAAATAGGTACTAAGTACCAAAAAAAAACTAAGTATGGAGTTTCGTTCTATATGTCATGTAGAATGAAACTATATTTTTTTTTTTGGTACTTAGTGCTTATTTTACTTCAACCATTCAATTATTTACTTTAATAAAATATACATAAATATAAATCTCGTTACATTATTTGAAGTGAATAAAATATTAATTGAACGAGAAAAGTAAATCGTCATAAAATAAATAGTTTCGAAAGAAAAGTTAAAAGAATCACTTAAGCTAAGATAGTGTCGACTGTATTTCATGCTCCTGGTATACATTATCAGAAATACAAATTAGAGTCGGTAGTCGGGTTCAGATATACTGGGTCAGCTGGAACTCAATTAGAGAGGTGTATCGGAGGGACAAAGATAAAGAAATCCTCGGACAAAGCCCTCTATTACTCTATCAAAGGGGCTCAAAAGTGATAATATTTCTTGGAATGCTCTACGATCATTATAATCTATTTTTAAGCAATTGGATTCCTTTTGAAAAACTTTATAAATGGATAGATTTACACATCGATGTAAGTTTGGTATAGTTCAACAAAAACTAATTAACTTGAAGAAGTCTATCGATTGATATTAATTGGAAAAGATATTTAATTGAAATCTTCGAAATAAAATTAATTGTTTCTATTATGTCATTTGGCAAATTTATCTTATTTTTTTTAATTGGGTATTAATGAGTGTTATATGTTACATTAAATGTTGGTAAAGTGTTACATTAACAACTGATTTTTTAGTTAAAAGATTATTAAAAAAACTTGTTTATTCAGAAAGAGAAGCCAGGCATGTTTAAATTTTGAAATGAAATAAATTGAGGAATCAAAGAAAAAATAAAAAAAATTATTTAAAAAAATGTATAACACGTTGCACGATAGGCAATCTCTCGTGTTTCTTTGTGGTTGACAGAAATGTGTGAGTGTATTACAATAGTTTATTATGTGCTTAATATTATATTTGAACCAGCATACATTCTTGCCCAATCCAAGTCATTATAGTATATCATAAAGATCTAAATTTCATCACAACTCACTTATTACTAATTTTAATCTGTCGTAGTCTTTTGTTGGACAGATTTATATTGCCATTTTTTGTATTGTTTAATAGCGCTATAAGAGCTTACTATTATTATAATTACAGAATCGTAACATTAATACTGTTAATATCTATAGAACATTGAACATATGTTCATAAAGATATCTGACCTGCAGCAAAATACATAAACAAATGACAGAATAAGGAATGGGAGCATTAAGAAACAATACAGATTGAAAAAGAATATGCACTACTAATGTACACAAATAATGAAGCACAATCTGAAATAGGGAAAGGTGCAAATCCTTTATAGAGAATTATGCGTGATGAAGTATATGAACATCGCAGAAACTAAAAATGTGAGATAGGATAGAATGAAGTGAACATATATTTTCTCGCAAAAAGGTGATTCAGTTGTAATATGATCTTTGCAATATTTTGTTGATAATATAAAATAAAAATTTATAAATTCATATAATTTTCTAAGCTATAAAATATAATTGTAAAATAAATATAAAGGACCAATTTAAGACTAAATTTGATAAACAAATCACCTACAACATAGTTTGTTTTAGAATAAAAAAAGGGAGCTATAAATATACACTGATTAAGTTTAGGTGAAATGATATCTAATAGTATATTTTAAATCGGAAAGCTAATGATGAATAACAAGTTTACTTTTCACCAAACCATTATTACCGAAAATACTGCTTTGATGTTTGGGAATATACTCGTATGTACCATAGATTATTACGACCTTATAATGATGTATTATTGAATGATAAGTCTAATGAAGCTATTTAATGAAATAGCAGAATTAATTTTTAAATCCACTCGCTTCGGTTAGCGGCCAGGTTAGCGGAGAGATTATTTAGTTATATATTAAGTAAGATTATTTAGTTATATATTAAGTAACTTCATGACTGAGAATGTGTGTTAAAATTTAACGTTAGTTATAACATACAATCTACTAAAAAGTTTTGCAAACAAAAACCAAAAATGAATTATTTTTCTGTATTGAAATAAAATGGATTTCTTATTGTGTTGTTTAAGGCTCTCGTTGCAACCAGGTGGGTTTATTGCCATGTGGCAATGTCTTATAACCAACCAGAAATAAATTAAAGAAGCCTGAAGTGAAAACGAGACTGATATCATTTTTAAAAACAATTAAGTACCAATGGGAATCGAATTCGCAGCCTCCGAGTCGGAAGACAGGTGTCTTACCAACTAGGCCACGGAGATAGTCATTTTGACGTTATTCTAAAATTGAATTAAATAAAAATTTTGATTTTATTCTCATTTTTTTAGTTGAGTTAGTGTTTCACATTAAATATATTATATATACTAGCTGGAATCGTTTGAAGGGGAAGATTTTTAAGAAAAAACTTTCCTTATTTCAATTTGTCAAGGACTCGAGGAATCTCATTAAGGATAGCCGGATTACTTAACGCACTTTAATAAAGATAGGCGAGAATAGTGCTACCGTCTAATTCGGGTTTCTCCCATTATATTGTTTCTTGGTGGTCCAGATAGGACCTCCTACTAAATGCTAGTGTTTTTACCCCATTGAAATCTGATTGAAGTCACGGTCCATTATGCAAGAGAGGGTTGTATTTCAAATGTAAATATGTCATCATCAACCTTTTTGAGATGAATAAATTAAACATCGTAAGCAAAATTATATTCCAAAATTTAAAAATTTTGTAGTACGAGTATATTTCGACTTTATTCGAAAAAAAAACCTTAATAAAATTCTCGTGGATTTCTTCATTCATATATTATACATTTTGAAGGTTCTTAATTTTAAAAATGTGTACACATGTTGAAGTGTTGGGGATTTATGGTTATTAATTTATATTAGTAATAAAAAAATTGAAACCTTAATTCTTGTCTTAGATTCAGCTTAGACACTGCGCGACTGGACAACTAAAAATTGAATATTATTTTAACACTATAGAAAAATGCTTTTTTATTTTAGATGATTTATATTTTTTTAAATAAAGCGCTGAAGTCTTGAATTATCAAAAATACATATATTTTTTATAGACGTACTCATAAAATATTTACACGACGACGCTCTACAAAGCCGAAGTTAGCCGATTATGGCCGACAGTCTCTTTCTTAAGCCCGATGTGTATTACTTACCGCCGGATACTATACTTATTTCGTTTGTAAAAACTAAATTTGAACGATGCGCAATAATGAGAAAATAGAATCGTAAAAGCTTAGTTTGAACGTAATAATGAGCAAAATAGTATTGTAAAAGATCAATTTGAACGATGTGTAATAATGAGCAAAATAGTATTGTTAAAGCTTAATTTGAACGATGCGTAATAATGAGCAAAATGGTATATGAGGTAAAGATAGTGGATTACGGCCTTTGGAAAAACAGACAGGGCTATATGGATATTATATTGATCGACCTGGAGAAACGGGAAAAAATAAGAATAGTAACAAAATACCTACGATCGTGTGATAAGATGGGAATCCTTTTGGAGAATAAATACCTAAAATACGTGTTTTATTACACGTGGTAATATCTTCCAGCTAACTACAAAGATGTTAAAGAGCCTTATTTGTAAGTAAAAATCAGACTGGAACTCTTTTGAAAAGAATTATGTACCAACAGGAATCTAGTAATTTTTCCGGGTACGGTATCGGGGTCGGCTACAGTAGTCGTCTAGTACGCTCATCAAAAGTAAGTTTCAAAATATATTTAAAATGATAACAAAAATCCTTATAATTTCTGAATACTACTACAAAGTTATAAATATTCATAAAGACGACCCTTATGACCTAGATGATAAGACGCCTGTCTTCTGAGCGAGAAGTTACGGGTTCGATTAACGTTGTTTTTTTTATAAAGATTCTAGTCTGCTTTTCACTTGAGGCTTCTTTAAAATCTTTCTGGTAAGTTGGAAGAGATTGCCTTCGAAAGTGTAGTACAATATAGTACATGTATATTTATAACGTAGTAAAAATATTTATTTTATTATTATTTTCGAAAATTATCAAGTTTTTTAACGAAAAGAAAAACGTTCCCAGACCGTGTGAACTAAATATTATATATATTTTGCATACGTTCTTATGCACTAATACTCGTACTAAAAACGTAAGTCAAAACAGAAGTTAGTGTTGTAAGCCTTGGGCTAAACAATATAACTAAATGACACACCTAATTGGTTCTGCATATGACCAATTCCAGTGTTTCCATTTCAGAATCCTTAGCCATTAAAAGGGCAGAAACGCAAATTATCTCGTCATCAAATGGAATAGATCATTTAATAAAGCACTTGTAAATTATAGCATTCCTTTCGGACAGTGATGATTAAATATACTCGGGTATATGTAAAGACGACGAACGATGAACGATGAATCGTATTTAAATTTCCTTAATGCCATATTATTGTACATTTATTACTTAATATTCCCAATTATTGTTATAAAATTTAATAGCTTTACTTATTATGTTTTTACAATAGTAAAATAAAGCATTAGTAAATTAGTTATTTATATATTGTGTGTGTGTGTGTATACATACCCATGTATTGGACATGTCGAATTATACTTTTAATTTATTATTACATATGTTATGCTCGTATATTATATATCACCATGCTGTTTTTTTCCCCTCCTCTAGTTTTTTCTTTTAAAATGTCATTCCCTTATCAATTAATATCTAACCACTTCATTCTGTGATCTGTCATATATTGTCACCCTATAATATGTATTATTCTCAATGCACGAATTTCCACAGCATTTATTTGGATTCTGTCAGAATTTTTTAACGTTTACGTTTCCCTCCCATACATCAAAGTTGGTACTGAAATACTGTTGTGGACAATACCTAAGCAGATTTTAAATTATTTTTAGTCGCATATTTATTCTTTTACTTTATGCATATGGGAACAATATTTTATATGCCATTAATTAAAATTAATAATTTATCTGCTATATTTGAACTATTATCAATTATTGCGAACATGATATTTTTTTATATTTAGTTCGAATTTCCACAATATTATCATCCTCACACCATATCTCTATTGGTGTAGGTCAACATAATAGATTTCCACTTCATTCTATCCAGGTACATGTCTTTAGGTTCTGTTAGGTTCCATTGTAAAAGTTTTTCACTCTTCTCTCTTTCAGAATTAGATTAATTTGCCACGTATTTTCTAGGTTCTAAAAACTAATTTTTAATTTATCTAGGGCCATTATTTAAGGCCATTATAAAAATAGCAATATTTTAACTACGAGGTTATTAGTCTTATCATTATTTAGTTTTTAAGAATGGTAGTATTTAGATTTTTTTTCTTAAAATAATGTAATTTTTTTTCATAAAATTTCTATTTTAGAGCTTTATTAAATTGTGATGCTTTAGCAAGTATTTCTCCAATATTTGCTAAGTAAAAATCATTCACACAATCATCTATTCTATGAAAATTATGATGTATATAATTTTTTACTTTGAATGGAATACGAGTACATATTTTCAGTGGCAGTATAGTTTAATTTTCAAGTACCTTCTGTACTACTCAAATATATATTTTTTCTAATTTCATAATTCATTCAACGTGGCTTAGCTATCTAAATACTTTTTCTTTATCTTAAACGCTGCACCTTCTTTCAATCCGTATTCTTTCCTAATATCATCGTTTATTGTTTCCCCACACATTTAGTGCAAAATTTTCATTACTGCATTTATTTCACCTTCACAACTTATTTGCCACGGCTAAATTTTGCTTGTATATTCTAAATTGGGACCAACATTCCATTATGAGCAGCTAGCTTTGCTTCTCTTGAAATGCTCCGGCTGGTAAACATATTGTATTACCCACTACTCACTCTGTTGCCTGTTGCTACTGTCCTTTCAATATCACACTTCCCGCGGTCACCTGATGTGAACATACTTCCAAGATACACAATTTTCTCGACTCCGTCGTATGAATCATATATGAGTTTACGTCCTTTGTAAGTTTTATTTTACTGATTATTGGTTCTAAACGCAATGATAACGAAATAAAATGCACTGATCTAGTTTTTAGATAGTAATACTATGAGTTCTGTTGTTTCAAGTTTTGTTAACTTGAAACATAATCTACAGTTCAGCTCAGACAAATAATAAAACTACTGTTTTACTATTTTTCTGAGCTAAACTGCCTATTAGGATATGAAAGCCATATGCAACTCCTCAGCATTTAATCTGAACATGAAGTAATGGCTGTTTGGTATCTGCATATTACCTATTGTATTTTACTTTACAGCTCTGAATCTTGACAATTTACCAAGACCCAAGGGAGGATATTTCTTAGTTTCGAAAACAAACGCTTTAGGAGGATGATGGGTGTCGGGTGGTATGACCGCGTGACGAATGGCTCGTCTTCAGATGCAGCTGCAATCTAAAGGGCTCAAATATTTATTGAAAATTTTAAAACTCATGTAGGTTAATAACGATAAGTTTAAATACTTTAATTGTTTTTAAGTTTCATGACTTCCACCTAAGAAATAATGTTCACAACTGAAAATAAACAATTCCTGTTAAGTAAATCAATAATTTTTCAAATTGATTTATAAAATATTGAATAGGGTTTTAAAAATACTAAAACTAATGACTTAGGTTTTTTTTAAATTGGGTTTATTAACCTTCGAAACTTAATTGTTTATATATTTTATTTATCATATATCCTCTCATATTTTTCGTTGACATATTCATAATATACAAGTAAGTTTGTAATTTTTGAATACTATTTATCATTTTACTGAAATGTAAGATAACATAAACCATTAAATAATTTCGAATATTTTTAAATATGATGATGAAACATTACGCCAAATTTGGATGAAATGGAAAAGCAATAAAGATGAAACGGGATAACTATAGTGCCAAATGCGCATTTAACACTCCCATAATCAGTGATAAGTCCTGAAAATTCTTTTTAGCTCCATATCAGCTCTGAAATTCTTTTTTAACACCATATCTGTCCAACTTCTTGATGCGCTGGGTACTTACTATTATCGTTTCCATAGTGGGGTTACTTCGATACACAAATTGCATCTCGCGAGGAGAATCACACGACATCGATTTCCTTATAAAAATTGCAGTATTCAGTTATGGGCGATCAAAATGACCTTTTTGCTCATAATTTGGGTAGTTTCCCCATTTATGGATCCTTGATGCACTATTACGATGCTGAACAAGCCCAGAGGAACATTTTTTTCTCGCCATAAACTTGTCTACGGAAGTCCACTGGCATCGTTCATTTATAACATTTTTATCGAATTTCACTTGAAGAATAATACAATTTTTTATGTCCACATTGAGTTTTTCACTCAAAACATTAATTTGTTTTTTTTTTTAAGTTCTACATGTTATTCAATTTTTTGTCGTGAACTTTGTTTATTTAAAACTCTTCAGAGCTTTCTACATATTTTTATTTTGACATTATTATCAAGGGATATTTTTTGTAGCCCAATCATTATTACACATACGGATGTGAAACGTGGGTTCTTAACTCAAAAATAATACAGCGGCTCTTCTGTATTATTCGCCAGGTGAACAAGTCTAAAAGCCGCAAAAGTGATAGTCATAGAGGTGCCCTCTTTCAGCAGTGGGTAGAAAAAGGACAGATTTAATTAAAAGCTTAAACATTGTATTACATTGTGCTTGACAATAATTAGACAAGACTTAATTAAATTCAAGAGTATAAGATGCCCCCCCCCCCCCCCCCCCCCCCCAATGTTTCTAATCATGTACTTAGGATGTATATTACTTATTGTTACGAAAAAAAAGAAAAAAAAACCATTTAAAACACACTCACATGACTTTTAAACCAAAGTTCTGTGTAATATGGTTCGAAAAATATAAAACAACTACCTACTAACTTCGTGCTCCACATATAGGGTCACAAAGTCCATAAATTATATTCAAACGCCTATGGAACGTGCTGGGCTTAAATGGGTGTTACTTTAAGTACACAGACCGAGAATACACACCATATTTGTGGGTCAAGGTAAGCTTCGTGCTTGCACGTTCCTTCAATAAAGTCAAAAAGCTAAAACAATCGTAACTTGTTACAGAAATTATTGGCTCTTTATTGTTCAGCTTTCCAAAAATCAATACTCCCGGTAGCTACATCAATCAAATATGAAGGTTTTGTCCATCAATTTTAACTTTATGTACTCGTATATAATGAACAAAACTATGTTCAAGTGATTATTATTGATCTTAGAAGAGATGTCTTAAAAGTGTATCTTTTAAAAATCCTATATGATCTAGAACCTACCGTGTATTATATGGTTGATAATATATTAGATATTCTGCTTTTTTTGTGATATTTGATAAACTGAAATCAATTTGTTCTCAGAATATTAACTATCTAGATTTAACAATGAATCCGAATCATTTCGATAAGACAGCAAGTGAAAAAAATGAGATCTAAATAAACATTTTTATACAGCGAACCCCAAATACAGCTGGCGACCTTCAAAGCTTAGTTGGTTTTTGATCTTATTTTTTTTTTATTAAACAAAGTAAATTATTGTACAAACATTTGTCAAGGCTATACCTATATACAAATTTATTACTTAACTAATCTTAATTATATGTTATTATTTATGAACTTACTTAATCTTATTTTCATACATATCATTTTATTTTATTTTTTCAATCTTAATATATGATTTCTTAGAAATAATTAACACCTACATACTACTTATAACTAGATAACAATTCTTACACTAATTATTTAGCAAAAACAAGTCCACTCGTTCAGGCTACTAGTATTCCAGCACATTCACTCAGACCTTGGTCGTCCCAGCTAATACTGTAGGTGGAGTAGTCAGGCAACAGATAATGCTTCGGGAGCTTCTGCTTATAACGGAAGGGTAGGTCGGATTTACTCTCGTAAGCCCCCAGGGCAGCGACTAAGGGATTTCTGTGATTTTGTTGGCTTTTATAGAACTTCACTGTCCAAGCGAGGATGTGGTGTTGCAGGGTTTCTTCTCACTGTTCGGCGTGAAGTCGGGTAAGGTTTGTTCTGGGATGGGTGTTAAAAGATATC
The DNA here is from genome assembly GCA_949825065.1 of Odontocerum albicorne. NCBI lineage: Eukaryota > Metazoa > Arthropoda > Insecta > Trichoptera > Odontoceridae > Odontocerum > Odontocerum albicorne. The sequence goes on along the minus strand of OX463842.1, from coordinate 21,628,538 downwards.
TTGAATGCCTTGTTCTGCACTTGTTCTTGGTAAGACGTTCAACTATTATTCGGGAGTTTCAGGCTAGATTCTAAATGGTAACAGAAAAAAATAAAAATAAAAAAGGGTCCCAGTCTAACAAAAGAGTTTGCCTGGTAACAATCCTCATACACGCAAGATGTGTACGAGTATTGTTATAACTTCAAGTGTGGCAGTATTGCCAAAAAATGTGCGATGAAGAACTGCGAGTTCTGTTCTTACTCCAGTGATTCAAAAATACTAAAGCTGAATTATTGAGACCGTAGACAATTTTGTCTCCCAGTCATACTTTTCAACATATCCGGATTATCAATTCGATATAACATATGTTATTGAGGGGTACGATATGAAGGAATGAATGAACAAAGTTACGAATTCATTTATATAGAATAGACCCCAGGGAAATAAAATAATTTTCAATAATTCAATTTCATTGTTGAGGGTAGGCGTGAGTTACCCACAACTATTGCTTTGTTTGTAAAGTAATTTCGCATTTTTAAGTCTCAATTCATTGGAAAATTGTATCAAATGCTCGTGAATTGTGATTTTGGATATTTTAAGTATGTTTGCAATCACTCGTGTCGAAGAACGCTCAGTTTTTATATTTAACACACACGGTTGCTTACTGCATCGTCTCTATTTACTGAACATATCTTTGTTTTTGGTAGGTTTGTGTTGCATTTTTACCTTGTTTATTTATTTGACGCATCATTGCAAACACAATCTGACGGATTTGTGGCCAAGCGGCTACTTCTTCCAACCGAACAGCAAAAGTAAATAAAGCAAGTTGCACGGTCGCAAAAAAATATTCAAAAGATTATTCATATTTATGAACATAATCATATTAAAGTAAAAATGAGATACCATCAATCAAAAGAAAAGGTGAAGATAGTGGAGAGGAGAGAAAAATCAGGAATGAAACACGTTCCTTGCGGTGGTAAAACATCATTTAGCACCGAAAAACTAAGTTATTTTGCTCCATATTCAATAAGTCCATAAAAAAACTGGTCAAGCAAATTGAGTAAAAAAAATAAAAGAAATGTACGCTAAACGTTAATAATATTGTACATTCAGTACGTCGCGCGTCGCAAATAAAATTAACAACGAAATTTTTCTCCTAATATCATCTCTCCGAGAAATATATATGTTAACTAGGTACTTTCCGGATGTATTATTTAATTTGTTATTGTATCAAATGTTATACCTACAATGCTTTTCTTTGAAGCTATAGCTTTGAGTGAAATTGTTTAAGGTAATGAGAATTGTATAATTGTAGCTTGAGAATCAGTTAAAAAGGGTAAATGAAAAGATATAAAAAGCAGTATTATGAGAAATATTCACGAAAAAAAATAATACTTCAGTGGAAGTTTTTAACTTAATATGATATTAATGTACTACAACACGAAAATTGCACAATTATTGTGACGATAAAAATATTTTAATTAGGTTTCATAAAATGCAATTACTTAAATCGACAATTTAATCCAATATTCTACTTAATTTAATCGTATTTAAGTTATATTTTTTTATTGTTTATTTTTGGCAATACTATATATGAATGAAATATTTTCGTTGCGAAAAAAAATTATCTTAAAAACTAGTTATCTCCCATAGATATTTCTTCATATATAGATATGTTCATATTTCATGTATATATTAATTTTGTATATTTGTTTCAACACTTACATGTTTATACATTTTTTCTTTTCGAAAAAATGTAAGGATTTTTGGTATTTTGTTATATATGATATATGTTAAAAACACATATTTTAGAAGTTATCTTTTTGCTATTTAAACATTATGATTTTTTTTAATTCACGACTGTAAAGAAATAATACTAGTCAATACTCGTAGTAGTTTTTTATAGCCTGAGAACCCTTGTTAACTTTATTTGCAACAAAAGTACATATTTTCAGCCCATGTTTCAAGTTAGTCAAACTTTTATGTTTATGAAAATACTTACTGATTCTGATTTATTTTTATAATACAACAAAGGTTTGCATTCAAGCCCAAATTTTAAGCTAAGCAAGCATCTATTTTTATGGAATTGCATACCTTCCTGATTTGTTATATTACGGCAAAAAAGTTTTGCAATTTTAGCTCAGGTTTTTATTTCTTCAAGCTTTTCTTTTATGGGAATACGTATCATCCTGATTTGTTTCAATATTGTGACAAAGGTTTGTAATTTTAGCCCCAGTTTTGAGTTATTCAAGCTTCTATTTTTATTGAAATACATATCCTGATTTGTTTCAATATTGTGACAAGGGTTTGTAATTTTAGCCCAAATGTTTAGTTAGCCAAGCTTCTATTTTTTATGGAAATACATACCATCCGAATTGGTTCCAAAGATATTTAAATCAAAGTTTCTAGTTAACAATGTTTCTAATTTTGTGGAAGTGAATACCATCTTGATTTTTTTATTAATGTAAGTAATTCATAATATAGCATTATATTATTTATAGTTAAGGCATTAACATTGTGGAGGTTTAAAGACATTGTCATTTGTTTTATCAAACACTGTTTATTTCAAGTGTTTAAATTATTAAAAGTGGAATAAGCGGTGTTTGAGAAAACAAATTACAATATGGCATTAAATATATTTTTAATGCAAACACACTATCACTAGAGAAAACATTTGATTTTTAAAGATAAACGACTATTACTAGTGCTATTATTGATCTGCATGGCACATGTGCTTTTAAAATTTTTCTCGTCACTGAGAAAAGCTGCTAAGAATTTTATTCGAAAATTAAATTATTATTTTTATTATATTTAGAGTTTTATGAATACGACATATTCAGTTGTGATAGTTAACGAAGGTGAAAAAAAATAGTTTTAAATTTGCTACGAATGCTGCATTAATTGCAAAAGTATTTCAATTTCTTTATTGCAGCAGCAGATGTGGTAAAATAACTAATATAACAACTATTAAAGTTGTTTGAACAGAATATCAACCGAAGCGATCGGTTTTATTGTGTTTCACATTCGTATCTACAATAAAATATTAATGGATAGCTCGTATTCACCTGTTATTGTCCTTATAATGATCACAAAATATATTGTATTAGTTAAATTTAGTTCGTAAAGGGCCTCTATGAAAATTGATAATTTTAATGCAAATGATTATTGTTAGCAGTAAGTAATTTATTAAAATAAAGCTTATTATTAAAGATGATTTATTGTACGGAGGCAATGATTTAATTAAAGCCATCCCTGAATCCATATACTAACACATAAGCTTTATCTACAAAGTGGGTACAAAACATGTCTGCCTTAGTAATGATCTCAGTTCTGTCCATCGAGATCTATACCTTATTTTTTTTTATTCGGGAGTACGATGCTAACAATTTGATAGTTATTCAAATAAATCTTAGCACCACACAAATTTAAAAGTTGTTTCAATTAAATATTTATCCGATCTGAGAAACTCGCCAGGTAGTCAGTCATTCAAGAAAACCATATTATACAGGTATTTGAATTTTTAAATAATTTGAGATCATGAAGTATTAAAAAACTTCTTCGTTGTTATTCCTTGTGGTGTACTCTTGAATTGAATTAAATGTTCAAAAGTTTCCGACGTTCGTGAATAAGGCGTCTGTCTGTCTTCCAGCCCGCGGGTTGCGAGTTCGATACCCGTTTTCTTCTGGTTTACTTAAGGCTTCTTTATCCTCTCTCTGTTGGCTGGAAGAGATTACCATGTGTGAAACAATTTGTTGGTTATACTTTATCCAACGAATGAGTAATTAAAAAACAACGCAGTAATTTATATTTTGTTAATTTAAGTGAAAAGATTAAAACATGAACAAATATATTATAAACCTAAGGACTACGAAAGTTGACGAAAAACTAAAAAAGATACTGTTATTTGTTTTACCAAACACTGTTTATTCCACTTTATGTAACGGTACAGCCCTGTTGGTTTTAAAGTTTTCACCTCATCATCACGAGAGCTCAAACAGGTGTTGTTTGTGCTTTCCTGATGATGAGATGAAAATATTGAAACTGGCAGGGTTATGCCGTTACATAAAGTAGAATAAACAGTGTTTGATAAAACAAATTACAATATATTATACTATAACTGATTTACCAAAAAAGATTTAACTTCAAAAAAAATTCGACTGGAACTAATATTTAATAATAAATTAGTTTTTTATTACCCGTCTTATTGCATTTTTAGATATTTCAATTTTCATTCAATGTATGGAAATAAAATTAGACACTTAATATAACATAGATAATTATTTAATATTTAATATTAATTCCGAAACGTCGAAAATGCAATGTGACATAACTGTCAATGATAATTGTTTAGTTTGCGTGTGCCGCTTCAGGGGGTACTCCCGTTATTTCGTTTGTTTTATATACAACCGTACATAAAAAAATATACATAAACATGCTTGTATACAAATGCAACCTTTTGTCAAAATTTCAAAGCAATCGGTGAAGAACTTTCGGAGATTAGAGATTTTCTATTAACGAACATTTACATTTGTATTTACATAGACTAGCTGTACCCGGCCACGCGTTGCTTTGGCTCAGTCTGGTTAAATGGAAAAGAAAGAAAAGATAAAGCACACGTTTTTAATATGTTTTATTTCCCAATGCTTGTGGGTATACAATATTTTTGACGTCTTTCAGCCACTCTCAGCCTGTCGCGTTCATTCTGTTGAGAACGAAGCATATCTGAAGCTACAGTTTGAAAAACTGTCAAGTTTAGTTGAGGCGCAAACGTTATTTTTTCTGATTTATACACTTTTTTATATACACCTGCATAAAAATAAAAATATATAAACACTCTCGTATATGAATGCAACCTTTTGTCAACATTTCAAAGCGATCGGTGAAGAACTTTCGGAGATTAGAGATTTTTAATATACGAACATTTACATTTTTATTTATATATTTTATTTATATAGATTGTAGACAGAAGATAAAGATAATTAATTAATAATATAATAAAATAATATTTTTAATAATATAATTAATTATTAATACAATAAAATAATATTTTTAATAATATATTATTAATAATATAATTAAAATAATTAAGTAATATATAATTATTTAAAAATAATTAATTTAATAATCAATAATAATATAAAAATATTAATATTAAAAAATATAAATTAAATTTTATTAAGTGTTATATTATTAATTACTATTAAAAATAAAAAAAATAATATTTTTTTATTGAATTAAGAGAGACTTTCTTGAATTAAACTCCACAGAACTATTTCCTAATCCTAAAAAAATCAATAAAAATCGTTAGCAAATGGATAAAAAGCAATGCATAAAATCAACTTTTCCTAGGAGCTATGAAGTTTCAATTCTACCGCACGAGAGTCTCACGCATCTGTTTTTTTTTATACATATAAGTTATATTTATTTTAGCGATCCTCCTGATATTTCATTATAACCCACAGTTCGTGAAACGATACTCGAAATACTCGTATTTCAAAACAGATAAAATGTTAGTTGGATATTTTTTAAGTTTAGTTCTGCCAAATATGTTTCCTGCGCTTGCGCTATAAAGTCTAGATTTAGCCATATTAAGATTTTTTCAAGCTGCTATGACACAATGAAACTTATCCTTATTAACACAAATGTCATTTTGATGCATCTCGATTCTAACCTATTTTTCGTCTGTAATAAATACTCGTATATCGTAGAATTATTGTTTAAAAGGAAATATTTAATATTTAATATTCAAAATCAAAATGGAACTGTAATATTTAATATTAATTCCGAAACGTCGAAAATGCAATGTGAAATAACTGGCAAGTTTAGTTAGTCTGTGTCGCTGCAGGAGGCGCAAACGTTATTTTTTCTGATTTATAAACTTTTTTATATACACCTGTATATAAATAAAAATACATAAACACTCTCGTATATGAATGCAACCTTTTGTCAAAATTTCAAAGCGATCGGTGAAGAGCTTTCGGAGATTACAAATTTTTAATATACGAACATTTACATTTTTATTTATATAGATAGATTACATACTATACATGCTTATGATGGTCTTACATATCATACATTAACTTGGCCTCCAGGTCGTTCCTTTCCATACATGACGCTCATTGATCTTCTGATTATATCGTTTCCTTCCTTCAAGGTTCGCTTATTTTTTTTATTTATTTTGTATGCTTTCGATCAATGCTTACTCGGCATACCCCAAATAAGTTCACATGCAGCACGATCTACACTAGAAGATCGAATTTTTTATTTATTTATTATGAACGTGACGTCACTTAGTGATGAAGAAGGAACTGCCCAAATATGACTTACTCCTGGCCAAAGGAAGTGTGAAAAGAATAGTAGTGACGACGGACTCAAGGTCCGAATTCACGGGAGAAAGAAGAGGACTCGTATCGCAGTAAATATACTTATAAAGTGACTTAAGGTCTGGAGTCAAAAGAGCCCAGCAAATTGTCAGGACGTTTATGGCAAATTTCAAATGAGCGAAACTATTCTTTGACGCCACCAGATTAGAGTAGCCAATCGGTCTGAAGATGTGCCGATGGATGGAGTTGAATAAAGATCCATTTTAAAATTATTTAGACGATTATCATCGCAGAACTACAAACATATGTTCAGCGAATTGATCCAGAGGGTCTCAAATTTAGTTAATTGATCCAGAGGGTCTTAAATTAAGTTGAGGAAGCTGCACTGTAAATTAATCAACCTTCTTAAATTGGTCATATAAATTTCTACAACAAAATATTAACCGCCCTGTTTTAGTCATGCTTTATAAAATTACCTTGTGAGCTTACCATATACTTATTCATTAGGAGTTAGCAAATTTCAAATCAACGTATGAAGTATATCTTTCAACTTACTGCTTTAATTCCCGTTGGAATCTTTTTATTCGTAAAAAGGGTTACTGTCTGATTTTCACTAAATCCTCTTTAATATATATAT
>OX463842.1:21558773-21621399 GCA_949825065.1 Odontocerum albicorne | reverse complement strand
TATATATATATATATATATATATATATATTATATATATATATATATATATATATATATATAATATATATATATATATATAATATATATATATATATATATATATATATATATATATATATATATATATATATATATATATAATATATATATATATATATATATATATATATATATATATATATATATATATATATATATATATATATATATATATTTATATATATATATATATATATATATATATATATATATATATATATATATATATATATATATATATATATATATATATATATATATATATATATATATATATATATATATATATATATATATATATATATATATATATATATATAATATATATATATATATATATATATATATATATATATATATATATATATATATATATATATATATATATATATATATATATATATATAATATATATATATATATATATATATATATATATATATATATATATATATATATATATATATATATATATATATATATATATATATATATATATTATATATATATATATATATATATATATATATATATATATATATATATATATATATATATATATATATATATATATATATATATATATATTATATATATATATATATATATATATATATATATATATATATATATATATATATATATATATATATATATATATATATATATATATATATATATATATATATATATATATATATAATATATATATATATATATATATTTATTGAAAGAGTTTAATACATGGTAATAATCTCGATAGTTTATAACAGTATAACACAATTGGTTTCCAGTGTTAATACCTTCAGTTCATAATTATTAACTTGTATGCTGATTTGTTACTGATGCCACACTTGGATAAGGTATAATAAGAAAGGCGAGGAATTAAATAAACTTTATTTGGAATAGGGAAAAAGAAATAAATTTACGGAAAAAAAATACAAATGGGTGTTTAAAAAAATACTTATACCACGAAAGATATTTTTATAAGTTTTGACGTAACGTCACGAAGCTACCGAGTAGAGAAATATCATTTTGACGTTTTACCGTAATGTTGTTGCCTAAACAATTTGCTTCTAGTGGAATTACATAAGGTTCCCATGGTCGGGGTCTAGTCGCATTCCTTAGTTAAAGCATTGCCATCGTAAACGCAACGTTGCTTCAATTTATAAGCATTGGTATTTTCTTTTTAACATAAAATTTTCAAGTGACAAAAATTAGAAACACAAATAAGGATGTGTATTATATAATAGAAAAGTCAGTCAAAAAAAAATTTACAAAGGTATTCTTTAATTAATGTAACTAATACGAGAATTGTGATGTACGCCAGAGTTAAAAAAATATTCTGATTATTTTATCCCCAGCAATAAAAAAAAATGATGAAAAAAATAATTTTATACTCAATTTGCAAAAAAACAACAGGTAATTTAATTTGGACACACAATTTTAATGGATCAGGGTTTGTTGCCTTTCATTTGTCGTGTCCCCAGTAAACTAGACGTTTACCTGTATCTCACTGCGGACACATGTAAGGTATTATTTGTTCAGCTCATAAGTTATTTGTCCCGGAAAATAAAGAAAACTTCGAGGACATTTTATTTACTACAGCCTCTCATCAATGACGTTATGATATAATAAAAATAAATATGTTGTCTGGAAAGTAGTTTCGTATTTCTCGGATAGATATCGTTAAGGCAAAAATTTTGTGGCTACTTTCATTCCAAACGTGCCAAATTTATTTTATTATTTTGAACGGCAATGGCAATTTTGTGCATTTTTCAAGCATTGTTTACCCAAATTGCTAGAGCGATTTTTCTGACATCATTTTGAAGATGGAATAAAATAAGTTGTTTTTTCGGTACTTGATGCTTTTTCACTACCGCAAAGGAAAACAATGCGACATAAAAACTACATGTATGGTATATGATGATGATACAGTAAGTGATTCTGTGTGTGCCAAATGTGGTTTGAAAAATTCCGTAATTGTGAAACGATCCTCGAAGATTTGTCCACTCTAAAAGGCCGATTACCACTGATGACGATTGCTTAGATACTGGGAATATTGAAAACCACGGTCCACGAGCATGTTACATCTAAATAAAAACCACGGTCCACGAGCATGTTACATCTAAATAAAAACCACGGTCCACGAGCATGTTACATCTAAATAAAAACCACAGTCCACGAGCATGTTACATCTAAATAAAGCAATGCGTTAGGACTACCTAATATTTAAAAATCACGTGTTTTTTATCATATTTATAATTTAAACCATATTTTCTTTATCATTCTTATACTTAATTTTCAATAAATTTTTCTCTAAGCCTTTGAAAAACAAATTCATAAAATGACAATTTAATTCTTTGATACAAATAATTCCAGCCTGTTTTTATCACCTTGAAATCGTCAATCATAAAATTCATTCTAAATACCGTAGAAAGTTTCAGCAAAATGATCATTAGTAGGAATTGAGTTGACTTTTAGAAGTCGGCAATCACCTTTGTAGTAAGCAAAAAACCGCCTTCAGGTAGCATTCCGTCTTAAATTACCCATCGGCTAAGCCTTTTGTCCTAAGCGAGCACTTCAATACTACCGACATGAAAAATACACTTTGTCCAGAGCTCTCGAACCAGGACCCATTATTATGGTGAATTATTATTGAACGTCACACGGAAATGTGACGTATCCAATTTCTTGAAAAATTACCAATAACTCATGGTTCATCTGATCAATACTCACATTTAATCGACTGCAATAACATGATGTTATCTAACAAAATATTGCTGCTATATCTTTTGTTTTTAGATATCAATGTTCGTATGGTAGCCTTCAATATATGGATGTGGTAATAAATACATTTTTAAAGAGCCTGTCTAGTAAGCAAATATACCTTCTTCGTCTTCTGGTTGAACCACTGAAGTAAGCACAAAACTGCAGTCCATCATCGCATGCGTTGGAAAGTCTACCACATGTGAAGAGGCAACAACACTCGCAAACGTTTTACATTCAAGAATATTACTACCGGACGAACTCATTTTCCTATTTTTTTACATTTTATTCAGGAATCATCGAGAATCAAACGCAAAACTAGTCATGGAAATAAAGCATGTTATCAACTAGACCACAGAAGTTGCCAATATATGTACTTCATAGTTTCCTTATTACTCTGAAAATTAGTCATACGAGCTTTCCGAGAAAGGTTATCTACTCAAGTAACTAATTAGACTTCAGGTTTTTTAGATGCCAGAAAAGATAAATATTTGAATTAAACACATGAAAAATGATAAAAGATTGAGACGATTGAGGTCAATAAAAGTTTCATAATAAAAATGGCCAATTTGCAAAATTCGAAAATTTTCTTCTTGAAAATTCTTAAGCAATATATGATGTTTTTTCCCTCTCTAATATACTCGTATATGTATTTAATATTCATTCCTTTCGATTTGGTTTGATTATTATTATTTTTTCTTAAGACGTGTCAATGGTACATATCACATATTATCACCTTATAGTTTTGTCAACATGTCGTCAGCATTAGGATTAAAGCTTTAATTACCAACTCCTGAAAACACAAATATTCAGTCTACCAGAAAATTTGTGTACTCGAAATAAATATGCATTTCTGCAACCGTAGAATTGAAATTAAAACAAACATATTAACAAAATAACTGCTTTGGTCTAGTTATTAAGACACTTATCTTCCAGCCCGGGTTTGTGGGCTCGATTCCCTTGAAATCCCATTTTTTTTAATAAAGTCACTTGTCTGGTTTTCATTAGCGGTCTCCTAAACATATTTTGGTTAGTTGAAAAAAATCGCCACATGGCAATAATCCCGCCAGAATGACTGTATACAAAGAAAGTATAATATAATACAATATAAGATATAGGAATGAATAGTACAGCATCATAATAAAAGAAAAATTCTCGTTATTATGAAATTACTGAAATATGCTTTGTATTGCGTTATACTTACTTTAGTTGCATACAGTGTAACCTCGAAGGTTTATTTCAATTTGATAATCTCTTACAACTGATTAAAAATATGTTAAAGATGTATCAAGTGAAAACTAAACTGGTATTATGTTTTTAAAAAAATCTGGAAAACCACAAAAATCGTACCCGTAACTTCCAGGTCAGAAGACAGGCATTTTACCAACAAGAACATGTAGGTTTGCTTTGAATAAAGGGAAAATATAGTTAGGTTGGACGGCATCATCGTGCATGCTCAAGTTCTTCTCAAACATTTTGGCAATAAAAGGAAAGTAAGCAAATTGAAAATATCAGTATGATGAGACTCACAAGGAATAAATATTTAAAGGCTTTTGTGTAATGGTTTGGTTCTGCTGACCTTTGATTCTATTTAACGGACTTGACCGACAGTTGACGAAATCTGAAAAAGTTCATCTAATTCGGCTCGAGTCAACGCAATCGAGTGATTGGAAATGAAACTGACAACGTTGTGCGCATGTCTCACCATGGACATAATTATCTGGAATCTCGGTACAAATCTTCTCGGGTCCGCTGGAATGCCAGCTATATCAGGCGGGGTGGAAGACATACGCTAGATCGAGATCACGTGTGTGATTATGGGGAGCCGCTACTTATTCCCATAGCCTCTCTCACGGGGGCAGGGTCATCGATTCCTCATATCGTCACCTTAGTAAGTTATAAACAAGTCCTTTAAGGGAAGTTTTGGAAAAAAACGATAATCTTTATTCATTTTTTTTAAATTTTAAATTGAAATACGGGTGAGTCTGATAATGGTGACGAAAGAAAGTATCCACTCAACAGTGGATGGATAAAGGCTGACAGTACGAGGTAAATATATTATTTTTCTTTTATTAAAACTTCTCTTCTTCACAGGCATTTTTTTCCGCCAAGTATTCGGGGATATAAGGATACCTAGGACTTCGGTCATATATATTCTTTGAAAAAGAGAAAAAACACGCCGGTGTGCTCTGATCGTCTCGCTTCGGTGAGCCATCGGATCCAGTACAACGGTGTGGCCGGTAAGTTGGCTGGTGTGCAATAGCTCACTCACTTAAAATTAAAATAAACTACGGTACAGCTTCGCTTTCCAACTGAATTAATGTGGGAATGGCGAGGGGATCCTCGACTACGAGGCCCAGCAACGACATCGTAGTATACTCATTAATTTTTTTTCTTTTCTTATTATTTCCAAAGGTACCTTCCTATACCTAAACTCAACTAATTATATTTTCTTTTTTTATATTGATAACATGATTTCGATCCCAGATAAAGAAAAGTTCTATTTTATCGAAGAGCCTCTAAACGGCGCTACACAAATTATCCTTATTTTTATTATGAACAGAAAATAATGAAAAGTTTCATTAAATATACATTTTATATTAAACATATACATATTTTTTCAAAAGGATATTCAACATAATTTAGGGGTAACCAGCCACTAAGCAATATAAAGTTTTCCGATCATTGAGAATACAGATCATGTTTTAGACACAGTAAGCTCTCGTAATCAAAATTTGAAATAATATCATGTTTATCAGATATTGGCACCAAGTTAAAAAAAATAAAATAAAACAAAAATGTTTTACCACTCGTTTTTAACATTATACTCGTATAAACTTAAAAAAATGTTTTAAATTCCCTATTATAAAATGTTTTCCTTTGATTGATTACAGAAATATAACATTTAATACTTCATATTCATTATACAAAAAATGCATAACATAAAGAATGTTGGGACAAAGTTAACAAAAAGGATAAATAAATACAGTTTCGTCATTAATATTCCGACTAATTAATCTCGATGTTAAACGGGGCGATTTGTAACGAGGGACCTGAAAGTGACAGACATTTCTTAAAACGCTAGGAATATCACAGATAGTTAAAATTCTTTGATTTCTACACTGACCGAACCTAAGATGATTATGATCTCTACATTCCTCAACCAAGCAACAGCGTATTTTGTCCCTTTAAGGCTATTATTATCTTTCGAGCACAAAAGACATCTTTGAAGCTAGCAAACCGAAAAGTGTCAAAATGTTTAAAACATTTTCTTCATCCTACATATAAAATGAAAAGATTGATCCATGGACATCGAAGGGTAATCGATTTGTGCATTTTTCGAATTCATACCGTGTAGATATTAAATTTATGATCGTCTTCGATCTTCCATTGTTGGACTTTTTGAATTGCGTAAATCTGAAAGCGAAACGGTCTCGTGTCTTGCAGCAGGTTATCGCTTGACAATGCTGAATGTGCTACCTTTCCCTCCCCCGACCGTTTTTGACGAATTATTATTTTTTCTCCTATTATGCAGCCCGGACACAGGGCAGCATTAAAAAAGATACATATTTAATATTATTATAAGGAAAAAAAATGTAAAAATAAATATTTGGCTATGAAAAAAAAAGAAACCAGCCTACGTAAAAAAGAACCAATAGAATATTTAAATGTATAAGGCGAAGAAAATTTTGAAACCGATTTTTTAACCATAAAAAAAGACTTCTTAATTATGATAAATGTTAGATGTTTTAATTATCATATTCTTCATCGTAAAGCTGGAAAAAAATCAAATTAATTTAATTTAAATGGATGGCTGGCCTTCTGTGTATTAGTAACGATGAACAGACGAAAACATTTCTACACATCTCTGACTGTGATTTGCAATTCTAGATCCGCATCTTATTCCACACCCACTGTAAATATGGGCTGAATTTTCCGGGACCTCGTGCACTTGCTTTCTTCTTAATCGCTTCTTATACAGATAAGTTAACCAAGCCTGGTTGTGAACGAGTTTAGTGGTTTTTGATTTGCTCCTTTTGGTTTTATGGAACGTTCTTTCTCCATGATTACTACACGACCGAGTCACATTTACACTACAAAGACCTACTATATTAAGTGAATCCTTATTTTTTATTTTGTCATGCTACACAATACCTATTATTTTTCATTAACATCGCATGTGATAGTTGTTGTTACTAATTTTGTGGCGATTATAGGTAGTCCCAGTTTCACTTCATTGCCGATCTAGGCAACTAAAATTTTAGTTTTCGTGGTGAGTTTGCTATTCTCTGGGACCATTTTTGTCAACATGCCAAAAATTATTTCTGATACGTGTGTTGATTTTTCACCAAGCTCGTATAATTGGTAACTTTAAAGCCTAGACAGTAAAAAAATACCGTTATTTCTTTACTGTCTAGGCTTTAAATCCTCAATTTTCTAAGTACTCCAAAGCAATGTTAGAAACACAAAAAAATAGATTCCAAAGATACTCCCCATTTGATGTCAAAGGCATATCTAATGAAAATAACGTGACATTTAATCTTCTCATAAAAAATACAATGATTTCAAGTTTTGGTGACTTACCAATTATATTCTAGAGTCGTTATACTTAATGAACACTGTTGTGCTTATTAGAAATTAGTGTAAGACCACAGATATGAAAACGAAATCATAAAAAAATATCTTCGATTTTGGAGGGTAATAATTTGATAATGGTGGACACATGTAATTTCTACATTTTGAATTAAGATAATGAATTATTTGAAATATTATATTTTATTTAATTTTTTTAGAAAACAATTTACAATAAATTTAATTGATATATTAAAACATTGTTTTTCCACTAAAGAGAAGAAAAGTGTTTTAGTAAATCAATTGAAATGTCTTTAAATCTCCACAATGTTAACGCCTTAACCTATAAATAATATAATAATTTACAATCATGTGCAATAAATAGCTCTTACGTATATTTTCACACATCTCATATGTTTTCCCTAAATCTGATCCTGTTATTATCGTCGGCCAAACTGACCCATGCAGTCCAATGCGAGAGAAACAATCGCATTGACTCACATTTACCCTATTCTTCATGATCTGAAATTACACCCTCGGCTGGAGTAGAATGCACGCTGGACAGTCCGATCTATAAAGGATAAATCATACAGGTATTGATCTTTCAGCGCGTCAACAAAAGGCGTCGGTCATTGTCAAAGATCTGATAATGCTAAAGGGAGAGTAGACAATCGGACGGCCGTGGAGCGTAAGACATTATTTATAACATCTATGTAGAACGTACTACAAGAAAAAAAATCACCTACATTTATTAAAAATTGATATATGTATGCAAAAAGGATCCAACTTATAACGATATTTATTGATTTCTTTGAAATATGGAAAATAACATGCATTAATCCTTTATCCTGAAAACTATGGTTTTAATTAAGGAAAAAAACATGCCTATATCGTTTATCTGAAAAAAATATGGTTTAAATTAAGTCATACCATTTATTTTATTCCGTAACAGTAGTGCGCCCTAATTTTCTCAAGTATCTCAAAGTAAGCAAAATGAGGGCTGGATTATTTTTGCATATATACATTCATATAAGATTTCTTGCAACAGAGTTCTGAAAGAAAATAAAAACTTTTATTTATGTTAAATTAAAAAAAGGATCTTTTTGATAATATGCTTTATTGTATGAACCTTTTCATTGGTTGTAACTTATATTATACACACGCTACCTATGAAGCACTGTTTGTTATTAATGTCTCGGTCCTAAAATATATAGAATATGATTATCGAGTCAAAGTTGAGTCCGACAGAACATGTGATACGTATCGATCGCAGGCTCCCAAAATGCATCCTATATGGGGAAGTAATAGGCCAGGGAAGGCTCGGTAGTCAGAGGAAGTGCGATAACTTTCTGCGGAACGCCTGAAGACTGAGAGCGGGTGTCTCAAGATTGTGGAAAGTGGATAACTATCTTTTCTCGAGTTGATGGCGCCTCAACAGCTAGACGCATGAGGAACAGTCAGCATGCTGCGAACATGCGTTAGCGGGCTCCATATGTTTGTTACGTCTGCGGGAGGGAGTATGCGTACGATATTATCTCACAGACGATAACATTATCGACGTGAAGGAGTAGCTCAAGGTTGACGTTGGAATGGAGAGGGGATCCCCGACTACGAGACTCAGCAACGACGACGACGAAGATTATTCTTATAGAAATAATGAGTACATATTTAAAAGATAAACTGTAAATATTTGGACAGTTCATAACTCTCGATTAAGAAGTGTTATTCTTTTTTTTACGAGTATAAGTAAAAAGTCAATATTTAAAAAAATCTTCTTTTAACACATTATTTCAAGGCTACAATTTTTTTCACCCACTTTAACGTGATTAAATAAATAAGTCGAAATCTATCATCAAAACCAGACTGGTACAGACGACTGTCGTTTTATTTGTAAATATTAAGTAAATAAATATGCAGATATAAACTCACGTTGTCATTGGATTGAAAATCTTATTGACTAATATTTTATTGTTATGTTGAGCTTAAAACATTTAAAACCCTTTTGTTTTAACTCCTTAATCGACATCCCATAACTTCTATTTTTCATAAATATGAATAATAATAATACTAAAAGAACAATTTATTAGCACCGTTTACTGAGTAAACTCTCCTCAAGGGCGCACCCCATCAGGACTCGTACCCACTATTATAGATCGATAAAAATATTACTCAATAAATATATCCAAGTTGAATGGAAGGCAGTGACTGCGGCCATTAGATTTACTACTTCCCCGCATCTATATACTCGTATAATATAATCAGTAAACCATATTTGGTAAGAAAATAGCAAAAAACTTACCAAAAAATGACGAACTACAAAATAAACCTTTATGGATCTTTCGATATGTGAAAGTGACATATTTGGCTTTAGACGAGTATAGTGTACGTATGCAGTGTTCATATACAATAATAAATTTTGATAAGACCTCCTAAAACGGATTATCTTCAAGGTCTTGCAAAAACTACACACGCCATTCATATATTTAATAGCAAGAGAACAGCCCATTCGACGCCACAGAACCAGCAACGGTAAGGACCAGCAACGCCACAGGACCAGCAACTTCAAAGCCCAATCATTATACCCCGCCCTATTAGATCGATTTAGAACAATCAATTTATTAGAAGTTAATGTAAACTGATTCATTTTTATATAGAGATTTACTTAATAGTCCTGATTTCAATAATAGTCATAACTCATTTTTCACATGAAACTTCTTTGCGTTTGTACGATGGTATTAGTAAATACAGTAGTCTCCCTTTATCCTCGGTTTCAGAAATCCGTATGTCGAAAATAAGATATTAAAAATTCGAACGTATTGTTAGAAGGTCCATAGAAGTTTAGCACTATGCCTACGTCATTCGTCTCCTTTCATCTTTTAGATCATCACTATCACCGTTACATCATCACAAGAAGAAGTGTGAGAACAGTAAAACAAAATATTTTGAGAGAGATAAAGAGAGATCACATTTACATAACTTTTATTACAGTATATTGTCAGAATTGTTATATTTTATGATTGTTAATATCTTGCAATGTCTAATTTATAAATAAAACTTTACCATAGGTATTTACGAGTATGTATCGAAAAAAAAAAGTTTATATGTACTCGTATATGATTCGGTACTATTCGCGGTCTACGCTATCCTCTAGGGGTCCTGGGACGTATCACCAACGGATAAAAGAGGACTAGTTTGTCTTAAAAATGTGTGTGTAAATTTGTACAAGAAATACGTTGTTATTTTAGAAATAAATAATCACTAAATTCGTCCTTATTATGCATCTCAAGAAATTGAATGTTTTTGTAACAGATAACTACTTTATAAGTTATTCGGTGAAAAAT
The DNA here is from genome assembly GCA_949825065.1 of Odontocerum albicorne. Classification (NCBI taxonomy): domain Eukaryota; kingdom Metazoa; phylum Arthropoda; class Insecta; order Trichoptera; family Odontoceridae; genus Odontocerum; species Odontocerum albicorne. Next base: position 21,610,677 of record OX463842.1, on the reverse strand, counting down.
TTCATTAAAATATATTTGAATGGCGGAACGTTTGTAGTCGACATTGATTGAAACACAAATTGCGACTGTTATTGCTTCTCCATTTGGAGTGAAAAGTTAATCAAATTAAAAGTATTACGGCATGAAACTCAATTAAAGCATCGTCATCCGAGACACACGATATCTACAAAACTAATTAATACGTAAACAACGTACGTGAAAACGGCACACGAAGAAAGAAGCTGATTAAAATCTTTTAAATATGCACATAAATTTATGACTTCTCTGATTTAAAGCCTTAAGACAAAAATATACATTTTATTCCATTATTTTTTTACTTGTACGAAAACCCTTTTTTTTTATTTGTACTTCTTCTTCTTTTAGGCCTGTTGGTCTGTTATGGTCCTGCATCATTGTTTGCCTCTCTTGACGTCGACTGCCAGCTATCTTTCCATCTTTTGGGAGGTCATCCTGGAGGTCTGCTTGCTTGGTTCCGCCATTCTGGATACATGTTCGTTCCAGAACCTTCTTCTCTGTCGTCCCCATCTGGCAATATCTTCAACTTCGCACATTCTTCGGATTTCTGTGTTTCGTACTCTATCACGAAGGGGTTTGCCAGCGATACTCCTGAGTACCTTCATTTCGCAGGTTCGAAGGAGATTTTTGGTTCTGACAGTGTCGGCTCTGGACTCTATGCTGTATGTCATTATGGGGCGGACACAGGTCTTGTATATCCTCACCTTGCTTTGGATGTTCATATGCTTGTTTTTCCAGATAGTGTTCTTTAAACATCCAGAAATAGCTGCGGCCTTTTGTGATTGTTCAAGCACTTCGCCATAAAGGTCATTATTGCACATTATGCTAGCACCCAAGCATTTAAATTTTGTGACTTGTTCAATTGGTGTGTCGTTGATCGCCACACTCCATCCAACTTGCACTCTAGCTAGAGTCATACATTTACTCTTCCTGATGGAGATAGACATGTTGTATTTTTTGGAAGCAGTGTGGAATCGATGTAGCATTTGTACACTTTAACAAATCTGACATAGTGAATGGAACATATTGAAGAGCGTGGCCGTGTATATAGTCTTAGACCTCAGAAATCAAACCTTCGAGTTTAGAACCACTGGAGTATGCACAAAAGTCGCAGTTTTTCATTGTACGTGTTGGTAAAATTGTCGCTCATGAAGAGGTAACAACACTTGCACACGTACTCGGCGCTTTCGAGAATTGTTACTTCACGAACTCTTTTACCAGACAAGAACCTTTTTTAAATTTTAATGTGTACCATCAGGAATCGAACCTGAAACCCTTGTATGGAAGACAACCATCTTACCAACTTGGCAATGAAGATCGTCAATAATATCCAAAATAAAATACGATACCTAAAAAATAAATAGTTCTATAAAATTTTCTATAAATGAGATCACCATTCATCACACTTGAGAATAATTGTTAGATCATACCACGTAGGATGATGCCTGAGTGTTGGATTATTGTGTCCACGCTGTTGCATTTTAACAAGTGCACAGTTTAGTTAAATTTAAGTCATTGAGGTTTGACATTAGGGATTTGAGCAAGTCAAATGTATATCTCAAAAATATATATTGTATCGGCTAAGTGTGATGTAGTTACAAAATAAAAGTAACAATACATTTTTTATATTGGTCAGTCACTTATAATATGTAATGAAAACCTTTCGTTGGTATATTCAACGCTATCCGATGGTAGCGAGGGGTGCGATATTCAAAGAATGGTAGCGTCAGGCTACTAACGTCAGGCTAGATCATAGTTTCCCCAAGTGAGCGCTAATGTCCCCCCCTCCCCTCCTAACTGTGAGCGCTTAAGAGATCTGTGGGTGTTACTGGCCCCAAAGGCAGTAGGGGGGGCGTTAAGGAGCAAGTGAGCAATAAGACGACACTTTAGTTCAGTTCGATTCCACCTCCACCCACGTTGTTATGGGGGGAAAAATAAGTCAAAATAAGATATTAAAAAAAAAATGTCCTAAACATTTTTAAGCAAACACGTATCTACTTGACTATACAGACACACTTACAGTCAAACAGTTGACAGCCGAAATTTAAGGATCCTAATGAGAAATATAGAGCATAATATAGACAAACTGGTAGCAGAACACCAGGCACATCCTTCTCATTACAAATTATTTTTATTTTTTATGATTTGATTGATATTAGTTACTAATAATCGTGAGTAATTTAGTGTATTTATGCGCAATTTAATTTTTGTTATTCCATTTAGATAAGATTTGTTGTTCCACTTAGCTTTAGAGTTTAAATTCCAGTTTGTTTTATCTTTAAACAAGCGTTTTGAAATTTATTAATTACACATACTAATTACATTGATATTTTGATAAAATAATAAAAATGCTGACAGCTATGATTACAATCTCATAAGTTGAGATATAGATCGAGTTTTTACGAAGAAGACGCTGTAAAAAATATCTTTGAAAAGAGGACGGGGAGTCAAAAAGTTTGAGAAACTGTGCAATAGATGAATGTTTGGCTGTACAATGTGCTTATTGATCGGAATATTTCAACAGAAGCAAACCTGGCAGCTCGTAATGGAATCTTTGTCTTATCATTAGTGGTCTTATCATCAGTAAAACATAATAAACGTAAGATAAATGCGGTAAAAATGAGAGAGTTGCGAAAATTGTGTTGGAAAACAATAAAAGACAATAAAGAATGAGAATTTTAAGAAATAATGTGAATTGGGAAATAGATGCAGTACTTTAGATTAATAAAGGAGAATTGTGATAGTTGGGACATGTAGAAAGAATAAATAAAAAAGTATTTAGGAAGTAATATATACGAGAAGTACAGAAGGCACGAGAAGTTTAAGAAGAAACACGAAGGCATGATCATATATGAGGAGGTGTATGGACTGTTCTCTCTGCCTTCCCCAATAGGGGCATGCCGTGATTATGAATATTGTATCGGAAGTTTTAAATCAAATTACGTTTTGTTTATATGCATGAATATTACTTTTATATTTCACATTAAGTAATTCAGTGTTCTTTCCAGGCCTGATCAAATATGGATCGAAATATCAAGTTCACGTCTATTATGATGCATTTCGTTCAATTTTCAACTTTTTGTCCTACATCCGTCTCGACGTTTCGTCTTAATTGCTCCTCGCATCTTCAGGGGCAGTCAGCCAGCAGCCAGGCCGGGCCTCTGAGCCGCTGGAGTCGCGTGCCTCGCACGCAGGTGTCCCTCACTTCCGGCAAGCTCTTTCATGTCGCAGCCGTCCCTTCCGCGCGCAATCTCCGCATGCCTTTTATTGGGCGGGACCATTAAAAATATTAAAATTTGCATCGACCGCCCGGCCCACTCTTGTGAGTACACCATCACAAGCGACACTGGTTTTCTTGCAAAAATTGTGACAATGAACTACTTTTTACGTTTCTCTTGTTACAATTATCCATAAGAAAAGTATTACTTTTACGTTTCTGCGAACTCTTATACGATTGATTTGACGGGACTTCGATTTTGCTTTCCTGTATTGCTTTGACGGGAAACAATAGCTGTACAAATGATAAAAATATTTATCGATGTCCAAATTTTTTTTTATATTTTATCAATATAGTGTTAATCAGATAACTCAAATGTATTATATTTCTGCCCAGAGATTTTATCCGTCTAATATTTGATCGTGTTAACGTTACTGATAATAGATTGACTTCAGTAATTTAGAAAGCAAAAAAAAATCTATTTTCCTACATATATGGTTTGCTACACTCACAGTTATTAACTCAGTCTCAATATTTCTCATGCTTTAAGAGCGAAACGCGTCAATTGTATAAATACAATCAATTGATATACGAGTATTATATATCATTAGTATTTGATTGCTATCCAATATTATAAAACTCCCCCAAGAACCACTGAAAAACTGAACTTAATGCCCAAGCATGGTATTTGAACTGAAATTTATTAGTTAATTAATTATCAGACTTGTTTTACATGTAAATAAACAAGGACATATTAAGAAATATGTATTGTACTCGTAAGCATCGAATTTTTATTTAATAATATTTCACTTCATACTAAAAAAGGATATTTTTTTAAATTTTAACTTAAAAATCAGAATTTGGATTACACTAAACCTGATCATGTAAATTGAGTATTATATTTTAATGAATATGTCGATTTTTTATTGATTGACATAAAAACAACAATTGAACGCTTGATTGATTGAAATTAAAAATAAATATAATTTACAAAAAAATCAAAGAAGAAAAACCATAAATCATCATTCAATTACATATTTTTTTTATTTTGTCTGTATCAAATTCAATGCGACAAAACGACCCCCCAATATTTGCAGCCAAGGGGATGTAGGGGTTGATATTTTTAAAAGAATAAATATTACACCGGAAGACGTACTGTTATGTCGAATTGTACGTGTGTCTATGAACAGGAAGATCTAATTTTTTGCAAATTCAATGAGAAACTAGTTTTAAATTGATTATATTATATCCATATTTTAAACACGGAGGGACTCCCAACATTTCATTTTATATATACTGAACTAAGCATCCCGTAAAATGTCTATTTTCATCAAAATTTGTAAGTAAATATCTATAGAGAATAAGTGATTTATGAAAATAAAACTTAACCGAATAAAATCACATTACAAATAATATCTTGATCTAGTTTGATTTACATGCATTTAAAAATGCTCAAAAAGCATTAAGGTTGAAAAAACCTACGAATATTGTACTTTTATATTGCGCTTTTATCGCAATCTCTTTCAACCAACCAGAAAGATATTCAAGAGGTCTGAAGTGAAACGATAACTAATTGGTAAGTCATTTGTCTTTCGACTCTGATGTTGCGAGTTCGATTTCCGCTCATACCCAGATAAAAAAGAGGGTTTCCCTCTGCCTTTCACTTAATGCCTGATACACATCTTTCTGTTTGGTTGGAGGAAATTGCCGCGTGGAAGTAGTCGCATAATTTTGACAAGTGTCCAAAAAAATATTATACATGATCGCTCGAACACTGCGGAAATCTCCATATTAATAAGAATATTCTCTCTCAAGACGTGTGAATAATCCGAATTAAAACTATGTTTATTTAGGAAGTTTCATCTGGATTGCGCTCTTACAATATGAGCATAAACCTTTTGACAGCTTTGATGTTTTTTGTCGTATTTATTATGTACAAGATTTCTGTGCTGCCTGAATTATGGATCTATATAAGTAAAATTTTATTTCTATTTGATCATTTTATCAATAATCAATATTATTATATAATATTTCTTAAAACCAAACCATGAAGTACGAGTATAAATAAAATTACATAAAAGCATTCCATTTTACGTAATTTTTTTTAAAATTTTCTAGTTTATCAAACATCACAACGGTTTATCGGCATTAACTATATCATATTGATAAATTTAAGGGCCAGTCATAATAATTTGTCTTTTAACTCGTCTTTATATTATGACTGAGGATAGTGATCTTGATGCGATAACACTCTTGTTTAGATAAATTACCACCATCCAGAGCGATGCTAAGTCACTATTCAAGCATTCTATAAGAACTCAGTGGTAGGATCCTTCAAGAGATCTCCTCATCCGGCGGATACTTATCCACGCGATCTGAATGCACTCACCACCAGCTTCTTCTCCAGACTGTCTCCTTAAAATAAGCTCGCAAAACTGCGTTCAATGTATGCAGTAAAAGATGTCCATTCAATCTGCAACTCATTCAAGATATAATAATTATTGCGCATAGCGGTCCATGGTATACGTAGCAAACACCGCCACTACAGTGCCTCCAAGGTATTAATAATTCACCTCCTAGATTATTTCAACGTCCATGTTTCCACAACGCCCTGAAGACGACTGAAATTCTTACTAGCCATATCTTTGTCATGATTGTAATACCGTGATTCTTCCATATCTTTTCCAGACGACTCGTTACACTTTTGCATTGGTAGCTCTTCGATTTATTTTGTATACATAGTCACCTCCGTCAGTTAATATGGAGTTATAATACTTTATAAAGTTTATCTTCAACATCTTTTAAATATATCGATTCATTCTCGGTAACGGACTCGCATATTACATGACACATCTTAAGGGCGATCTTATGATTATCATCTTAATACAAAACTCTGTCGTTTTTAGATACCTCAATCAATTAATATATATTAAAATAATTCTTACCTTCTTTATAAATGAATTTCTCCTGCGTGTATCCTTATCACAGTCGTCAGATATATTAATGACTGAATACACATACACATGGCGCTACTTAGCAACACGTGTCACTTCAAAAACCCTCTATATCTTTACTTTTGGCACATACAAAGCGCTAGTCTCTAATCTGCCGGGAATTGAGCTCATGCGTCAGAACGTTTTACAAGAACATCGATATGATAGGCTACCCTCATAATCGAGCAATGGTTTATTGTATGCAAACTGTTGCACTTCAACACACACATATTCTTAACAGATGAAACCAAAAGTTCCTATCGCAAGGTGATCATTGTTTCAAGACGATACGAGTTTAATACGTTGAAACCTTTTATTAAGTAAAGTTTCATGTAGCGCTATTTTTGTTTCTTAATAACGCTATAAGAATTTATGATATGCTGCATATAAACTACAAAAATCATAAATTCACGTGTAAAACCAGATCGGAAGCGAATTCACCAGGAATTGAACATAGAGCGCCCGCTAATGTTAATCTAACCCATAGGTTCCCAAACTGGGCAATATCGCCCACTTGTGGGCGATAAAGGAATCTTGGTGGGCAATACTGGCTTCGGGAGAATTTGGTGGGCGATGTGAGGAGTCAAATGGGCAATAACAGATTGTTGAAAAATAATGTCGTGTAAAAATGTTTTGAGCATTTTATATTATATGTAAAGCCAATATTTTTTGCATGAAATATAATGCGTTTTAGGGTATATTAAAATATCTGCTCTAGCCCTTTTTCCAGGTGTGGGTACTTAGATAAGTAATCCACAGTCACAAAAAATTGTACAACACTAATTTATGCTAGTAAGTAACCGTCAGTAACCGACCAACTATCAAATGAAACATTTCTTTTCATGTTTCGCGACTCCGAAAATTTTATTTTCATCCCTTCTTCGAAATTTCATAATACAAAACATACGTACTTATATTTGCTAGTATTTAAGCTACTTCATCGTACAGTTGTATTCAGTTTAATTTCATTCGTACACTGTTCAACATTATTTTATTTCCAAACTTCATATGTGAAATTATAAAAATGCACATGCTACATGAATATATTGGTAAATATAAAAAAAATACGCATAGATACGCTTACTATTATCTTAAATAGATATACAGTTTTTCAAAGGTGGGCGATGAAAAATATTGACGTTGAAAAATGGGCGTCGAATCACATAAGTTTGGGAATCTATGATCTAACCCTTAGACCAAGGCCGCTGACAAGAACAGTAAAACCACCGGCTCTAACATATATTCCGATGCTTTCTTAATTTGTCCTACGTTTTAGAACAATTTAATCACGCATAAAAATAACTGATAGTTAAAATGTTAGTTTTTTTAGCTTGGAAATATTTGTGTGTCCTTTTAGATTAGAGAAGTAAGAAATCCATTAATTCTTGTAACTCGTAATGGTAATGAGATACTACACTTTTCTTTCTGTATTGAAAAAACTTATAATTCTTCGGAAATCTATGGCGTTAATCAGAATGGTTAAATTTTTATTTGTATTTGAATAGACAATTGTAGAGATTCGCTCTCTCTACCTACCACGCAATGTTTTATTTTCTGAAGTTGATGATTAGAGACAGGATCGGGGAATAGAAAAATCAAAGAATTGTTTATGTTTTTTAAAAATATTTTTACTTCTTTCAAATGTATTATATCTCATAAAACTTACAAAATAATATTATGTACAAGAAAATATCAGTTTAATTTATACAATCAAGTCTAACTAGAATCACTGGCATTTTATTTAATATTTATATATTTAACTAATAGGAAATTATTGTTCAGTACATCGAAATGGTATATTATTCTTTGAATCAATATAACTGGTAAAAATTAAGTTATGAAAATCGGAACTATAAAAATTTCAAGAGCATTTTCATTGAGTGAAGATTTTTAGCATTTCTTGAAACATAATAATTGTCATTTTTTTTATATTTTAATTTCAAATATTTTGTATATTCAAATGTTTTCACAACAATTATATATCAAAAATAGTTTGACAATTATAACGCTTATTTAATTATTCATTTCATAATACATTCAAAATATCTCAATGTAATTAAAAAATATATATATAACAATTTAACTGACCTAAAAAGGCTTCATTATTTTTTTTACTTTTAATAAGTAAAACAATAAGTTGTTTGCAGTTGAAATAGAACATGAATGTTAAAAAAGGATCAATCGATTTCTTGAACAAAAAACACGATAAATTTGTTTTATAATTCCTTATAATTATTATGCACATTTTTACAATAAATTTAATACTATTCATATTTACAATTAACTGGTTTAATGACTAGAAAACAATGAACGTCTCTCAATGCGAAATCACAAAAAAATACATTTATAAAGTTTAATAAAAAAACAGGCAAACTGTTCACAGCATTGGACATCAGTTTAACATTAACATTTCTGAAGTGGTCGTATGAAAAATTCATAAGAACATTTAACTTTCATTTCTCAAAACAAGAACCAAAATGCAACAAGTAGCTCTTGTAAAGAGTCTTATAAAAATAGAGATTGCAAAAATTAACTAAATTCATTTCGAACTATTGAACATATTTCAATTGTTTTTTTTAATGTAAATATTATATAAATAAGGCAAATTTAAGGCACTTATTCCAATAACACAATTTTGTTAACAAATTCGTATATTCTAATGATATTGTTTAGTTCTCTTTCAGGTAGTTTTAATTTATTGACATAAAGAAATGCTAGGAATTTGCATTTGACAACACAATTAGAATGCATTTCACAGTATTTAAATTTAAATAGCTTTTTATATCGTCTCAAAAAAAGCAATTAAACAATTCATTCAACTATACGATTATTCAAACCAATATTTGTATGGAAAATCTACATACTAAATTTAACAGTAAATGAATGAAAGTTTATTGAAAAAATCACAGTATGTTCATATTATATTATAATAATATTATTTGAAATTAACATACTCCCGTTTGTAAATTGATTTTTTCCACATCATGTAAATCACTTATTATTCGGTGGTTGTAATTTATTAGTTTTTAACATCCACCGCGAGATGTCAGTATGATTGATGCTTCTTTCGGTTCCCAGTGGTCGGCGTTGGTTTTGATTGATGTGATGGCGTCGCGGAGCTACTGTCGCGACTGACTTGTTTTTTTTTTTCAAATGCCTCCTCCTTTCATTTATTCATTATTGCTTTTATTTGTTTATTTTTTAATTAATTAATGTATTCAATACTCGACTGCTGAGAGACGGCAGTACTGGTCTGGTGATTCATAAGATTTCTGTGGACAAACAAGAGAGAAAATATTAGAAATCATATTTTTAATTATTAATTTTTATGAAATAAACATTGCTACATAAAAAAAAATTTGAAATATAAAGAAATATTTAAAAAATATTTATTTAAAAAATATTTAAATATAAAGAAATATTTAAAGAATACTTTTATATTATAAAATTTGTCCTAGGGCGTTCTTATCAAAATGTCGTTGGTTCTGTTACAATTATTTTGATATTTTTTTGTACAACTTGTGATAATTAATTATTTTTTTATAAATACAATTTATACAACTTTTTTGTATTCCTTCTAACGTATTTTTTTTCAAATTATAATAATAATCTATAAATGAATAAAAACCCCTAACGAGATACAACCGGCTCACTGTGAATTCCAGAAACGATTTTACGATCCTCTAAAAATTGGGTGAAGATATTCAGGCTTTGATTACGGCGAAGCTGATCGTAAAATTTAGTTCCGCTTTCGTAATGAGTCGTCACTAATAAAACTATAAGGATCATTTTCTCTTAGGATCTCACAAAAAGGACGTTCGCTACTCAATGCACGCATCCTAGGTATGCGTGCCACCCTCAGAGTCCAGTTCTCAGCCGATGTGTTATTATAAACCAGAATTTATTAAACACCACCTATAAACGTATCTCGGATGCTTCAAAATGCCTTCAGCAATGGATGGGAGGGATACTTGACGAGAATATATAGAACGAAGTCTTTGAATCCTTAATTTATTCGTTCTTGTAGAAATGAATATTATTGGTTACATCGTAAGAAGAAATTATTTTGTTATTAAGTGGAAGTCGTAAGTATATCACTTATTAGCACACTCCATTTGTCATTAAATATTTTTATTGATTTTTTCAATAACATTTCTGATTATTTGCCGTTTTTTTAAATCATTATTTTCCAATGAAAGGTGAAAATATATTTTCATTTTTTAAAACATGTTTGAAAATCCATAAGATATATTTTTCACGAAGTATCGTGAAAAAATCGATATTGGATTATTAAGCAAATTTTAAGTTGTTGTGAAATAATACTAAGTAAAATATTTATATTATATATAATATTATTAACTATATAACTCAACTAACCAATGTTAAAGATAAATAATAACCCGCAATATCAAAGTTGAAACATAAGTTTTATAAAAAGATTTTTTATAAGCACATGTAGAAAAGCTCCGTTGTTTAGATTGTGTGTGTAATAAATGAATCCACATACACACGTGTGCACTTTCATACATAAACACATACAAAGCTTCTCTAATGCAGACTTTTGTAAAAAGCTCAATGCACAAGACAGTGTGTGTAACTTGTTGGGATAGGACTTGGAGCAGCGGTGGAACTAGATTAATCGACCCATGCAAAGACCGTATCAAAAGAACTTTTTTACAATCGAGGGTAATTTTTTTCCCAGTTTACCTGAAGGACAAAAAACTGTTTAACTTTTGTATAACACCGAAGTGTTTTTATAGTAAATTTAATGGAACTACACTATGTACCTACATTTATTTTATTCAAGCTGTAGTAAAATGAGAAAAAAACTAAGTTACAAGAAAAAAAAACATAATAAAAATTGTTAGAAGTCATTCAATTTAAATAAATAATAATGCAAGCTGCTAAATAATAATAAAACATTAATGACAGCAGATGTTAAAAATTAAAATTAATGATTTTGCACTATGGGTTACATTTTTTGAATTTGGTTCTACACCCTGCAGAGAGAGGTTTTAATTACAAAAATATTAATCGTAACGGAGCTTTTGCTAACATTCTAGGATTGGCAAGTTATTTTTTTTTATGTAGAAGTAAGTTAAATGATAAACAAACATCACCCATCAGTTAAAGGAACAGACGGTATGTCTGGTTTCTAACCTGAATCTATTGTATTCAACCACTGGGCTCCCATTCATCTAAAATCATACTTGGGTGCAATCGTCCTTTCATAGAAAAAAAGGAATTTCGATCCTGCGTAAAAACAACCCTAGACCAGCGAAAAAATGCATTCATGATGCACAATACCTTTTTTCTCTGACTGATTTACCCATAAAATTTATTGTTTTGTACATTTTTTTCCATATCAAAAGATTATAAAGAAAACATTTCATTACGCGTAGTGCATTTACGCTTGTTGTTTTAGGGTCTAAAACCTATTTATTTTTAAAGAAATTTTACTTCATAATTCGTCAGTTGAATATATTATTTTAAATAATATTAAGAAATACTAGTTTATTCAAGACCGGTAAAACCTTAACTCATTTTGAAATAGCATATAAGAAAAACTCAACATAAACAATCAAAATCTTTTTTTACATTGACAATATTCTTTAAAATTTAACTGCTATGATATTTTTATACGTATCAAATATGCGATATTATTAATCTAAGAGTGACGTACAATAAATAATCAAGTGGTATTACAGTGAATTCTTGTTGTATTTGAATGGAGATATGAATGATTTGATCAAGAACTCTTATGAATAAGAACTCAGTTAGCACAGCTGGGCTCAATTCTGATAAGTTGTGTATATTCCATGATAGAGAACGCCAATATGTAGCCGCAAAGGACTATTTTTTCATAATTTTGATAATCGATGAATTTTCGATAATATTGTTACACTTTTATGGAAAAAAAAACAAAATTTTCAAAAACAATTAAAATTAAATCTGAAGTTATGAAATATCTATAATACTTAATAATAGTCAAATATATAAGAAAAACACAAGTTAACTTGAATACATTCAATTAAACCTCTGTACTGTAAAATAAAAAGCTTGTTTTTGTTAATTGTGCTAAGATAAACTAAGACAAGGAATTTTAAAAACATTTTTAAAGAAAATAAATATAAAATAAAAAACAATAAATTTTTACCTTTTAACACTAGGATCATTGTTGTTGCCACCATGATATGACATCTAATAATTCTTCATCTTCAGGGCTCATTGGTTCGTAATTTTCATAGGTATCAGGCTGGTACGTTATCGTCGGCCCGTAGCTTGAATGGATGGGGGTGGAGTTCTCAGATGTGAAGGAGGGTGTAGGAGAAGCTGAAGCTTCAGAGCAGGGAGGCGTATGGTTGATGAGAATGTTGTGACTTGTCACTGGGCAGGGCGAGTGTTGGGAATGATGTGATGAATCAGGACTGTCAGCGTAATATGACTGGTTGTCGTAATTGTGTGCTTCTAAACTGGCTATCGTTGATCCTGTTTCAGAGTCGTGGTCATCTAAGAGTTGTTTTAAGCTTCTGATGTATTCAACAGCTAATCTCAAAGTGTCAACTTTGCTCAACTTCTTTGATGCTCCTCTTCCCCCTCCGATTATCGCTGCTGCAACTTGTGAAGGAATGTGTTGTCTCAATGTGGCGAATCCATTGTTGACTTGTTTCACCCTGTTTCTTTCTCTAGCATTTCTTCTCGCTACCGAAGCTGGTTGAGGTCCGGGTCCCGAATAAGGAAGGTGTGTAAAATTAATTTTCTTCTTGCATCTCAAAGAATCTTGAGGAGACACAAGTACCGAAGCTCTATCGGGAGCCGGAGCAATTCTTCTCATCAGTGAAGGTGTTTGTACAAGGTGAATGTTTCCGCCCATCTTTCCCTGACCTATGGTCAAGGTCTGCATTGTTTGCACAGCAGCCATCGGCATTTTGATTTCAAAATAATGTCTCAAAATTCACAAAAATAAATCACTAAAACTAATCGATTAAAAAGTCTTAACATTAATGAACACAGTCTTTTGATCAAAAAAATGTTGACAATTTTTCAAGGTTGTTGAGAAATGAGATCACAGTCTTTTCGAAACGCGAACTTGCAAAAGCTTTTCTCGAGTGTGAGCTTTCCGCTGAGCTTGGAACACGTGCGCACCGCTCGGTGGCTACTACCGCAATGGATACGGGTTGCCGTCTCCCTAGTGCTAAGTACTGGGCGCGCGTGCCTCGGACGTGTGGCGCCCCTCGCCCCGCGTACTGCAGGTACGATCCAATACTTGTTGCCCGCGAGGACCTACCGTTTGGGGTGCGATTATGAGGAGAGCAGGTCGCTGGTATTATTTTCACAGTATGCGGTGGTCACTTGGCGACATTCTCGAACGCATCACATCTATGTTTATGCAAGCTGCGAGATTTAATCAAATTTGTGCTTAATTTTTTTTTCAAGTATAAGGTAGTGTTGATTATTGATACAGTAGTTATCACATACTGGAACCATCTGATAATTGAGAAACATTTCAACTTAAATTAATGTTATTATATGATTGGTCAGATTCAAAATTTTGGCTCCAGCTTATCAAATTGAAAGACTGATTCAATTCTAAGAATTAACTTAATAAGCAGACCTTTGATTTGTGGCTACAAGTACAAGAATATATGAAATATTAGACGATTTGTTAATCTTGATAATTGAAAAAAAAATATTTTTCATTTAAAAAGCTAAATTTCATAAAATATTTTATCTCCAAACAAGGAAGAAATTCCTTTATTTAATGTCAAAAGTTGAACTTTATGTAGCTAAATAAAAACATTTTATTTCTTTTGGTGTAAAATCTAAATTTTAATAAATATAGTTATTTTGTATAAGGATATGCCCCCAACTTGAAAAATAATTGATTGATCCTTTTTTTTAATAATCAAATCCAAGATTCATAATTTTTTCACTCATTTTGAAAGGGCTAAATACAGAAATGGAAAATCATGTACATAATTTTAAAATGTACAATATTAAAAGGATTTCTTGAAAAAAATATTATTTTATTCAATGGGAGTAATTTAGTGCTGGTTTTGAACTGGCGACCTTTTTCGCAGTAGTCAGTGCGTTAACTCTTCATGCCATTACTTCTGAGTATACTTCACATATCTCCACAACTTCTCTTTGCTGCCACTGCTGGCAACTTCATATTACAAATATTAGAATTTGGTACAAAACATAGTTAAAAATAACTGGTTTGTGATGAACACGCTATGAAAAATTATTTAAAATATTTATACGAGTTATGATAAATATACAATATATGTAATCTTTGGTTGATTTCCGACGAATTGAAAATGACATTAATAAAACAAAGAATTTGTTTAAGTATGTACGAGTACCTTACAAGTTTATGCCATTTCAGCCTGTTCTATAAATCCTTCGAATTGACTTGAATAGTTGTTTTCAAGTTTTATTCAAATTAAACAGTTTTTAAAATAACAATAACTTTTAAACTCTCGTTACATTTAATCAATTAATAAATATTAGTAATTTGTTAAATATAACATACATAAATAAGCATACCTACACATTTTTATGCAATGAAAAACAAGTAAAAATCTAACAATATGATAAAGATTTAAACCAAATAAAATTTTAAAACGTGAGAACTGTCATAACTAAGCCCTTTACACGGGTTTTTAATATTATGTAGGATATGTAATTGTGGTAGAAGGTTTATTCAAAATCTGAAATGCTTTCATGCATAATTTTGAGTTTTGCATGAAAATGATTATTTAAACATTCTTTTCTTAATTTGTATCTTTCAACTGGGGAAAGTGTATTCGATTCTAAGAAACGAGAAATAGAAATGTTTGGAAAATAGAAGGGATTTGAAAAATATGATAGCTTATAAAAATATTTTACATATAATATTAATTTATCTGACTCAATTTGTAATCCAAAATTACTCAAAGGAGTTATGTTATCGATTATAATTTTTCAAAATGTGTCGTTTTAAGAAGTTTAATCAAATTTAAAAAAAACCTTACCAGTTAAGTAGACCTCTAACGCCGAAAATAGAAAAAAAAATCATAAAGTGTGAATTCAATTTTTTTACAAAATTAAGAGAAACCGTTTGAAGATAATTTGATACCGACAATTTTGATCAAATTTAGATGATTTCGAAGTTTAAAAAATTGACATGGTCAACGAGTTCAGTAAGTAGTGTCAAATAGTAACAATTTGGAACTAGAAACGTATTTATTTAATATTAATTGACAAAAAGTGAAATGTATAAATAACGGGAGAGAAAAATACTTGATGAAACTTGAGAGTTAAACTTATTGAATTGGTATTTATAGAAGTATTGTATATCATGCTGAATTGCTGTTTATATTGTATATTATGCATGTTATTACTGTATACAATTATATAATTGGTGGTAATATTGTGTACAATTACCGAATTTATGTTAATATTGTATAAAATTACTTAATTGTTGTTAATATTGTATACGATTATTTAATTGGTGTTAATATTGTATACAATAACTGAATTGGTGTTAATATTTTATACGAGTACTGAATTGGTGTTAATATTGTATGCAATTACTAAATTGATGTGCATATTGTATACGATGATGACCTCCGTGGCCTAGTCAATGAGACGCCTGTCTTCCAACTCGAGGGTAGGTAGCTCGATTCCTAATTTTTTGAAAAAGATTTTCTGTCTGGGCTTCACTAAATGTATTTTAAATACTTTTCTGGTTGCTTCGAAAAGATATCCACTTTAGTAGTAAGTCCGTCAAGTTGTATTGTATGCGAGGAAAGTATAATACACCATAACATGGTGAAATGGTACCGTTTACTATACATATTGGTGGCCTTTCGACATATTGGAAATTTCTTTTAAATAACTAGAAGGTGCTGATAGGCTTGAATATGTAAAAAATAGATTATTTTTTCTTCATCGGAAATCAAATCAGAAACCGCTGGGCCTAGCGTATTCTACCTCGGATAGGTGTATTCAATGTTTTGTCAAAAATTATAGTTAATGTCAAACTATCCCCCTCAAAATGAAGCAAAATTCACGATGTAATTGTTAGAAAACAGTGGTATTAATTATTATGAAAATCATGAAAAATCACGACAATTTGATATAAAAATTTGCCGGCTGCGATAGGCATGTAGCTAGCGCCGACTAGCGGCCGGAGTGGGAAGCGGGCGCGTGGCGCGCACGTGTGGCGGAGGGAGAGGCGTGCGGTGCGCACTGCTGTAGCGATACATGTCCTGTGCGTGCATGTGGTCGTGCACTAGTACACACGACCGGAGAGATCGTACAGTGTCGGGAGACACGTCGGATTCACTCGATGTATTTGTTGTCTCTTTCTATTAAGGGCACATTGTACGAGACACTGATCAATACAAAGGCAATTTTTTTGTATTATATAAATGTTTTAGTTCGATGGATATCTTATGTTTTTTAATGTACGAGTACATTTAAAAAAAATATTATTTTTCGTACATATTTTTTGATTGCATATTTATTGAATTCTGATGCAATATGAAATTTTACTTTATATGTTAGATGTTTGATTCTGGTTCTATCTGATTAATTTAATTAGTACTTCTTATTTTGCATTCCTTATATCTGAAGCTATTGTTATAATTAAAGATTAATAATAAACTTTAGGATTGCAATTGAAAAGTTCCTAATTTTTTTCTTCATGTATGATACATTTTTTATTACACTTTCGTTGAATATACTACAGCCTGGTGGGTTTGTTACCATGTGGAAATGTCTAGCAACCTATCAAAAAGGTATTAACAAGCTTACAGAGAAAACAAGACTGAAACTTTTTTTTTAGTTCTTGGTGCTAACGGGAATTGAACCCGATACCCCCGAAAAGGTGGGCAGTTGTCTTATTAACTAAGTCACGGAGCTCGTCATTTCTAAGATTCTACGATTTTAAAACAGTATTTTTTTGGGTTTTAAAATTAATAATATAATACTCGTATCTTATCTTTATTCAATGAAAAAACTCAAATATGTTAACGGCATATGGTGTGGGCATATTCAAAGATATTTAATCAATAGTTATTACCAGTGAACATATTTTATTTAAATCTTTCTGTGACGTTTATTGAATATTTTATGCAATTTATGTAATAAAAAATATGCTTATATTATTTTCTAAATAAATAGAATATTTTATTCTCTAATAAAGATATTAAAACTTAAAAAAAAAGCTTGCAACGTCAATTAAAAAAAATCCTCGATCCTTGATTTGATTCGGGCAGTGACGCAGCGCTACCATTTTGACAGGAATATGATCCAGAGCTCTCCTTGATTCGGAACATCCTATACACGTGCTCTGCAGTGATTTTGGAACGGTGCGCGGTGGCTCTACCTGTTTTTACTTTTAGGGTGGAAAGGAAAAAAAAACCGCTCGAGACTAAAACATTTTAAAGGTGTGTTTTATTCACAAAAGTTTTGCCTGTAAAATGTTACATTCTATGAATAGAAATTGGAGAATAAAACACGGAGAGCTTTGATTCATGATGGTTGTTATTTTTTTTGTGAAATATTCGCAAGGAAAACATGAAACTTGTCTGAAGCGGTCCGCTGTCACCTGGAGGACAGGTGTTTGCATTAGGTATGTTGAAATTGAATGGCACACTTCAATCTGATTGACCCAATTATTAAATTTATGTCATACTTTTATTGAATATTTGCTACATGCACCTGACGTACAAATTTGGTAGTATGTAATTGTCTTGCAGATATTTCTGATATTATAATCATCGCAAGCAATATCTTATGATCGAGTTAGATTATTCTGAGACAAAATAGCACCTCTGTTTATGTGAATTATTGTGTTCATAGTATTGCACATCGACAAGCACACTTTTTATTGTATCAAGTTCCTAGATTATTTCCTTCCAGAATCCTCTCACCTGGACAGTACTGGGCGTTCCGCGAATCAGGTCCTCAGATCAAAATATCGAGCTCGTTGGGCACAGCTCCTCACCACAAACACAAAAAGTGAATCCATCGTGTGATATTCCCATTTCGCCATGCTGGACAAGCAAGTGCACTGATTTGAAAATTCTTATGAGTTTCCGATAACTAGAAGTTCCATGGCGATCGTATTCTTATTTTGAAGGTCATTTCACTTGTTCCTGTATCGGGCTCACCTCTCTCCTGCAACGTAGACTACCAACTGACCATTCATCTTTTAGGGGATCTTTCGAGGAGAGATTTTCGTTAAGTTTCCTATAAATTTATACATTACTCCTTATATTTTACATACGTGAACAAAACTTTTCATATTCATTACCTTCCCCCACTTGACAATGCCTTGAACTACGTACATTTCCCGAATGTAAGAGTTTCTCTTCATAAATTTTACCGATTGGACTGTAATTGCCCTAAGGGGCATGATTTTTATTTTGTTTATTTGAATATCGATATGACACAATCTTTTAAAATTATGCAATACAAATAGTAAAATATAGAATAAAATCAATTTAAATTAAATAAACTTGAAAGTGAAATTAGTACAGAACCCTTCGGCTATTAGCCTATAAGATCAAATTGCTTAGTTAATACAAAACCATTTATAAAATGGAAATATTACAGTAATTCATAGTAGATATAGATTGATTAATTATCTCTCTTATTATGTTTTTTTATAAACTGACAATAGCCTTAAAAATCCTGCAAGCCAAGAAATATTTTGAGTTGAAAATAATGATAAGTCGACCGTGCACCATCTTATTATCTTAACAATACTGTGCATACTGCAGTGTCGAATAAATTGTATTTTTTTCAATATTTTTCAAATTATTATTTTTCTTCATTTATGAACTCCTTTTATGAACAATATAAATTTAATTCCAATCAGAAGCCAAGTGGAATATTCTAACTATTAAAGGGAAATACTTCGACTCAGTTATGTACACTTCTTCTGACTTGTCAAATAAGGTGTTAGCCTCTAAACGAGTAAATTTTAGTCTGTAAACTACACATTTGGTGGCGCATTTTTTTCACACTTTAAAACAATCGGATTTCAGGTTTTTTGCTAAATACGAGTATGTTAGTTTACTAACAACAAATATTTTTCGACAATAAATAATGTGTTTGCGGCGACCATATACTATACAAAGTAATTAAATAGATAAAAAAAATCTATAGCTAACCTACTGATAATATTCATCCCTAATCCCTTCATTTCATTTTCTGTTATAAATTGTCACCCCATGTATTATTTTTAGTGCAATATGAACAGTATGTTGGTTGTAGATTAAGGGATGAATAAGATATGAACTGAAGGGTGGTGTATAGATTACGATGAATAAGAGCACTCTGATACAGTTTGGGCACGTGGAACGGCTGAATGAAGAAATACTAATAAAACAAATATATAGTGACAATGCGAGTGGAAAGCGTGATAGGGAAAAATCAAGGGAAGTTTGGTTAGATCAACTGAATGATATTTTGAAAAAAGGAAATGTAACAAGTCAGAGAAAGCTTATGAGTTGTATGAGAGGATGTATGGAAATAAAAGAGGCGAAGGATGTGTATCAATATAGGAAAATCTGGCAATCTGTCCTCTCTGCCTAGCCCGGAAGAGAAACAGCGTTATGGTTTATATGTATGAAATTTTTATACAACAGTATTTTAATTAAAATTTCCCGCATTATTTTCGTTGTAAAAATGTAAGTATACATTTCTTCGTTCGTATTACAACTGTTTTTCGTATCACAGATGTATCTAGGATTGCACTAACTTCTTCAAAATATGTAATAAAATTATTTTAGTTATTATTGTATATACAAAATTGTAAACATTCAAATAATAAGGTACTCTATTTCATTAATACTAATAATATTAAAACAGGTCTTGATACTCAGCAAAAGTATCACATAAATTGAGTTGTTAGTTGTTTTCAACCGATTTTCCATAAATTATGAAGTGTGTGGTTATTGAATATGTACCTATGCACTACGGGCATTATAAAGGTTAATGACGAAAAATAACACGTCTTGTCAATGAAAGGGGGGTAATGTTGAATACAGGGATGGCGTCTTATTTTAATGCTAAGGTATAAAAATAATTATCAATTAAAATATATTGTATTCTATAATCTTTCGATGTATACAGTACAACCTGATGGGTTTATTGGCATGTGATAATCTCTAGCACAAATCAGAGAGGTGTTATAACCCTTAAATGAAAACCAGACTCGATTTTTTTAAAGAATAGATATGACCGAAGTCATAGATATCCTTAATGCCATTGAACATTAGGCGGAAAAAAGTGCCTGTGTCGTTCGATGGGAGTAGCACAGCGCGGGGTTCGAACCGACGACCTTCCGCACAGAAGTCCAGCGCAATACCGTGTGGCCATGCAACTCATTACCACCGAATTATTTATAAATTATGGACTCCGACACGAACTGAAGAGCTATACCCGGGTTGGATATAGACATCTCACCAACTAGGCCACAGGGGCTGTTCAATTCTACATTATAAAATCTAAAATACTCGTAATTTTTGTTTTGTAGTTAAGGGAAAATGTCGATTTTTAAAACACCCCATATTTTGTGGAATATAACAAAAACTAAACTATTTGAAAATTGATCAGTATAAGTAAACAAAATGACGATAGACAGAATACCTTTGTGGACTAGTAATGATTTTGAGGCCTATGTTGCTAATGTATCCTGTCTCCTTGCTAGGGGATTGGGGATTGCGGATTCCAATCGAAATAAATAACAAATAATATATAATATGTATATAGAACAGTAATAAGAATAAAACACTTTAACAGAAAAGAAATTAAATCAAAATCAGTAAATTTACTCTTTTTAAAACCTGGCGGGCTTATTGCTACGTGGCAGTATCTTCCAACCAACCAGTCAAAGGTAAACAAAAGTTGCATGGCAGAAGTTACGTGGTCGCGAAAATTATTAAAATTATTAATTTATAAGTTGTTCAAATACATAAACAATTTAAATGAGATATCATCAATCAAAGAGAGAAGGATTATTGATTTGAAATTAAGAGTTTTTTCAATCGCTTTTTAAAACATGCTAATGATGGAGCGCTTCGTTGGCAACTGGTTCCAGAGTTTCATTGTATGTACAGTTTTAAGAATGGCGTAAAAACGGTGAACTAGGAAAGTCAATAAACAATATTTGCTAGGCAATAGCGCAAGTTCATGGTTTGAATATTTTCGACGAGATAAGAGGAAACAGCGGAAAACTTAAGAATATTAGAAGTAATGTAATTTGAGAAATTTTCTTATTTTATAACGAGAACTCGATAACGAGGATGTTAAAAATAGCAATAATTGATTTTCTCCCAAAACTGAAATAGATTGCGTTTTGCACAACGATATGATCGAATTAAACTAAACTAAGAAAAGTTCAATGCCCAGTGTAGATACAATTTAATGAAAGCTGATTTTATGCAAAGTAACCATCTGATTTATTCTCCATACCTTCTATGCTATTACTAGACTTAATGGTTTTGACATAATTATACAGGAATTTGCATGGCAAGGATAACATGTTGCTCAGTAATTTTGTTTGATGATTTTCTTATACTCGCTTTGCTAAAATCTCATAAATACTAATTTAGAAAATTCCCGCTTTTTTTCATTTGGGGTAAACTGAGAGTAGATACAATAAAAAAAATATCGCGACCTGCTTTCTTCGTCTCCTACACATCCATATATTTTTTTATATAATTATTTCTCTTCCCCTTACTCCACACTTTTTCTTATTTCAAACTTTCATTTACTCAGTCGAGTTTTACTTTTTTCAATCATTCTCTTCCACGAGTCCCTTTCAACTTAGAATTGTTGATTTATTGACAAATATCATAACACATAAATGTGCTTTTTCTCCTTTTTTTATTGGTGCTCTTCTGTTCACGCAGAAATGTGTTTATATTAAATATAACGACTGTAACAGAGTATTTGCTTCCATTAATTAAGCCTTCAAGTTTCGACTCAGTGAAATAAACACTTCACTCGCAGTTTGCCGTACTTGATGACTATGCCACCGCTTGGAAAAGGCAAAATTAACCCCGCTAGCGACAAACAAAAAACTCAGAATCAAATAGGAACCTTTTTTTATTTTTTATCAATTATATACATCATAATTAAGTTTGACCAACGCGACGGAAAGAAATTAAACTGAAATTTAGAGGAAGTAGAAAACAAAGGAGATAAATGCTCTGGAGATGAATGCACTACGAGAAATTTGTGAAGTGTCAAAGTATGAAATAGAAAGGAATATAGAAATGTATGAATGTCTAAAGTGGACGTTGGTTGAAAAATTATAAAAGGAGTTGACAGATGATTTGGAAATGTGTGATAATGAAAAATTTAAAAAAAATTATAAAAAAATACGAGTATATAACTCAGGAGCAAATGGTGCGCGTGGAAAAGGTGAAATGAGGAAAAGTTACTACATGAAGTAGACTAGATTTTGATGAAAGTTTAATAAGAAACACGATTAGACGAATATTGTGTATAACGAAATGTATAAGTGTTAAATTAGCAAAAGTTTGTATATAAAACGTAAATATCTAATCTGTGTACACCGCAAAGGACATGGCGCAATAATAGGTATGTATTGTATAATATATCGTTTCATCAAATACTTTAGTATTCATATAGGCCTGTTTCTTAAAATGTAAGCTTTTTTACTATCTATCCAAATGTTTATTTTTTCTCAAAAAGGTGATGATCAAATCCTTAGTAATGTTTTGATTCCCAATCTAAAGAAGTAAGGATCAAAAGGATCCAATGGAACGTAATATACGAGTATAAACATAGTCAAAATATATAATACGTAATCAAAATACAAAAAACATTTAAATTAAAAAAATAATTAAATATTTAATTGTGTGAAAATTAACTAAGATAAGAAATCAAAAAATAATATAAAAACAATATCCTTTGTTTTTTTACTATGCTCTTGCAAAATTCAAAATTAATTTCCTGACACTTAGCGTTAGTAGATTAAAAAATAAATAGATCAGACGGTAGATATGTGGAGACTAGTTATAAAAATAAACTAGATGGACTGGATTGGCTGGTGTGATAGTTAAATTGGTAATTATAGAAAACATCAAATTGGAGTGTAAGCTCATCAGAGATGTCAGCCACGGCGTGAAAAGGAGCTCCAGTATAGTACGTTCTAAATATTATGGTAAAAATGACAATATTTTATTTTAATTGTATGTACCATATCTATTCTTAAGTAGATAAGTTGAAAAACTTATGATAAAATAAATTACAAAACAATACAATTCTATAAAACAGTGATATAATTATTCAAATAATATTACAAACATAAAATTAAGGAATAAAGAATTATTTTACACATACATAAATTTTGGGTAATCACTGTTTTAGCTTGCATGTACATTTTCCCATATGCTGGTTTTGATTTTTTGACCGGTAATTCAAAATAAGTTTGAATTACCGGTCAAAAAATGGTAATTCGGACCGGTAATTCAAAATAAGATTTTAATTTTATTTTGAATTACCGGTCATTGGAATTTTAAACGATAACATAACGATTAATAAATTAATATTAACAAGTACAAATTGTATAGCAAAATAAAAAAAATAATAAAATGTGGAAAACATTTTCAACTCATGTGATAATTATGGTAATTAAGTGAACCACATATTTTAGTTGTGGCTTCACTGACGGAATTGATTAGATTTACTTAACTGCAGCTGGGGGTGTGGTTGCTCCCATCGCTAATGGACTGAGCTTCTAGAATTTGGTTTTTAAATGAAAAAAGGCGGTACACCAAATTAACTCACATATCACCCTCACTCACCCACATAAATAACAAATCCCATATAAATATTTCATACTTAACGGATGTGGGATTGTTGATATAAAGATTAAGTTTATTTGAACAAATCTTGCATAATTGTTTAAGTAATAAATAAAAATTTCTTGTTATGACCAAGAAAAAAACCCATACATTTATTTTAACAACAAAATTTTGTATAAGTTAGATAAGGTTTTTTGGAGTGTTTTGCCGCATGGTTATGATGCCGTTGTTTTAAAAAAGTTAAAAATTTTCGAAGTCAACTTCACCATAAGTGATGTAGGCCAGTGGTATTCAAACATGCCCTGAAGATGAAATCTGCAACGTTTTTGAAACGTCGGCATCACAAGCCAAACCATTCCGAAAAACCTTGTCCAACTGATAAAAAGCCTCAAAACATATTTGAAATTTTGCGTGTTTTTTGAACAAATTCAATGCAAACCTTTTTTGTTCTATATTTTCTATTTCAAAGTCTTAGAAATAAAAAAAAGAGAACAAATCAATGCCTGAGGAACAGATAATAGGTCCATTTTAATCGATCTACAAATTCTGAAAACATCCCATTCTTAAATTAATTTCGTATTCTCGAGGTGCTTTCTTCTATCGGAGGTTGGCTACCTCTATGGTTATCTTTAATTTGTTTATTGCAAGCCCTGAACCACGGATTAGAACATCGTCATCATTACAATCAATCCATGTCCCTATTGGTGTAAGTAAATAAAGGAGCAGTTAGATGGTTTAGCCATGTGGAAAAAATAGATGGGGAAAGATTTACAAAGAAGTAGAAGATTTACTGTAGAATATTTAAGAATTTGGGATACCTAAAAATGTGACACAGTCAAATAAAAAATCCAATTCTGATAGAGAAGAATGGAAAACTTTTATATTATAAGAGTATGCATGCAGAATTGTATGGATGTTGCAGAAGCAAAATATGTGTGAGGGGATATAGTGGATATCTGTTATCTATTCTTTCTTCCGGGTTCCAATCCTAGGATTGGTCTGCACCAAGCACTCGATCCCTCCACTCATCTCTGTCATCCGCCAGTCTCTTCATCTCCTGGTAGCTGCCATAGCGCACAACCCGGATCACCCGGTCCATGTAACATTGCTATATCTAGGGAGGCCTCTATGGTTATTGCCCTCAATCATTCCCTCGACGATGTATGGCTGCGAAACGTAGACCGTTAGCCAGAGCGAGTCCGGGCGTCTGGCTGCCTTTGAGATGTGGTGCTACAGGCACATGGCCAGGGTCCATTAGTCAGATCACATCCGAAACGGCGAGGTACTGAGCGGGGTTGGATAAACAAGGCAACTCCTAAATAGAGTTGCCCAACAACGATCCATAGGCCATAACATCAGGCACCCAGGCCTGCTTACCATCGTCGAGGGAATGATTGATATATCTACATACCTCAAAAGGTACATACCGTGATGTTTACAATGATGATACGACTCGCTCAAAAATGCTTGTTAAAATTATCTACTAGAGATTTGGATTGCTCTTACCTGGAACATTCTAAAATGCCTATATTATTTTTTTACATACTCGTATATACATACATTCCATCACGCCATTTCCATGTCGGAGTAGGTATATAGGAGAGAGCGTTAAGCTTATCTATCTCGACACACATCCGTCGATTCTTCTACATTCATACACTTTCTCATACCAACACCTACGATTTCCTTTACTTTTCATTGTATTGTATCACACTTTCTTTGTTTACAGTACAAGTTGGCGAGCTTTTTGCCATATGTCAATCTCTTCCAATCAACCAGAAATTTGTTAAAGAGGCCTAAAGTGAAAATGAACTGCAATTATTTTGAAAAGATCTGGGTCCCAGCGGGATTTGAACCCACAACCTTTGGGCTGGGAGACAGGCGTCTTATAAACTAGGCTACGGAGATCATCCTCTTTTACGTTTCCTTCTTTCAAAATATCAATGACTTGATCCAACCATACTTTCTTTAGTTTTCCTGTACTACAGGATTTCGGTTTTAATGAAAAAAAATCCCATAGAGATGATTAAACATTTAATATTGGATATTTTAACAAATAACATATACATAATTTGTAATAAATTTTTTTATATAACAAACTTTATTTTAAATATTTCAGTTCAAACAATTTAAGTGCTACTAGTTACAGCTTTTAACTGAATAAGATACATCGATTAGTAAATAAATACAAGTCAATAAAATTCTTCAAGACGTTAAGAATTTAGATACAATTTTTTTTATATCATCGCTACCAATACTCGTTTTAAAAAATCTCTATGTGTAAAATTAAGAGTTTGATCCATTGAAAAAACTTTTATCTGAGGAATCTTTCTTGTGAAAATAAATCAAGAGATAGATGTATATAGATTAAGTGCATGATAAATTAATAAATGAAATCTAAAATATTTTTATTATATTTCCGTGACTCATAAACCACAATTAAAAATGTGTTTTCTGTCACTGACAAAAAGTTTAAAAGAACATTATAATTTTATTACTGTCTCAAAACAAGTTGGAATGAACCAAAGTATTTAATTGATTTTAGCGTTAAGCTAGACCAGGGATTTCAACTTGTGTATCGCGGAAATCTTGTGTTCCGCCTATTCTTCATCTTTTTCAGATGTCGTCTCTTATAGGGGGTTAGCCACCTTTATGACAACTCTTATCCTAACCACTGTAGCCCGAAATAAGTCAACTGCACTCAAATCAACCCCGTAAGTTCTTAAGCCTAGCTAGGGACGCGGCTTCGTGTTCTATCGTATCTGTAGAAGCTTCTGAGAAACTTCCAATAAACGAGTATTGATAAGAATTAAATGAAAAATATACAAAATTTATTAAAAAAAGCAATTGGTTGTTTGTTGCCGTTTATTTTAGTATGCCCTAATTTTCCCTCCACACCGCGATAAAAACCAGTAAAGTAAATAAGTTGGATGCGACTCTAAAAATTTGAGTTTAGCTGTCCACAATTATGCCAAACTTTTAAATAATATTGAAAAAAAAGATGAAGTTTTTATCATTCAAATGAATTATCAGTATGAATTAACAATTTTTTTTTATTATTGATCGGTTTTCAGTTTTTTTCAAATATCATTTTTTTACTATTGATTTATTTAAATCAGTAAAACTTTCCAGGGCTTAATTTTTTTTTTCAAGATGAAAAGGGTTCCATGAGTAAAATATGTTGGGAAACTGTTCAGCTAGACGATAAAACACTAAAGCAATATACAGGGTGACAAGTACTTAATTTATTTATCTGCCAACATATCTTAATTAATGATTCGTATATGTTGGAGAGTGTGATCGGGAGACTATATTATCTTTAACCCTAGTAATCGAAACTTTGGGTTAGGAACCACTGAAATATGCAATTAATTCACACTTAACTATCGTACGTGCTAGAAATATTATCGCACGTAGAAAGGCAACAACATCCGCATACGTGTAGCGTGTACGAGTATTGTTACCGGGCGAAATCTTCAACACAACTGGTATTCTTTTCTTATTTTAAACACCATTAGGAATCAAACTCGTAACTCCCAAGCGGAAAACCAGCATTTGACCAACTATGTCACAAAGGTAGTCAGTCAGGTTACTTAATATGAAATATTAAAAAAAAATAATGAAAGGACCACTGTAGTGATTATGGAATATTTTCCCCACAAATTATTTAGTTGACCAAATTATAATTAGCAGTGAGCGAAGTCTCAGGTACATCAAATAACTTACATTCCAACTTCATAATTTAAAACGATTTATTGTATTGTATTATATGACACTTTTGTTATATATAACGCAATATTGTGGGCTTACTTCCACGTAGTAATCTCTTTCAACCAACCAAAAAGGTGTTTAAAAGGCATTTGGCAAAATTTAGACTAGAATACTTTTAAAAAATCTGCTTTCCATGGAAATTGAACCATCAACCTCCGGGTCAGAAGACATGAGTCTTACCAACTAGGCTCTGGAGGTCATCCATGTTTATAACACGTTTACAAAATTGTTTTGCTGGCAGTCTCAACAACCTAGTTAATAAGACGCATGTATATACAGGGGTTGTTACTTATTTTACACAACAAAAGCTCGCAGTCTGGTTTAAGACTTCGTCTGGTAACAGAACTTCCACGAGCTTGATGTATGCAAACGTTGTCCCTTCACTTTCCGTAATATTTTCAACAACCATGACGAAGAACTAAAAGTGATATGCCTACTACAGTGGTTCTAAACCCAAATAATACAATTATTGTGCATAATACGATGTTGTGTTGCGGCTACGCTCTTCAGTACACATATGTTTGCATAAACATTTTAAATAAATTGAAGGCATGCCTCCTTCTATTACCTCAATCAATATTTCGTTATAAATATCAGTCATCCTGTATAGTGAAATATTTATTTAATGATTAAATCGAAAGATAAGGCTTGTTTATCGCCAAAATGATCCAGATTAATTAATTTCACGTAAGCCGAAGAATTCGACAGGTTTTGGAGGAAGCCAGTGCGATCACACATAGGCACGCAACATATCTGATTATGGAATCTACTCTAGGCAGATCAGAATCAGAAGTCATTCCAATTGGAATGGTCTATATCTCGTTGCTAGAACGGAAGCTATAATCTAATACAAATTTGACTATGAAACCCATATCAGCATCGTAATCATCCGCGTTGACTTTGTGTCATTATTTAAAGAATAAAGTCATCACGCATTCGTTTATCTTTACTGCATTTTTTATTCAATGGTGGAATCGTGGTATTTGTTTTAGCATCTCATTCTCACTTTGAATAAACCTGTTCTTTTTTAGAAAAAATCCGTACAATGTGTTCCCTGCTTGTTATTATACTTAGTATATGTGAGTTTAGTTATCTAGAAAATAAATTTGAATATTACGGCTACAATGTTTCACATTTCTAAAATTTTATTGAATTCAAATCGAATTATGATTATTGCCCCACTATTTGTGTACGTTCCACCAGGAACATAAAGATGCCTTAAAACGCCTCCATCGAGGGCGGCCTACAACTTAGCATGCGAAATGATCTATGACTGTAATTATCATTAATTTATTCATATAGTACCCCTCAACATACACAAAATAATGATTTGATTATGTTGAAGATTGTGACCGGGAGACAATATTGTCTTCGGTCCCAATAATCGAGCGTATGTGCTAAGAACCACTGAAGTAGGAAAATACTCCCGCACATCGACATGTAATAATAGTTGCACATATCTAGTGCATGCAAGTGTTGTTACCAAACGAACTCTTGAATCAGACTTTTCCTTTTCTTTTTTTAGCCATCGGGAATCGAATCCAAAACCCTGGGTCGAGACCAGTGGGCTGCCATTTTAATCATGAAATTGATGATTACTGTTTATTTTAAGGACGTTGTGGATTAGCGCAATGGCCCCGAAGTCTGAGATAAACCCTAAGAGCGGCTCACCCAGGAGTTTTATTCGTGAATATACGTTTCTTACTAACGACTGGAATAAATAACCACAAAAAGATTCTTTGTCTTTGATTCCACAAGGTGTCAACTAAGCAGTGCAATTTATAATAGATTAAGAAGTGAGATACAAGTAAGTTTATGAATCTAAAACATGAAAAAATAATTTTAACAAAATTACTTTAGTTTTAAGTGAACTACAAAAACACATCAATTGGTTTGAGAGAGGTAAAAAAATGCCAAATATAATTTGATTGTGTATTTAATTCTAAATAAATTATTTGTACCATCAAAAGTTTTTAAATAAACTGAGGACATATATTTACCACCATATTCAAGGTCAAATCAGTGTTATTTTGTCTGAATCCTAAAAATATTATTTTAATGTTTGAACTTGATGAGTGTCACTATTTTTATTATGTTTTTGACTACGGAATAAATCAGGAGTTTAATTGGACCCCGCTGATGTTGATTAGCTTGGGGATTCCTTTGGTATGCTACACGAATATTTGCATTGTATTAATTATGAAGATTAACCAACATCTTAATTGTTATGAATATCATATACAATATATAAAAAAATATATTCAAACCACATTCTAAACATCTGAGGATTTTAAAAAAAAATTAATGTAATCTCAATTTACAAGTTTTACCAGCTAAATAAACTGCACAAGTCATCGTCCAATACACAAACCATTTTATCGCAGTTAGCAACTTGATGACAAAGTCCTTTTAAAATTTTCTGCAAATTCAAATAATAAGTGATGATAATTAAAAATAAGGAAAGCTTGCAATAAAATGCTAAACCCGATTAGGTTGTATGTTATGTAGTTCATATATTACGGAATATAAAAGGATTGATACGAATTCATCAATTAAAATTTACCTGAAGAAATTTCACCTGTAAAAATAATAAATAAAAAATACGGTTGAAAATTAAGTTGCAATCATTGTACACTGTCTGAAGAGAACTTGTCCATGTTTGGTTTGGTAATGTCAAAACGAGTGCATGGCTCAAGTCTAGTTGAGGTTTATTGAGAGGTAATTATTGAGACTTTCTGATCACTCGGATAGTCTCGGGACATTGGAACATGTGTTACTCTTGCGCCTTATTTTAAGTCTGTCGAGAGCTTTCCATATTTTTTCTTGTTTTAAAGAATGTACACTTCGTTCTAATATTTTGTTTGAACAGTTTTAAATATTAGTGTTTTATTTTACTCAATTCAACTAACATTATTCCACCACCGTATGTTGATTATCCAAACGCATGTCTCATTCATGTTTTTTTTTTCTATCCGTAATGTTTTTATCTTAATCTGTCAAATAGGATCGCTTCTATACTTTTCAATGTATTATTTATGGTTATAATTGTACGTATAAAAATCACATTTTTTTCTCACATATTCACTGCAACTTTGTATTTGAATCTAATTCCCCTCTCGGCCAGTTTCAATTACTTATTTTAACACGAAACGCAGTTAATTAATTGCTTACAAAGTCTCTACTTAGAGATTTCATCGAAGGTTTTTGTTTTAAAAAAGCTTGCATTTTTTGTACTCCACAACTGAACATTCTATCAGAGATGATAAGCGGTACTAAGTTCACAGTGTCACTCAGTTGGTTCAATATCTCTATGCCACGCGTGACCGAGTGTTTAAATATTATATTCGTTCTGTGAATTGGCATGTATGTGGAACAGAGGGTATTCCTTGCAAGGCTATATTTATTGTGAACATGAAAACTTACTGCTTCTAGTATCTTCAAAATGTTCTTTCTCAATAAAGTCTTGGTGGACGATAAACTGACTTAGATGTTGAAAAAGTCCCAATACATTTAACATATCATGCACATATGAGAACTAACAGACTCCTTACTCTGTGTCTGCAACAACATAAATTCTGTAGATCATATCATGAATAGCTATCCTACATGTTTGTTTATTTATTATTTAACCTGGCGAGTATATTACCATGTGGCAGTCTCTTCCAACCAACCGGAAATATGTGTTAATGGGCTCTAAGTAAAAACCAGACTGGAATCCCATTTTTTGAAGTATGGGTTCCAACGGGGATCGAACCCGCAACCTCCGGATTGGCAGATAAGCGTCTTACCACCAGGCCACGAAGGTCATCTGCGAGCGTTTTACTGGGAGACTTAAAGCCGTCCACCTAGCTACGAGAGACACTGTGAAATAGTTTTATGATTTACCCTGCGTTATTCGAAGAATTTCCTGCTCGAGGAAAAAAATCATATCATTTTAAAACTATTGAAAAGGATTTTAATTTATTTTATAACTAGCATCGTTTTGACTTTTACTATAAATTATACAATCTCAAGAAAAAATTTAATAAGTTGGCTTCTAGACCGGTTAGTACCGGTTTTTATTGTGTATGTATGCAATATAAAATAAAACAACATATACTTAAAAAGTACAAAAGTGTAAACATTCTTATTTGATAAAACTTGCATTAAATTGTAAAACTTTCAAATACATACGTCAACTTGCAAGTTATATACTTCAATAGTTTCATATTTTAACAATCTTGCTAACCAAAATACAATACAATGTGTAAGAAAGTGTTACATAAATGTTAAAATTATTTGAGCAGAATATCAAACAACACAATTTTTTTAGAAATGTAACATACGTGTATGACATTCAAGCTATGTTATGTTAAAAACACTGGTTCAAATTTCATTATGATAAAATGATAATTTTATATTGGTGCTCTTAAAGAGTCTTGGGCTCTTAAAAACCAGAACCTACCGTTATTTATTTATTCGGTATCGATGAATTAAAATTTATTTTTGTGTTGTATATTTATCGGAAGTAAAATAGTAAAAACTCGGCTCAGCTTTCCATACCGAGTCTGATAAAGAAATTAAACATATTTACAACTAGGTTTTTTTTAGCAAAATAATATGTAACGATTAGGACGAATATGCTTATTTTATTGAAATCTACTGTTATTTCCTACTTTTAATAATTTATAAACTTCCTTTCTGTACGCAATTCGACAGGAAAGAATATATCTAACAGTTTAGATTTTAAATCATTCGCTGTATAGTTTGGCCCTAATTGTATATAACCACAAAACGTAAATAAGTAGCGATAAAGGGTAAATAAAACAAATAAATAAACGACAAATCTAAAAAATAAGCTTAATTAACATATTTATTACCATCTTACGCAGTGAACAGGAAACACTGAGTTACGAGAAGTAGCCTGAAAATAATTAATTTACTGTCTTTGACCTAAGCACGAATAGTTGATTAAGTCAAGAAGTTGGATAATTCGTTCCAGTAAATTGTAAGATCGACCGATAAAAGGCTCAAGAAGTTTTTACTAAATTTTATGAAAGAACGTCCAACGGAAGACACACTATGGAGAAACTATTTCTTCAAATAGTGCAATTAAAAATAAATTAAATTATATATTTATATAATTTGTCGGAACACAACCGGTTTTTGGATAAAAAAATAATTTATAACGTAGTGCATTTTATTTTGATCGGTTTCTTCTTGATTTTTTTAAGCATTGGATCACAAAAAATGTATAACTAAATACCTACTACACATTGATTTTAATAAATCTCCCAATAAAATGTAAATCAGGTTTATAGAATATCAACATCATCATCAACTTAGCTTTACTGTTAAGAATCGATTTGGTTACAATCAGCAATATCCTCTGATGTGTTGTGCTTAGCTTTATCTTTATAACTAAAATATTTAAATATTTCATAACTTACCGTCGTTTTGACCATCTTCAATAAAACAAAAACATATTGCATTGGTATAGAGTTGAAACATATAATCGCAAAAATAAATAAGAATAAAAAGAAATTAAAAAATTATCTCAAATATAAGTTTTTTAAGTAGACACGAAGTTTGATTTTGACGTACTTAACGGTTTAGCTTTCTGCCAATATTTCAGTATCGGTACAATTAGGTTTAGAATTTTCTAATTTTGTTAACAAGATATTTGATCAAGTCTAGTCATTAAATTAGTTAAATGATATAAATCAGAAACTTTTTACAAAACCATAAGAATTTTCAGCTCCTAATCAATTCTTACGTAAATTTAGATAATTTAAATTGATATATTTCTACATGAATTTTTTTATTAAACTCACATAAAATGTACAGTTTTTAAGCTAATGAATACTAAGGTGTTTATTATTATCAGAATATTGAAACTTTTATTTACATTTCGGGGCGGATATAGCGTTTCAGGATTTTAATTTTATATTTAATTTCTGTTATGCCCAATCATTACAGGTAATGCAATTTACACTTTCAACTGAGCGTACAACACCAGTGTATTATTATAATGTAATGCTTAATTACATTTTGTATAGCGTGACTTAATTAAGTAGTCAAAATTTAATATATGTTCTTATAAATCGCTTTTATTTTATAAAAAAAATGTAATGAGATGTATTCTTTTTTTAACTTAATGAAAAAAACATTTCAAATACCATGACATGTAACAAATAAAGATGTATTATATTATAGTGTTAGTTAAAAATATTTTATGAACGAAAACTTGTATTATTATAATGTAATGCTTAATTACATTTTGTATAGCGTGACTTAATTAAGTAGTCAAAATTTAATATATGTTCTTATAAATCGCTTTTATTTTATAAAAAAATGTAATGAGATGTATTCTTTTTTTAACTTAATGAAAAAAACATTTCAAATACCGTGACATTGTAACAAATAAAGATGTATTATATTATAGTGTTAGTTAAAAATATTTTATAAACGAAAACTTACAACCAGCGAGTAAATTAAGAATAAAAATTTGCAAACAATTAAAATTTGTAGGTGTAAAAACGAATATGTGGTTTTTTACGATAAATAAATAATTAAAAAACATGAATATCATATGTATTGTAGGATAGAACCCCATTTTTCCAAACATTATATTAAAATTATGAGAATTTTGTAAAAAAAACTTAAAATCTTCTTAAAATTTGTAGATGTGTTTTCTTTAAAGAATACAAACATGCGAGTTTCATTCTCTAAATATCGGGAAAACATCACCTATAAAAATATAAATGATCCTGAGTTAAAATCATCATTATAAAGATTACGACGTACCTAAGAGCAAAACATATTAAAACTGAGATAGATTAGACAGTCAGTCTACATCTAAAATAACATATAATCGTAGGATGTATAGACTCATTCAGTGGAATCCGAAAAGAACTAATAGATCTAGAAAACGACATAAAGCACGCTGGGTTGGCGAGATACGCATAATGGAAAGCATAACATTGTACCACATGATAATAAGAAAACTAATGGAGATATGTATGTTTAGCAGTAAACCACTAAAAAGCCGAAAATGATGATACATATACGTAAATAATTTAATATATCTGTGCGATCACAACAAATGTAAAGGAAAATATTTTAACGCAATGGATTGCGAAACCTTTGTTTGCGCTGTATACCTCTTGATACGATATAATCACGCCCAAGTTGTCTTCCGAAACCGGGTTAAGTCTTATCATATAATCTACGCACTCTGTTATGATGATAATCTGTTTTCAACGTACATGTTGAAGGTCTCGCAGAAAGGGACAGCCTACTTGTAGCGGGAATTTTAATTAAGAACTTTTTCACCGATCATTTTTC
Organism: Odontocerum albicorne; assembly: GCA_949825065.1. Taxonomy (NCBI): domain Eukaryota; kingdom Metazoa; phylum Arthropoda; class Insecta; order Trichoptera; family Odontoceridae; genus Odontocerum; species Odontocerum albicorne. Next base: position 21,575,518 of record OX463842.1, on the reverse strand, counting down.
AAAAGGATTACAAATTTTTCTGAATTATCCACCAGATTGTAATTTGATACTCAGAATGGAGCTGTTAATTTTTCAAATTAAGATGTACTTTCAAATGTGAAAGAGCTGATTTATTTTTATAAATAAGATTTTTGAAACCATATTTATTACTTTGTATAAGTTTTATAACAATTATAATACGAACGTATTTAATAAATGCATACTATATTTTTTAGATTTTTTTCATGAAGTCTTTGGTAAGCATCATTATTCATAACAAATCTATATTCTTAGAAATCAGACATCATTTAAGCTTTCCTGTGAAAATGTCTTTCATCTACCATATACATCCTTAATAATCAAAATAATCTTATCTGTGTTGGATACACATAAATGGTACATCAAAAAGTATACATCTACTAGATATGCCGGCTAATATTATGAGTTAATGTGAAAGAACATGTTTGTATTAGCTCAATCGTGGCGCAGGGAGAATAACATTGATTTTTTAATAACATTTTGTCAGATTGGGTTTGATAGGAATATCCCCAGCTTTGAGTATTTGGATAAAATTATGCCTACGTATCTTGAGAGTTGTCAAATCTCATGAACGGCTCCAGCTCGGAGATATTAGATAATATGTGTGATTGTGTAAGTATATAGGTACATACGAGTATATTTCATGATGTATGTCAACAGTCTCAGAAAAGGCAGTGTGCTAGTGAGACGGCTATCACAAACCATTATGAATATTTGAAAATAAATATTAAAATATAATATTTGTTCACAAAAAGGCAGGGAATGAAAAAAAAGTCATATAGTTATTTATTATTTTGTGTACGTAGTACACATGATGCATCTGGTGGATTTGTTGATATGAAGACATTTCTTCCAGTCAACCAGATTGTATTGAATGCGTTAAGTGGTTTTAATCTAAGACATATTTTTATATTCTAGTGAAAAAATAAATCACTACTCTCTAAACAACAAAGAACAAAAGAAAAGGAATTCGTTCTAGTATAAGGAAGGGAAACAAAGGAAAATCAAGAAGAAAAAAATGTTCGGCGCAACGTAATATTTTTCCAATTCTCTCTAGAACGTGATTAAGGATGATGCTCATATAATAACTCTGAAAAGTTCGTTCTACAAGGGGCGCTAAGTGGACTATAAATGAGGTGTGGTTTGATGTTATGCAAAGGAGTCCCTCATTTTCCAATAGAAAAGAACGCTCATGTTCAGAAAAACAGTGAAATTGTTTACAAGGATATGAAGGAAAATAAGTATTGCTAATCACACAAAATAATATTACTATACTTCAAAACGTCATACCTACGAAGAATATTATGTATGATGCTGCATATATTTAGTTTAAAGGCGGGAAAATGGAAATTTTTCTTTAGATTTGTCATTAGTTTATTGAAAATTTCATACCAAGTGGACATTTTTAGAAAATTTTAAACATTCTCTCAAACCCGCAAAATACCTTACAAAAAAATAATTTAAATGGTTAGTTAGTGAGTAATTTTGCATAACATACATATAAATATCGAATCTTAAAATATTTATTGTCACTGGATCTATTAAATTTGATTTAATGTCACTTTAATTTAGAAGTCGTTTATTTTTTATTCGTTTAAACAATCCCTAGCATCCAGTTTGAATATCTTCATTATAAGCTTATCCACTGGGTGTTCTGGAGTCTTGTTTTGAAGATTGGTGGCTGTCAAACTCGGGTGATAAGTTATTACGAGGTCAGCATTAACTCGTCTGCTTTGTAGATGGCTATAAAACTAAATATCAAACTTACTGGCTATAATAACTTTCAATGATCACTTGCGGGAGTTTTAAAACATTTGTTTACAAAAAAAAGGAAATGAGAGTATTCTAGTGATATTGGTTGACTTTGGTGATTTAGTCGTTGAGTGCAAGTCTTTCACCAAGTATAAGGCTTGATTATTTAACACTTAAGTTACAGCCTCATTTTTTCATATTCACGTTTGAGCCAATTTTTCTGGTGGGCTGGAATATATTCTCAATATTTATATAATTTAATTTTGGATTCATATGCATAATATGCAATACGCGAAAATATTATATTCTTATTAGTATTCACGTTTAGAACATTTGGGATACGATTTTATATATTTTATTCTACCTCGATTTTATATGGTATTATTGTCAGTTAACGTTTGCTCCGTTTTTTTAATAAAATATGGAGATATATTGCATTATTTTTCATACATATAAAAAAGAAATATATACAATAAGTATGTACTGGATAGCTTTGCTTCATTAAAAATCTTCATTTGTTACTTCACAACATATCGTCTTTGGTAATATAGTCATGTTAAATAGCGTAGCAAAGCAGCATAACGGGAGACCATATTGTCTTCGACCCGTTTATTGAGGTTTTGAATTTGAAAATACTTGAGTAGAAACGTAAATTCCTATATATCGTAGTAAACGTTGGCAAACTGTCGAATGATAATAAGTGGGAAATGGGAGAATCTGGGATTGTGATAGTTTACCAACCAGAACAATATTCTCTCCCGGTGGGAAAACATGCGTCTTATCAATAAGGGTCACCACGGGAGTATTTCGTAATACAGAATTAAGTTTTAGAGATTCAAAGGTAAATAAAGGTGTTTTTTTAACATTAATTGTTGCCTATTGGTTATCTTTTATAGACTAAAAAAAGTGTTCTGCAGGTGACATTACATAAAAAATTGCCTTATGGATGTAACTTATTTATTTTTAACATAATTTAAAAGATAAATAACTTATCATCTAAAACTTCGGTATCATTATGGTTCCGGTTGATTTTCAGCCAAGCCATCATCTGCACAATAAATGTAAATGTACAAAATATTTTTTCGTAATTGAAGATTAAAAAAAATACTATTTACGATAATATTTTACGTTGTAAGTACTTAAGATCAGTTCAAAATGGTCTACAAAAATATATTATTTACATTACATGTTTTTTTTAAATCCTAATAAAAAACCTCTGCTTTATTATGCCATTAAAATTGGAAAAAAACCCAACCGTATACCTTTAAACTGAAAAAAAGATGAAAAAAACTTTTAACTTAGCATTTTGAAAGCAATGGTTAAAAATAATTTTACATTTTTTTATTCATGTTTTATCTCAAACACAACTTTTTGTGAATATTTATATTAATTTTTATAAAAATCCCTTTGGATTTTTATAAAAATTAATATAAACCTTAGTATAATACAAGCATTATTTTAATGCAAATATTAATAGAAAAATATTTTTTTTTCAATTACATCAAATAATATCCGCATAATATATTAATCAAATAAACGTAAAATTCATATTTTTAATATCGAGAGTACATCTTACCTTTAATAAATAGTAGACTGTCATAAGTTTTTGTTTTCAAAGAAATCCAAGACATGGTAACAATAATCATTAAATATCTTAATACAACTCAAATATTTCAAAATAATATTGTATTTTATTCATATACTCGTATATGTTCTATTTCTCATTAAGGATTTTATATTTATTTCACATTGTTAAAAAAGTAAAAGTTTACAAGATTTAGTAAAAAATGTTAAATAAACAACTTTTACTAAGTGATGGGCTTATTCGTTCTTTAAAAGCACACTTATATAATCCTGCCACAGTGTCTGTCCTTTTTAATTAAGTTTTCTCCTTTTTTTAGAAATCAATCAAAAATAAAATGAAATTCAGTTTAATTTGACTAAAAAATAAATATATTTTTTTTAAAGTATTCTTAAAATCATCGAACTTAAACCGATGAAGGGTTAAGTTCGTTGCTTTGATTCCTGATTACTCAGATCATTTAGGAAGATAGGCATGTTCCGCGTTAAATCAACAGATAATTAAATATATCAAACGTCAAGTTGGCGTTTCGATGTATGCAAATTTTAATATTATGCATATTAAAATTATCATTTGCATGTTGCTCGGAATACGATATATTTATGAAGACCTGATATATTTTTATATTTTTATTAAACGTTGCATTAAAGTAATTATCGTAATCGTATATTTTGTTGTTAAACCTCTGTTTATTAAAGTAATATATTTAATACCTTTATTATCTTTATTTATTATTCTTTATTTAATTGCTTTCACTAGCAATAAAATAAAATTAATACATTTCCTTATGTTATCTCTAATATTGATGTCTTAAAATGTTTTGGTTTTGCAAATAATATATTTTCAACATCTATGGTATATGTATATCATGTTTACAAACATACATATCAAATGCTGTGTGTTGATTGCGGAATAAGCAGAGAAAATAGATATCTAAACTTTTCGCGTGGTGCACAATCTTCTATTATTTATACTTTTTAGTTTACCTTTTTTCAAAATCTGGTTTGCTTGATCCAGTCACGTTTTTCTCGGCTACCTCTTTCAAGCACAACTTGCAATTCTGACTTATTGACTACTTTAGTCATTTGTTCTCTTATCCTTTTCGTCATTCATTCTCTCCACACATTTTAAAGCTCCTTTCTTCATCTTACTTAAAACATCCAATTTATTCATGTATTCATTTCTGATATATTCATTTCATCTACTTTCCTACATTTTTAATCCATATGTTTTTGATAGTGCACGCATCTCTACATCCTTATTCTTACTTTTATCCCTCTTTTGATAAGTCTCAACTTCATTTCCATAGGTCAAGGAGGACATCAACACAGTATTATGTATTATCATTTTGGCTACTTTTGACATATCACGGTTGTTTTGTATTGCATTAAGTGCTCCTTTTACCTGCTTCTCTGTTTCTAGCCTACTTCAATGATACATCTTTCTTCCAATCTAGGGGTTGCATTTCCGGTTGATACCATGAAAAAAATATATTCCCTCAGGAATTTACTAAAGGTCTCTTTTATACATTTCTAGTTGGTGGAAAGAGATTGCCACTCAGCAATAAACTTTGTAGGTTGTACTGTATACATCAAAAGTATTATACAATACAAATAAAAACATTTTGAAATAGGACGAAAAAAACAAGTTTAAAATATATTTATCCGTATATACAATAAATTGTGTAGTTTTTTTTTTGTAAGAGATGCTGTTAGGAGTGTGATTGTAAAAAAATCTGTCATGTAGCAATCTCTTCCAACCAACATTCTATCTTGTCGTGGATTTCATGGCTAAGTATCATCATTTCCATGCTAGCCCTTGATGACTTTTCTAAATCCATCCATTCTCTCCGTAATTCGAAGAGAAAGTTTTCTGGGTAGTCTTGTAGCGTCTCTCAATTGATTTGTTCAACGCGTTGAGGCTTTGCTTCCAGTGGCCATAAGCTTCTCCAAACTGTCTTTTTGACCACAAACAATGTATCCAAAGAATCGGAGGACTTGTCGTAGGCATGTTGTCCACAATCTGTCCCTTCATCTCTGTTTTTCAAGAATTAAGGCATTAGTTCGCCTTGCCGTCCATGTAATTCATAACATACTTATCCAGCACTATATTTCAAATGCATCTATTCTACGCATATCATATCCTTTCAGAGTTCAGTCAACTAGAAGGATTTAAAATAGGCCTTACATAAAAATCAAACATGAATATTTTTATAAAAAAAATGTGTACCAAATATAATCAAACCCCAAACTCCGTGATAGAAAATAAGCGCCTTACCAACTAGGCGAAAATGAACGGAATATCTAATAAATCAAATTGTAATGAGTTCACACTAATGATGTGAAAAGAAAATTAAAAATTATTAATTTTAGTCATAAATACATAAGTATAATTCAAGTAACATTAACGATTGTAGAAAACTTGACAGAATGAATACTTTATATTCAAAAAATTGTATTAAAATTATAATAATGTAGTCAAAATTTAAGTTCTGCCTAAACATAAGAAGTAATATTACTGATATCAACAGTTTGCTGGATAGGGAACTTGTTATTTTTTTTGTTTTATTTAATCTATTTATTTTCTATCTATCAAAAGTATTTTCCATTTTTATTCGTCTTTAATCGACCAATACTGACAAAATTATAATTTAAATTAAAATGTGAAAATGACACTTGTTAATAAACTTTTTGTTTTATTTAAATGTTTTACGTCGTTTAGAAGTAATTTTAATCTTACTAAAAAAAGTATGAATAATAGAAAATACGCTCAATTACTTAAAATAACAATTTATTAAAAACTTTTATTCACCACTTTTTTACTTTCGTTAACATTTTTACTCGGTAGCCAAATTAATGTGAATTCCTTAAACCAATTTATTTCTCATTCGAGTAATTCGTCGTCATTATTGTATGTCTTCTTCAGTGCGTTACGACTGTTCGCTAAAACTATGCTTATTAAACGTTAAATTCAAGTTGATTTATACATCCTTTGTGAAAAACGTTTTCCCATCCTGCAGTGAGTAGGTCCAGCATGATAAAGTTATATCAGGCTATCATAATGAGATATGCAAGGCCATTATCCGTGTCAGCTCCATCGAATACCACTTTATTAACCATTTGTTTCTCTTTTTCGACTGAACTTGATACGATGGGTTTGAATTTTAACACCACAGTGCAGTTTGCAGTGGCGCTCACATTAACTGAATATCAAGTTGTAAGTTTTCTTTACAGTGACTATCCTTCTGATATTTTAAAAGTTACAATGTAAGGCCAGATTTTTATAATATTAATTTTCCATTTAATATAGCTTGGTGAACTTATAACCATATAACCAATTCTTTCAGCAAACCGGAAATTTGTTAAAAAAATCCTAACATATATTGAGTTTCGTTCCCTTGAAACAGAAACCCGTAACCTCCGGGCTGAGAACTGAGCAAAGGTTTTCGAATTAGTCCACTGAGATATCACAGTATTTTTTTTATTAGCGTTTATTTAACATTTTGTTTGATGTTTGCCTTAGTATTTCACCTAACGGAATATTTATTGCATTTCTAATATTTATGAAAAAATATTTTAAAATGTTTTAAATTACACTTTAGTTGTATACAATACGGTGGACTTATTGCCTCGTAAAATATCTTTCTACCAATCAGTAATATATTATAGAGGCCTTCAGTGAAAACCAGACTAGAAACTTAAAAAAAAACAGATTTTATTGGGAATAGAACCCGGAATCTACAGATTTATAGATTGGCGTTTTACCAACAAGACCACGACGGTTATTTTGTTGGTAAGACGCTCTATTATTATTGCTGTTTAATAATGTCACTCAAAGTATTCCATTATTCTACATAGTGGCGTTACACTAATTGTAAACATGATACTAAGAAAGCTTCGTAGTTTCAAAAAACTATCAATTAAATTTAAAAAATAAAATGGCTATTATAATATTATGTAGACAGATTATGGACCAAAACGAGATTCTTTTCTGATCTTCGTTATTTTCAATATAAATTCTATATTGTCATCCTCTCTGGAACATCTTGTTCCGACAAGGGTAAACTTTTTTCTACATCTGTTTAAAAGCTATCACATATATGATGACAAATTATATTATAAAACTTATAATAATACATCTTTTTCCGTTAGTTTTCATACCGATTTAAAAATAATCAGTGTATAGAGTCATCGAAACAATTGATGGTCACCACGAAACGAAGCTCCACATCGAAGTTATAATTGTCCTTGTACACGCACATATTACCTCCTTCAGTTTGATACAAGCGACTCATTACTTGTGTGTTTTTGTTCCTCTTGTATGGCGGGATAATGTGGCAAGTAGCTCCTTACGGTGGCTGGACATATTAACAGCTATATACAGTGGCGGAACTCCAAAATTGTGCTCAATTTGGGTAATTCATATTAATTATAATTTACTGGGTATTCATGAATATACCGAAAATGGACATTCTCGTTGGTCGTATTATCTTATTTGCATTTAAAAAAAACAATTTATACTTGGAATAAATAAATTTTTAGGGACAACATGTTTCAAAAAAACTTTAACAAATAACTGAAAAATAACTCAGAAACTGGCAGGCGTATTTAACTCTATTAAATAAATATTAAATGGTTCGTTCTGTAAAATGTATAACCATTAATTTTAATAAATGAGTCTCGAATGCCATTTAGCAATATCAGTACCAGCTCAATGAATTTTTTTTTAAATTACATACACCATCATAAAAATTAATGTTGAACGTAGATTATTAACTGTAGAAAACGTAGATTATTAACTGTAGAAAAATTCTAGTTATAAAAGCCACAATAGTTATTCTGAAAACACATATCACAATTTATTTTTCACAAGAGGGTTCGGAAAAATATATTTTTTGGTTTATTTTATACGTGTAAATACAATGTTAGACGCGGAATCACGAATGCATATATCAAGTAGAGAAACTCTATGAAAAACCCTTCAATAACTGTTTCAAAGCTGGATTGAGATATATGGAGAAGCCTTCTTCATCTAATTGAGAGAAACGTAAGAATGATTGATTTTTTAATATTATTTTGTTACGCCACTTAAAAGCAAACAAAATGTATGTGCAGTTTAAAATTTTAACTTCCTTTTTTTAAATTTACTGTCATCTCTATTACTTAGCCGTTGATTTTATTATAAATAAATATTTATTTAAATCAAATCCGTTTATTTTTTTAATAAATACAATACTTTTGAATACAATTTAATTTAAATAAGCCTTTGTAAGAAATCCGATGATTATGAATAAAACTTGAAGAATCCAGGAAGATAACGATGATATAAGTAATCTAAGGTAATATATGCGTATAGATTGAGAAATTCAACATTAAGTCTGTTGACTATATCCAGCATTCGTGTTCTCCATCTTCTATGTATAGGTAGCACGATGGAGATCGAGTGGTGGAAAGCGTGCGATAGAAATAATTTAAATGTGATGCTAGAAACGGCTACTGTGCATTAAATGAAAACTGATATATTCAAATCAATCGATAATAGTTTTGGGAATGAGCATGCCTTTCTATGATATGTAAGAAAAAAAATCTATATTATTCTATATTATCGACCCCTTTTTGATTAGTTTACGAGCCCTCCCTGATATATAGTAATCAAGTAAATTTAACAAACTAACGGATTCTAACAGAAACTTTATGCAAAGTTGACAATTGATTCGAGAGGAGAGTAATTTTAGAAGTACTCTACGAAGATAACGATCCTCTGAACTGAAAAAAAACCATCGAAAAGAAAAATTTCTTTTCAATATGATTCCAAAAAATCTAAGTATTAATTCACATTTGAATTCTTTCTAATTACTACCAATTTAATTACTAAACGCATTTAAGGAAAACCAATTTCAAGTGAAAAGTTTCCTTCGAAGATGTATTTCAGAATAAGTTGGCACTCAGACCAAGTGATACAATTCAATCACAGATAATTAAAACCGAGGGTTTTTAATTTATATAAATATACACACCTCCATAAGTCATAATTTGCTTCGCATATTTCACGCCGAGCGATGCTTCCCGCTACCCGGGCGCAGTTCTCACGGTGCGGGCCCGGACAGACAAACAACACACGCTCATATATAACACAAGCCGGCTGGCCGTTTCCGCTTGGACCACTCGTCCGCTGCTATCTACCGGCGGGTATGAACCGCACCTCTTCATAATAATTAGCCGAGACGCAGACTATTGCATTGCGCTAATGCAATGCGACTGACTTGCAAACTATTATTTTGTCGATTATTGTTAAACAATAAAAAAAAATTGATTATTAGTAAACCATAATATAAAAAAAAAATTATACTTTTAATTCATCATATATGATAATTATATTTTGAAAAAAAAAAGACTTTTCAATCTGATTAGTTACATAAAACTTAAATATCCTTAAAAAAAAAATTTTTTTAATTTTTAATATTTCTCAAAAAAGGTGATAAAAGAACTTTTTTAGTTTTTCTTACATAAAATTGGGGTAAACAATGTGGAATTTTTTAATATTTTTATTCAAAACAATTAAGAGAATATCACAAAGTAAAGATGAAATATTATTGTAATAAGAATTTAAGTAATTCCAGTAATATTTTTGTAAAATATGGCAACTATTGTATTTGAAATACTATAGAATAAATAAAAATCTGGCAATTCCTTTTTTTATTAGGCAATCTACCCACACCAGGATGATAGTTTCATGAAAAATCGTAAATGTTTTAACTTTTTAATACAAGTCTTAAAGATTGTTTAAGGAATTGCAATAATTTTCATAAATAAAGGTTTAATATAAAAAAAAATTCTGGCGAAATTGATTACTTTTAGAAGATATTCCTGAAATGTCTGCTGTTTTTTTTTATTAAATGGTTTCAAAGGTTCTCTTTACCTTACACATCAGAAGATGGGGGAAAAGGTGAATGTGAACATAATAATAGTCAACTTCCATTCAAATGTAGAAAATAAAGTAATACATTTTACATTACTTATTGCTTTTTCAAGACTTTTTTTATCAATATCAAACATAGTACAAAAATATCAAATATAGTACAGTTTATTCGTATTCCATAAACATAATGGAATTTATTATTTTAATCGTAACAAATCTTAGCAAACTATCTTTTTATTGTATTTGATTTTCGTTGTACACAATACAAACTGGCGGGTTGATAGTCATATGGCAGTCTCTTACAACCGACCAAAAATATGTTAAAAGAAGCCTGAAGTTAACACCAGACTAAAACTTTTTTTAAACCAAAATATAATAGATTGCAAAAGAAATGGAACCTTTAACCCCCGGGCCGGAAGATATGTGTCTTATCAACTAGGCCATTGAAATGTACGTTTCAGTTGGTGAGTAAAACAACTGATGACTTAATCTGTAGAAATACGGTATTGATGTCGCATATTCAGAATAATATAGTCAGTTAGGTAAGCCAATTAGTAAAATTGAACTATATATGATATGCAAAAAAGACCCAATCCGCAAAATATGTTATTTTGAATTAAAAACAATTTGTTACATATTATATATACTAACATACGGTGGCATAATGTTTCCCTCAATTATCTCAGAACAAGTAAAATATGAGTTGGATCTTTTCAGCATATACACGTCCATTTAAGATTGACATAGTTAAAACCTTAACGGGTTTAAGGTTTTAACTATGTCAATCTTAACTTAAGTCATAAGTGACGGTACTGAATGTAAACTTGAAGGACAGCTGTCAACATGGTCTATAATTTCCATTATATATTTCCACAATTGCCTTGCTCAATGCCATCACAGATGAATCATTTTAAGCTAATATAATATAGATTTGGTGTTGTTAATACAATCGAAATGGAATATACATTTAACCCGTTTGTAAAAATTATTTCAAGACATTAAAATGTGTATTTTCTGGTTGAATCCCTAGTTAAAGCAATGTCATGTCATAGATGCCCGTACAAAGCGACGTTATAGTTTGTCAAATAAACTAAACAAGTAATAGGTATGTGGTTCGAACTATTTTTGCATATGTGCGTCAATTTTAACTTTTTCATGCTAAAATGGAGCAATTGATAAAAGAACAAAAACTAGTTTTTTCTTAATAATAATAAAATATTTTTTTCGTGCTAATCCGAAATTGATATTCAAACTTGAAGACAGAAAACTCTCCCAATTTTAACTAGGAAACGAATTAGTTTTAACATTTTAATATTCATAAAATAATAAACCTTTTCATGTATGAATTTCGTGTTTGGCATACATTAAATAAAAGTTACTTTATCGATAAAAGAAAAAAAACAGTGAAGGCACTGACCCGCACAAATATATCAACATTAGAACCTTAATTAAGAGGTACATATAATATTCAAAACATTATGAGGCGATTAATCAGGTATTTTTTATAAGTCTCACATTGATCTGCCGATCTAATTAGTTACACCTGATATATGTATCATGTTTCGTGATTAATTCGTACAACAATCAGAACAAAATGTTGGACCGATACAGTAATTGAATACAACATCATAAATCTAATCGACTTTGGTATTAATTGACTTGCCAAAAAAACTGTGACTCATAAAAGTCTGACAGGTTAAATTTCTTAAAGGATAAAATATCAGGAAAACTTTTGAGATATTATTATGTATGTAAAATATTTATTTTTTATCGATAGTGTACATTATTTCTTTCGTGTAATGATTAAAACAAATGAGGCACATGGCTGAGCGGTAACGCGCTTGACTTCCGTGCAGAAGGTAGTAGTAGTCCAACTTCGCGCTGTAATATTCCCCCTCAAATAACGCTGACTTTTCCTCTTAGTTTTCCTGGGTATGAGGATAATCATGACTTCAGTCATATCGTTTCTTTAAAAATATGCTATTTTTCACGAGATTTACGAGAATATAATGTATCAACTCAAGAAAAAACTGGACTATTTGCTGATGGTATTTTTACTGACGGAGTTTCACAGCATATGAAATATAAAGTATAGTAACATCGAAAATTGAAAAGCACCACCATGAAGGCTTTTATTGACCATCCAAGGTAAAGTAAGGTATTGGAAATTTTAAAAATCAATTTGGTGTTCTTAGCAAAATAAATACTTATGTTCTCTTCGATTATACTTAATCAGCCTGAGACCCTTATTTATGTAGGTACTCGTATCATCGAGCATTGAATCCAAAATCCCTTTATGGAAGAAAAGCCAACTCATCAACTAGGTCATAGAGGTAACTGATCAAAACAGATCCTCAAATAAAAAGTGTTGGAGAATCCTTTGATAACTATTGTTGATTCATTATTACTGAAAGGAAAATCTCCGGAAGGGGTTTGAGATTTTAATTAAAATTTACCTCTTGACATTTGTAAGAGTACAGTTGTTAACAAATACCACAACACTGAGTATATTCAAAAGTTTCTTTATGTAACGAAAAATTACTTTTATTCTTTAGTTGTCACTTTTTCATTAATTTTATGTTTCATCAGAATATTTAATAATTAGGTGGCTTAAATTTACGTTTCATCACAATTAAAATAAGTAAGTAGTTACATATATAATTTGTGTTAAGTAAGATAAAAAAGAGCAATCTGAAATAATTTGGGTATGTAGAACGAATGAAAGAAGAAAGACTGATAAAAAATATATATGATAATGTCAATGTGAGTTAAAGGCATGGCAGAAGAAGAGACCAAGGAAAGTATGGTTGAATCAAGTAAATTATATTTTGAAAGAAGGAAACGTAGGCATTTCTAAGAAATCATAGTTGTATGAAAATATGTAAAGATATGTATAATACTACATGTTTAAATTTCGTCAAATTAGTTTAATTCGTCAAAATCGATCCCTTGTATAATTGATTGTACTTCATTTTTATTTTTTCTCAGTTTGACTTTCGTAAACTTGGACAACTCCTTCAATCATTCTTTATTATGGCTGATCCTTAACTTTGTGAATTGCTTTCTATCACCTAACATAGTTACTCCGGCAGATGGGCCTTTTCTGCTTCAACTCTGTTAATTGTCATTCACTCACTCAAAAACGATCTCTTAAGATTGTTGCTCTTCGTCTACGCTGTGTGCGAGTAATTTATTAGTCTCTGACACAGTTATTATTCTTTTTAAATTTTGTCAAAGTGCATATAGCGGATCGTTAACCAGCATTCAGCCGTAACTCTCACCAATGACAACATGCAAATTGTTTTCTTTTTGCGAATTCCCTTCGCCATGAATCAATCTCCATCACTGTGCAATAACATTGCAGGGACATTTGCCTTTGATCTCTAAGTGGCCATGGTTATTCTTTCCCGTATCAACTTAATTGTTACAATAACGGTAAGATTTTTTAACAGGTATATTTTTATAATTCAACATAATTAAAAAAAATTGGTTTTTATGTGCCATGGATATCAGTCATTTATGTATTGCGTAACTAAGATAATATGTATAATTTGTGAAAAATGTTGTGAAAAATATTGTGAATTTATTCAAATTTAGTGTATAGTATGTAAAATATGCTTTTGGCTAACTGGATACAATTATTTTTAATTTATTTATTGACATCGTATATTTATAATCCTTTTTTAATATTAGTTTTAAAGTAAAAGGTGATATGTCTACTGAAAAAAATGAGATAGTGATTACACGTCCAAAAAATAATATCAATCGGTTAAGTGTATGTTGTCACAGCTTATTCTTTTATTATGGAACATAAAAAATGAAGAAAATTTAAACCAATATAAACAAGAAAGAAAACAAATTATTTTAATTTATTAAAAAATATACAAAAATTATGTTCGATCTTGTGAAAATTACAGACAAACGTTAAAAAAAATTTAAAATAAACTTTTACATTTTTTAACTTCACTACACGTTAAATTTTCTTTCGCTAAAAAAGAAGTATGAATAAGAAAAAAATATTTTGCATACAAATGTTTTTTAATAAAAATATTAAAATCAAAGCGTTTATTGCTCCCTCTGCAAAGGATTATCTTTATTAAAGAGTCACTTTATTAAAGAGAAACATATAAAATAAATAATTGATAAGGCACCATATCTCCATTAATGTAATCTCTGAAATATTGTATTTACTGATAACACCCGCTAATTATAAACACAATAGCTGATTCTTACTTCTAAAAAGTTATGAAGTAACAAATACTAGGTTCGTTTATTTTGAATTTTGATCCAATTTAAAACGATGATTATAATCAAAACAGTATAAAACTTAAATCTATCATCAAACTTTTAATATATTCTCAAGAATTGCAATTCACAAAGTCGACTTGTTATGAACGAAACATCGACGTATTGGTAATTTTGTTAAAATCTCATCATATATCACTCTACTCTGAGTATATATCTTTTCCTTTCCCGTGCACTATGAGGCTCTAAAGTCTATAGCCTGGATGGGGGATCACCAAATGTTGCTCTCCTTCTCCCCTTTGGGAATTAAGCACATTTAAGCTACATTATTTTCCTTTCCCGTGCACTATGAGGCTCTAAAGTCTATAGCCTGGATGGGGGATCACCAAATGTTGCTCTCCTTCTCCCCTTTGGGAATTAAGCACATTTAAGCTACATTATTTTTTTGCACAACCTCAAGATTTCTTAAATGGATCGTATAAACGTTTTTGCATATTGGCAAAGACTGAAAAAATGTTTATAACTGTGAAAGTTCCAAAACGGCACAAACACGGTGTAGCATAACTGATAATCTAAGGAAAAATAAATGGAAAATATGGTAGTTGAAGACGCCGCACCTCACGGCTTTTGAACCCGCGTGAATGATTTGGGTGCGCAGCACCACTAAGTGATTCTGGGCTGAAAAGTAAATATTTTTAAGACAGTGTCCAATCTTCAATAGGAGAGGACATCTCAATAAAGCGTCCTCTCGGAGTTGTGGAAAGTATAAATATAAAATTAATTTATATTAGTTTTCTTTCTACGCAATGTGTAAAACAACAACGGACATATAAAATGTATTCATTAGTAAACATTAACAAACATTATGGTATAAAAATAAAACTAACGACATTTTTATTACATTTTTATGGAAAAAATATATTTCCGGTTACTATCCTGATCTCATAATGTATTTAAACTCGACTGCGAAATGTGCCATGTTCTTTTTTTCTATTAATGACGGTTATTCTTAAATATCCAATTCAATATATATTGAAGATAACACGGTTAATCGTATCCATACATATTATCTTAAATGAAACTAACTTCTTGTATTTTCAAACATAAAACATTCATAAAATTATACCAAAACCTAAATAACATCGAATCACTAATTTATTAATCTTATTTTATCTCGTGAATTTGTTTTTAAGTTTGAAATATTCAAGATCAATTTTCTGCAAACTAGTAAAGTAAAACACTGGAGGTTTAAATTGTTCAAGTTAATATATAAATCACTCTTTCAAGATATTCACCATGTTTTAAAGTTGCTAAACACAAATTAAATATACAAATTTGTTAATTAAAATGTTTTATTGTATAAATAGTTTGTAATTTAAAAGGTGTTAATGTTACAATGTTGTCTTGATCATTATTTTCAAGTAGCTTATTAAAAAGGCGTATTTTTCGTTTATGTTAGGGATATAATTATCTTATTTGCTGCGCATATCTTAATTTAAGTTATAAGTTCGAATAAATGATAAGACATCTTTAATTAAACAAAGTGAAGTGAACACGTTGCAAATAACTGGAAATTTTAAACATTTTGACGCAAAAATTGAGATTTAATCTTGATACTATACAGAGGTATACTTTTCTGTACATTTTTATTTATTTATTTAGATTATTATTTTTAAATTGCACAGAATACTATACTCATATTTTTTTATTAAATTTAAGATATCATTTTTCTAATACCATTTTTTTCGAATTCGATTTTCATAAAAGGAATGTATTTTTTTTAAATTATTACTTAAATAATTACTTATAAAATGTAACGCAAATATTCCTTGAAACTATTTGACTGTAAATATTTCTTACTAGTTAAATGAATATTTGTGGCTTTGCAGTTTTAAGGTGGACAGAGAGCAGTCCAACACTCACCTTCGTTTGTACCTTTTCATTAAAATTCCGTAAACTAAGAGACTTGTATGAAGTAAAATTGTGCATTTAGTACAACAATACAAAACAAAGTATCAAGTTTTTTTTCTTATTTTCCCTTACTTACTTGCGTAAATATTTCTTAAGCTATAATAACAAGTGGATTTTCTATTTTTATCTAAAATAAAAAGTATGACTTGAAATCATTATTTTAGTATATATATATATATATATATATATATATATATATATATATATATATATATATATATATATATATATATATATATATATATATATATATATATAT